>JAEAOA010001138.1:1005000-1440000 GCA_016746295.1 Potamilus streckersoni
CACACCCTATACCATCTCATCAACGAAAGAGAAGCATAAAACCCAAAATATACCATCTCATCAATGAAAGAAGAAGCACACAACCCAAAATATACCATCTCATCAACGAAACGAGCAGAACAAATCATACCCTACACCATCTCATCAACGAACGCGAATGTAAATATACACACACACACCTTTATTGAAGTGAGTGTTTATAGTTACACTTCACTATATTCACACAAGTTGGCAAAATGGCAAATTGAATAGTATTTCTTTTCTAGAGATTTGGTTAGCCCTGAAAAGGGCTGTTTTATTGAACTTCAATGACACCTGGCTAATGCTGACATCTTCCAGGACGAGCACCGCACACACATCGTCGGCTCCAGTCATTCTCCCAATTTATTGCTTTGACCTGCAGAGCAAACGGAGCTTGAGTGGCTTCACTATCCCACTCCTCCGTTTGTGGAATAGTGAAGACCTGCTGAACCTCTTGTCTTCGTGGCCAGAGTCGGGGATGAATAACTGATCTCTGCTGTGTAACTGCTGCTGTTGCTGCTGCTGCTGCTGCTGGAGGTGTCCTCACCTCAGGTAGCACGTCACACACGAGTTTTACCATGGGGTGCAGCAAGATCCCTCGCTGGTTCTCTATCTCTTCTTCTTTCTTCTTTGTATCCTCCACTTCTTTCTGTCTGGCTTCTTCTTTGTAAGCCTCCATAGTTAGTTCGTCCAGGAGACGTCTGGCACACTCCAGGTGTCTTTGGAGTTCAATAAGTTTTGAAATTCTTTCGCTCATCTTTAATGTGAACAGGTCCACAATGGGAGCTAGACTGACGCGTGTTTGCGTTTATATCCTTGGAGAACGGACGTGATGGAAAACATCCCCTAACTTTTTATTATGATATGAAACGCGCGGACTTAAAAGAAGTTCTCATGTTAACTTTTCTGACTTACCAACACAGTCAGATTTTTTTTGTATGTTGTTGGACAAGACAGAGAGAAAAGGGTGGGTTTTGTTTGTTTTGTTTTGTTTTACTGATCCCCTAAAAATTGAAGTGTTTATAGTCACACTTCTAAAATTTTAAAATTTTTTAGGCAAATGAAAGAAGTATATCTTTTCGAGAGTCTTGGGTAGCCCTGAGAAGGGCTGATTGTTTGGGGGTTTTTTGACGAAGAGTAATGGCAATCTTTGTTGAATTTTACTGTCTAAGATTGCAACCCCGTCTGGCAGCAGGTTTTCCTACACGATAAGGTCTGCTTCTGCGAAAAGAGAAAGAGAAGTCTTTGGTGTCTATTCGACAGTCCACAAATCCTTTGTCTGGTTCTTATTGTTGATATTGTTGTTGTTGCTGCTGCTGTTGCTGCTCTTCTCTTTGCCTCTTCTGAATTCTGTATTTCTCAGTCCATTCTTCTTTTTCTTTCTCAATTTCCTCTCTAAAGACATTCTCTATGAGATCTTGGGCTATAGAGAGCATTCTGACATTCTCTATCTCTTCAGGCTTCGGTATCAGGTTTAGCCTGACACGATGTAATTGAACGTAAGCTTCGTTGAGTTTAGCTAGTCTGGAAGGCATCTTCGTAGGTTGACGAGTCAACAGTGAATGGTCAGACTGCCAACCAACCAAACTGTAGTATAGTCATGTGTCCACTCTCGTGTATTATGACTGGTTAAAGCCCTGAAAAGGGCTAGCGGCCTCCCCTCCTTCCGAGGCAAGGCTCACCCGTGTCTCAGAGCTCGACACTTTTTTGTGCCCCGGCGCATGGGCGTGATAGCCCCCCTAGATGGTTTACCAACTAAGCCGGACATCACCTTTTCGATAATGTTGCTAATCTAGGGAGGCACTTAGCCCGAGAGCTGGGCTTTTGGTCTAGTGCTTGACCTTTTCTACCAACCTTAAAACAGACCTTTATGAGCAGCATTGTCGCAGTTCCACCGCCTCGACCCCCGGGCTCGGAAAAGGCAAAGGAAAGGATCCAGCAATGAGCTGTACCATAGTTGATTCCTCTATCTTGTGGGTTGAAATCCTCTCCTTGTGTCTGGCTTACCCTGTGTCCACATATTATTGGCTTTGAAAGTGTAACCTTTTCATTTTGTTTTTATGTGGCCCAAGGCGCTTTCTACTGCCCTTCCTCATTCCTTGATTGTTGGTTCCCATGGTTTTCCTCGAGTTGACGGTGCCGGCAATGGATCCCGCTTCCGCCCACTAAGTTAAGGTTCTGTTTCTGCCCGTTGCCTATTGGGGATGGGAGTCCCCTATCATAGTCAAACATGTGTAAGCCACATACGAGTCGAATGAATAGGAGTTGTGAAATTTCCTACTAAATATTAGTATTATGTTTTCTGCGTACTATGCGTACATGTAGTTCCAAAAGCTTGTGTCAAATTTGGAAGGTATAAGCCTCCTTGTGCATTTCAGTGGTCTTAATTTGTTTTGGCGGTAAGTTATATATATTTTTTTCCAATCATCCCTTCAAGGGCCAAGAAAGTAGTTGTTAGCCTAAAAAAGAGCTCTTTGCCAAAGTGAGCTCTGTGTAAGGCATTTTGACTAACCCTATTTCACTACGCTGCTGTTAAAACAACAGCAAAGTGATAGCAGCAATCTTCTTTCTTCTTTCTTCTTTCTGTCTTCTTCTTTCTTCGGCTGGCCTTTTTCTTTTACAATATATCGTGTGTAAAAGAATTTGGTTATTTCTTGAGTCTTCTTTTCTTCTGTCTTCTTTCTGTTCTTTTCTTCTTTCTTCTTCTGTTTTCTTTGTTCTTTTCTTCTTTCTTCTGTTTTCTTTGTTCTTTTCTTTTCTTCTGTTTTCTTTGTCCTCTGTTCCTTTGTTCCTTTGTTCTCCTGGAGCTCCTGATAAACACGTCCGTCCTCTTCGAAGGCTGCATACTGTCTGACGACCAATGGTCAGACTGGAGACCCGTTCGCTTTATATGGTACAAGCGCGGACGGGATAGAAAACATCCCTACTGAGTTTTAGTTATTGAAACGTGAGGATAGCTCATGTCATGAGGAGGGATAGAGAGAAAGTCAAAGAACATATATTCAAACTGTGGGGTTTTTTTATAACTAAACAAACGACAGACACGTTTTTCTTCAAAATACAACATTTTTTATTCAACTAAAAATGAATAGAATTAACAAGCAACAAGGAACAAACAACATTTCAATTTAAAATACAAATTATTTTTGACAAGGTTGACAACGTTGTGAAATCATGTGAGATTTCCATTGATTCATATCATGAGGCCATTGATGTACACTACGTTTTCTAGCTAAAGACAAAAGATAACCATAACAGTCACAAAACCATCGATCTACTTTTTCATCATTTCTAGAAGAGTCACGATCAAAAAAGTGACTAAATGTTCTAAAGAATGTCCCAGACTACGATGATGAAGAAAATACACACAATATTGTCCACACACCATAGAATCGTTGCTTTTAACTTCACATTATTGAATCGTGTCGTCTGGGCATTTCTTCTCATAAAGTCAATGATATCGTTTTCCAAAGGTGGTAATCCATACGAATCAAAATACTCCATACAATTGACTTGAGGAAAGTACACGGCTACCCAGTGAGTTCCTGGAAGATGACTGTCGTCTGTGTTGAGGACATAAGCTTGATGGTCTTGAGTTTTGCGATGTGGGAGTTCATCTTTAGCACACACCACAGGATTCCAAGCAGCAGTATACGAATTATTATTCAAAAGGTAATAAAGTTCCCAGGTATCCATTTTTTTCTGCTTGTTTTGTTTCTCTTGTTTTTGTTTCTTCATAGGTGATGATAAGTCATCAATTCAATTCTGACTCTTTGCTTGAAAAGTTCTGACAAGTAACCGTTTCTTCGCCTGGTTTCCCAACTCTGGGCTAAGAGAGCTTCGATGTGATAGATCTCTCGAGTAGTCAGTGGAGGACAGGAATGATCACACAAGCCTTTATACCACTCATGCAACACGGTTTCTTCTGCGATGAGTCTCCAAGCTTCGTCCAGATACTCGTCCAATTTTTCTTCTTGACTCATCATGAGACATTTATCGTTTTGAATTTGACTGGGATGATCTTTTTGACATCCATAGCAATCTTTCTTGACCAATTCCGCAATTTTATCTGCCAAGTGTTTAGCAAAACAGGAGACTAAATGTTGTTCTTGTTCTGGCCATCTGGCCATCGTTTTCTTTGTCTTCGTCTTTGAAATTGGTTTTCACGGTATCCTCCCATTCCATGGATTCTTCCACTTTCAAAGAAGGATAAGTGTCCTCCATAGTCTCTAATAGTCTAGAATAACTTCTCTCAAACTGTTGATTTCTATGGTATTATCGAATTCAGCATACAGGATGACGTTCGTTGTGTGGGGTAGAGGTTCTGCAAACTGAAGTTCCACTCGCAGTTGACCGGATTTTATAGGGTGGAAATGTCCCTCGTCACTGCCTTGGTCTGGAGTGAAATCAAAGGCCCACAAAGTGTGTCCTCCAGCATAATCGTCATACGAAATGCCGTGACTGGTGTTGGTTCCTAGTTGACCGGTGGCTTCGTACAGGGACAAGTATGATCTCAAGTAATTCTTCTGGTCAAAGTTAAGTTCAAAGGGTCTGGTACACAGAGTCTTGCCATCGCGACTGACTTCAATTTTGGACACTTTGTAGTGGTTAAACTCAAAAGGATTTTCATTGTTGGCTCCATTGAAGGCTGCATTGCTAACGATGCCAACGATTAAACGTTTGGGTAACTGGCCTTGGAATAGATGATCTTCGATCTGGGATCGGAGTCCAGTAGCAATAGTGAATGTTTTCACTTCTACACGCCGTATCGGATACTTGGCAGTGGTTCTGCTGAAGGTGTAACTGATGTCGTTTCCCGCTTTAGGTAACACTTCTACGCGACGCACGTAAAGTCTGGCTTCTTGAATTTTGGTTTTGTAGTTGACATTTTCTTCAGCCATCAAGTGGAAAGCCGTACTGCTACGATTCAATCTCAGACGAATATCTACTCCGTTCAGCAAATACCTCTCCTGCAACCACATGTCCAAATGCAAACGATCCATCAGTTCTAAATAATGGGCTCCCACGATTTTCTTTTGACGAGCAACAAATCCTTTATTGTCTTCATCTAGTTCGTCGAACTTTTCTGGTGTGTCAGGTTTCCAAATCACACAAGCATCCAGATGAGTGTTCTTGGCCTCTTTTCCGTACGTCAAGAGATTTTCTATGTACGCTCGGTAAGGGTAAGTATCCATGCTACTGTTGATCAGTTTGTTATTCAAGTACAAATCCACTTCGCTAAACAAGGAATGCATGAAATTGTTGACGGGAGCTACTTTGGTATCGGCTTCCGGATTGGAACCGTCGGATTTTTGCACTTTGACTTTCAGATACAAGTAACTGCTATTCAGATCGATGTAATCTTCGGGTTGTCCTTTGATTTCAAACTCGATGGGAGCGGAATCCGTCAAAGAGGAAACGGGATGAAATTCAACCCATTGGGATTCTTGCATGGTCATCATAGTGGGTGGCATGGCAAACAGATCCAGTTCCGACTTGGAACAGGCACAAGATTCTCGGTGCATCATTTTCTGTTGTTTTTTGTTTACAATTTAATAATCAAACACGTCTAAGTCTCGAACAGTTTTTCTTTTCTTAGTCTTTCTAGCTTTGTGAGTATGAAGTCCTTTGAAAGGGTGTTTTCGTCGTCTTTTTCTGCCTTGTCCTTGTTGGAACCTCAGAAAAGCAGGAATGCCTGACTCAGCAGCAAACAGGGCATTTATAGGATTTTCTCGTCGACCCAAAATATCTTTGCCTGTTTGAAGCAAAACATTTTTGCCTGCTCGTAAGAAAGCTTCTTTGGGGTTTTGTTTGTCAATGATGACATCGTGGAGAAATTCCTTACCGTGTGTCATCGCAGCATCTTTCAGGGTGTGCAATCCCCGTGTCACCATTGGTTTTAACACGGGAACCACAGTACGAAAGACCGATTTGAGCATATCCCCTAAACCATGCCCTCGTTGTCGAGTGACTCCTTGGTACACAGGATACATGACTAAAAAAAAAGATTTTAGAGTACTCTTTTTCGAAAATGGAGTTTCACAGTGACTTTCCCTTGGGTGAATGGAATATTTTGTCCCAGATCTCCTTTTATAGTTATGTTGACAGTGTCAAAATACGACTTACTGACAGGTAAATAGTGAGGATGTACAAATTCACGGTGAACGTGATAGGTGTTTCCACCTTTTTCGTCAGCAGCCGTGGCAGAATCCACTTTGAAAGGAATGACACGCAGTAACGGTACAGAGGTGTGACCTACTACGTTGTACTCCACTATATCGAGGTACACAAAAATTAAGTTCAGTCCTTGGTTCATTACTACAGGGAAATGAAAATGTTTGGCAAAATCCAAATTGTTACCTATGGGTGGCATTTTGGTTGGATGATTCTTGATCATTTCGGGGTTTCCACCTAAAATGTGATACAATTCAGGACAAAATGTAATGGCCAAGACTTTGTCATGTGAAAATTGCATCAGGAGTCGACGAGCTATTTTGTGGTACTCAATCTTGACACTGTTTTTAGTATTCTCCAAGGCTTTTTCAAACATGACATTGAACTTGTCAGTAAGGGCGTTCACCAAATGTTGACCGCTAAAATAATAACCTGAAGGAATTTCATCATATAAGTGGTTCGATTAGTGGCAGGATTCTTTGTTTTTGGAAAGTCAACTTTATCACTGCGTTCATCCATGACTTGTTGCACTTGTTCATCTTCAACTTCTACGGACACAGTGTTTTGAGTTTCAACGATGTTTTTAATTTGTATAGGGTGAATCATTTCTACCAAAGCCACTTCCCAATAGGCTTCGTCATCAAATTGAATGGCCTGAGATAATTTGGCCGTGTAACAGCACAAAGTGTTTTTGGGAAACACCTCCATGGAACTGTCACTGGGTAAGGTTAAGTAAAATTGGTTGTTCATAATTCCACAGTTCTAGTGTCCGAGGAGTCACTGGAGACCAGAGGAGTGTCTAAAAGAGAATGGTTAGGATGAATGTTGGAACTGACGTTGGACACCAGACTCCCGTTGTTGTTGTTTCCGTTAGAGGAATATTTTAGGGACGGGTTGGGAAGAAGGTAACCAATGCAACTGCTGAGTAAAATGGTCCACAATTGTTTGTCTCCTTGTTGTAAACTTAGATTGGCAATGGCTGCACCTATGATACAATACACCACAAAGATTTGGCAGAAAAAGACGATTTGCGTTTTAGGCAAAAGTTCTCCACACCACACCCACAAGGGTTGCTTTTGTAGATCTTGCAGAGAAGAACTGGGGGAAGAAGCGTTCACAGTAGGAACTGAGGCTGTGCTGAAGACCATGATGGTCACTTCTTTTTATATTCAATGATTTGAGAAGCGTCAATCCAAGAGTCAAAACTTGACGGATATCCTTTCCAATGTACTTTGACTTCTTTGACACGTTGTTTTCCCACTTTTCGTGTTCTTCGATCGAGAATGCTTTCGATTTCGTACACGTCGTCTTCTTTTTTGGTCACACGTTGTAACTCGGGTAAGTAAAACGTTCCTTCTAACACTTCTCCGTTCATGTCTTCCAATTTATAGACGGGAGGATAACGACCACACACTCGTTCAGTGACACGAAACAATTCGGTGGTCCAGTTGGGCAAGTAACCTTTGTTGAAAGTACGTTTGGTTTTGCCAATGCGTACCCAATCTCCTGTGGCTAACTGTCTACCTTTCTTGGAACTAGTGACTAACGGGGACGTACCAAACAGACGCTCGAGGACGGTCACTTCGTTGTCGGGAGTCACTTCTTGAGGGGCAGGTCCAATGCTCCGATGGTAAGATTGGTTGTACGATTGAACGAGGCGTGGCAAGACGTCGATGTACTTGAGAATGTGTTGATGCGTAAAATATTTCCACATGCGTTCTTTCAAAGTGCGTTGAAAACGTTCCACGATACTGGCTTTAGTTTCAGGATTCTCGGTGGTAAAAAAATGAATGTCACGTTACTTCAATTCCTTTTGGAAAGCTTCGTTTAGAAATTCGGTACCTTTGTCGGTTTGCCATCGAAGAGTGTGACGATCACTTTGTTTCAACACCAGTTTCAAGGCTCGCACTAATTCACTGCTTGATTTGGAAGTCAAAGGCACGACCCAAGCAAATTTGGAAAAGACGTCGATGACACAAAAAAAATATTTGTAGCCACGATTGTAGGTGGCCAAATGAGAGACATCGGCTAAATCCGCCTGCCATTGATGATCGATACCTTCCACTTGGGTGCGACTTCTTGAAAATTTTCGTCGAATGGGTTTGTGTAAGGTGAACGTAGCTTGTTCTTGTAACCATTGTTGCACTTTTGGTAAACGGACACTTTTCAGTTTTGTTTTGGCAGCACGATACAATTTTTGAACACCTCCGTAGCCAGCTGGATGAGATGGATCGTAGTAAATGCTAGCTAAGACCTTCTCCATTTTGTCTTTTTTCTTTTTTGTTTTTTTAATAAGTGATCCAATCTTCGCTGATGCTTTTCGCTATGGAGCGAGAGGGTGGTTTGGAAACGGCTTTACGTGTTCGATGTGCCACAGGAGTCGAAGTGGAAGGTAGTTTTGGTAATGGTGTTGGAGGTGGTAATGGTGGTAAGGGAATTTCTTTGGTTTTCTTGTCTTTTTTCACTTCTGGTTTCCCTTCTTTCTTTTTACTTCTGTCGAAGAAAGAGTGGACATCCTCTTTTTAACCGAAGCTTCAAGTCCTCGTTGAGGTGTAGGGGAAGGGGTCAACAAGAACGTTGCAATTTTACTAGGAAGAGGAGCTGCTGATGGTGTTTGAAAGACTTCTCGTACCTCTTCTTCAGGTATCCGTGGGGTTGCTTCTGTCTTAACCGCTGAGGTAAGTGGTGGTGGTGATGGACTTTTCATCAGGGCTTTCAAATCTTTCAAAGATGGTACAGCTGTTTCGTCTAATGCTTTTTGGTGAAAGAGTTGCAGTCGTGGCAACAATTGACAGTACCGTTGAGATTTTTCCGTTTCGGACAAATCGCTACGATCCATCAACGATTGCAATTCGTGTTGTAACTGAGACATTTCGGTCAAATGAGGATTGGGAGGTAATTGTGGGGTCCGTTGTTCTTGCCAACGATGGTATTCCATCCATCGTTTATAAGGGACTAAAGTCAGTTTTCGTCCTTCCATTAGATTTCAGATTTCAAGAATCACGTCTGGGATCTTTACTCCAAAGTTCTCCTTTTATCTTTGTCCTCCCAGGATAGTTCCAAGTGATCCCATTACTCCTTGCAACAAGGGTTGTGCTATGTTTCCCAGCAAGGGTGCTAACATGGGTGCTAACATGGGTAAAATAGCAATTCCTTCGCGTTGCACCAACATCTTTTTCTTTTGACGAATAGGAATTTTCTTTTGGACCATTTGGCGAAGAACGTGTCGATGTTTGGCTAAGCATTTTTTCTGATGTGCAGACAAAGGAATCGTGCCTTTCAAAACATTCAGACAACATTCGCACACGGTATCAATGACATCCTTCGAGGCGGTTTGAATGAGTTTTTTTTCGCATGGGTGAAGGAGCTTTGGACAGGACAGACAACATGTCCCAATGTTTGACTAAACGAGGAGGTAATCCTTTTCTTTTCTTTCCTTTAGGAGTAGAAGAGGAATGGGTTTTGGAGGGTGACATTTTTTGTGAATTGTTTCTAGGGCAGACACCAAAAAGTACACTAACGTCAATCACTTGGGTACATGACCGTTGATCCTTTTTTAGCACAACGAAACTGTCTTGTTTCCTTTTGGAACAGGCGAACGATACATCTTTGGGTACACGACAGCCACTTAACTTCATAGTTCGTCCTTGTTAGCCCTTATCCATATGGCCTTTGTCCCTGATCAATTTTTTTGTTGTCTCTCTTTTAGAAATTGCTCAACCTTTCCCAACATGTTGTCAATATGTCTGTAAACAAAAAATGGACTGAAGAAACCTCCTCTTTGGTGACTTCTTTTTTTCTTGGAACGACTGTGTCTTTTCTGTAGGTGTCGTCGATGCTGAACTAAACGTTTCATAGGATGACGTGACTGACGTTTTCGTTTTCCTTTTCCTTTTTGCACAGAAGAACGACGATGTTGATGGTGTACACTTCTTGGTGGTGCCATCTTGAGGTGATTAGCAGCACACAAAAAACACTGATGTTAAAATGGACCACAGGTCTTTTTATACTGGAATGCGTCGCCACTGATTGTCTTTACGTCGTATCAACTTGATGACAGGCAACACACGTCGTGGAGGAGTTCGAAAAGAGCTAAATCGAGCCAATTCTTGGTTGGACAAATCCAGTAAACTTTGTAACACACCTGTTCTCTCTTGGACTTTGATTTTGGGGGCAGGTACTTTGTGAGCAGCAGCCACTGCTGCTAAAGAGGAAGAGGGTCTTACTGCTGGAGAAGACATTTTTGGAGACGCTCTCTTGTAGGTTGAAACTGTTTTCGGTGGACTTTTCTCTTTCGTTTTCTGAGGTGGTGACTTGGTTTTGGTACCGTGGCTCACTTTCGTTTTCTGAGGTGGTGACTTGGTTTTGCTACCGTGGCTGTTTTTCTTTTTCTTCTGGGTACGTTTGGGAGTAACTTGTTTCTTGGGGACAAGTTTGGGTGCATTGGGATCCCATTTTAGGAGGGAACGAATGATGACACCTCCTAGTGAACCACTACCTCCAGGTTTCCAAATAATTTGCTTTTTGGTTTGAGTGTCAATGCGAGGATCAGCTAGTTGCGTCAAGGCTACTTTGTTTCTGTCAAAAAAACGTTTTGGTTTGATGTGGAATCTGAATGATGCCTTGCAGTTATTGACGTGCTGTCACCGTAAACCATCGTACGACTTCTTTGAGACTGGCTTCTAAGACACGAGCACGTATTTGTGGATTTTTCTCGCGACTAATGCCATACAAGGCACGAATCAATTTAACGGGAAGTTGAGATTGAAGGGACGTCATGTTGACAATGTGTGAGACAGAATTCAAGTAACCAAGGCTTTTATACATTTTTGTCTTTGCTGGTCATGGTTAAGTCGACGACATGGATGAGTACACGACAGGTCCACCGTCTTGACACCAGTGGTGAAACAGATGGGTACGAAATCGCAAATAATCGGGGGTAGTGGGTTTCAAATCCACGAGTAAATAGGCGTGTGGCGTTTGAGTGGCATCTTCGTACGCACGAGTTAGCCAAGGTGTTCCTAACTGTTTGGCTAAGGCTTGCACTTGCGATGTATCTCTAGGACTTTTAAACAAGACCACGTAATGAGCATTGAGACTGATGGTACGATGGGCTTTACTTTGTTGAAACAAATTTTGAGTAATGTAAATGACACTGGCATTACGATGATGCCCTTTGCGTGTAAACCACAGTTTAATTTCTTCTTCGTCTTCTCCTAACATGTCATCAAAAATAACCAAATGGGTTTGACTGGGGTCAGACATGATACCGTCGTCTTCGACCGGAATGCCTTCCACAAACACAATGGATTCACCTTGACTTTCTCGTAGAAGGTTGTACGCGGATTTCCACTCTTTGTAACACCACACGATACGTTGAGGTGGACGATCGATCAAATGATGTTTATGTTCGATCAAACGTTTGACAAATTCGGTTTTGCCTGAACCGCTAGGTCCATCAATGAGCATGTTAAAGGGATGTCGAAGATACAAGGCATCCCAACTAGCACGGTCTAAATGTTCGTCAATGACTTTGAAAGTGGAGGAAGAGGGAGCAGAGACAGTAGAGGTAGCCATAGTAGTGTCAGGAATGTCACCATTCGTGTAACACGATGACAAACAAGACAAGAGTTTTTATACTTTTTCAGGACACGTTTATTGCAAACTTTAAAATGAAATAACACGAAAGACATAAATACATAATAGCCAAATGGTTAAGTGCATGAATGAAAGACACATCAACACAACTATCGTGGAATATAAACAAGTTTCTACTTTACAACATTTTTTTGTCATTCAAATGTAGTGTCCTAGTGATAGTGCGTAATGTTCTAAACGTTTATACATGGTTTGGTACTGTCACACAAAGGTTCTCCTGGAATGGTCTTTCGGAAAGGTCAAGGACCGTCCTGTCCTGAAGAGAATGGTTTTCCTCCGAGACAGACTGTTCTTCTTCTGGTATTGTCACTAACACAGAATAAAAAGTGACTTTTTTCACGGAAGGTTTTAATGTTTCATGATTACAAATCTCGGGCATAGTTAGCCACTTCTTTAGTCCAAGCCTCAAAGCCCACACTTTTCCAGTCACGTACATCTGTCCAGTGAGGATGTAAGTCACAAGCTACACACCCATCCTCATACACCTCTTCCGTACCTAAAAGTTGACGAATCTTGTTTTCCCGTAAAGGTTTAGAAGTATCCAGATGAAAGCGCAAAGCTTTCAGGAGAATGAGTTTCTCGTGAGCATTTAAAGGCATCACTTTCATATTTTTGTTTTTGAAGTGGTACATACTGTTCGTAAAGTGTCCACAAATCATCGGACGGTAAACGAATTCCCAGAAAGCAAGTCATTAAGACACACACGATACGTCGTCCCCAATTCAATGGACACAGTTCTCGTAAAAGACAATGATAATCCTCCACTGTTTGAATATGGTCATGGATCTCCTTCCAAGGAATCTGTTGAATCACTAATGATAAAGGTTTTGGCATGGTAGAACGATTTTATAGTCACTTTTTTGACAGCTATAACCGTACTTTCTGCACAAACATAGTCGTATTATTCCGTTCTCGAATCCAAATTTTTTAGTCACTAACTGACACATGACCAGTTGATCAGAAGTTTCCTCTTCCATTAAGTATACATTTTGTACAAGATTGTGGTAACTCTCTAACTCGTCTTCTGGAATTCGATTCAGTAAGTGTAACTGGTAGTACATATAATCTCTACTAACAATACACTTTTCTCCCACTTGTTGTTCATCAATGTCTGACCACTTGAACACTTTCTTCAGAATCAATCCTCTAATAGTATTGAGGTACCAGTGGTTCAAACATCGGTGACGCAACGGATGCAGTAGTTCTTTGCGTTTGACTTGTATTTTGACCAACTCTCGATAAATGCGTTCTCTCAATTCCACAGGTAAACCACGAATATTCTCTTGTAAAGAATCCATAACCATGTATTAAACACTTCTCTTAGAGCGAAAGTATTGAACGTAGTGAGTTATTTCATTCCACTGCCATTCAGGATAACGGTCCAGAATGTTAATAAAATCTTCCGTTGTAAATGGTCTAAAGCGAAAACAATGAACACAACTTTGATCCAGTGACATCGAACTTGTTAGTTGACTTCTTTCACTTTCCTCCTGTATATTTCTCGACACAAAAGTTCTACAGTCACCAATTGAGATTTGGCACTAGCAAGACCCTGCCAAATGTCCTTGTAGATCTTCTCTTGCAATTTGAACGGTAATGTTTGAAGATTAATGTTGATGTCGGGTTTAAATACTTGACTAGGGGTGACCCGACCTTGGACTCCTAACCCTGTGACTACTTTCTTACTTGACATGGTTGAATTTGAATAAAGGACGAGGTCCCACTAAAGGTACGTAATGACAATCTGGAGACCAACGAACATGTTCCAGGTAAGCGGAATCTTTCTGTTCCCACTCGTGAAGTGACACGCCACAACTAAAGCACTTGACTTTATCCCCTTCACCCAAGTAGAAAAATCCAGCTCTGGCTAATTCTTCGGGGGTAGGTCCTCCCAGATATTTTGGCCATTTACCTCGAAAGGTTTGGATCCGACTTTCATAATCAGAGTATTCTGGCAGACGCACAGGGAACGAATATTCGTATTGTCCAGATTCACCTCGATGAGGGTAAGGTGAGATATGCAAAAGTTTGCTCAGTTTTACGTGACATCCGTAGGGTGGTAACCGAAGCGTTTGTTGTGGAGGATGACATCCACAGATAATGTGAAAAGGTGTACAATGACGAGCGGCTTCACTTTCGCATCCGTCAGGTTTGACACGTATACCATCATTATCACTCGTTTCCAGGATAGGTTTGGTCGTCTTTGCAAAGTTCCCATGACAATAATGTGGTATGGAATCGCTGAGGTCACAGCGTCCAGCATCTACGTCATCGCAAGGTACAGCATCGCACTCAAGTTTACTCTTGCTGGATATTTGATGTGTAAAAGGATTCATCTTTTTATCTTGGTCTTGGTAGTCCAAATGAACTATTGGACTTGAACGTTGTCTCTTTTTATATGCTGAGCAATATCAGCGTGTCCGTACGGTAAAGTGAAGTGATTGGGAAGCCGTACTCGCTTCTGGTAGACGATTTGATAGACTTTTTCCAAAGGTCGACTGACGATTTGATGTGTGGGTAAACGTACAATCTTGTTAGGTTGGTAAGTGGTCACTTTAAAGTTTCCATCCTGACCATACTGCAAGGCTTCTTTGAGTACACCAAAGTTAACCACTTGACTGGTGCGATAATTGAGAGTCAATCCTTTCACTTTACACTCCGTGTACACTTCTCCTTGCGGATTACGGTATTTGTAACCGTAATTTTTGGGACCGCCACTGGCAAAACTTAGAATCTTGTCCTCAGGATGCTCGTCCGTCCAGGCTCCTAAACGGTAAACGGTCTCCTTCGATTTTAGGTTGCTCTTGACCCAAACGACTAATGTAGATGCAACTGTCCGTGTCAAAATACAACACACGATCTCCTAACAGTTCTAAGGCTTCGTACAGTTTTAAGCGAGCATGAGCTGTCACGTAAGCCGCAATGATGACATTTCCAAATTCGTTGGCTTCTACAAAGTCCAGTTCTTCTCCGTAATTAACTAAGAGCAAGTCCTCACGAACGACGTCCACGTGTTTTGTGAATTTGGTTTTGTCGTGAATCATCTGGAAGTAACGAAAAAGTTGTGACAAATACTCCGTTTTGGGTAAACACGGACGTTGTGCCATTTTGCCCCACAAACAATTTAACATCACTTTGGCAAACGATCGCCTTCCTTCGTTTTTTTTCCACGTGGTCTAAAGTGATTCCTTCCTGTTCCCAGTATTTCTCTTTGAATTTCTTTTGACTTTCGGGAGTGTGACACCAGGAAGGATAGCCACTGGCTTCTTGCTTCAGTTTCAAAAAAAGCATTTACGTAGTCTGAGAAAATGCCTTTTTGAGTCTCGTCACCTTTGTGGTACTTTTCTGTCTTGGGAAAGTGGTAGATTTCGTACACTTCTAATAGTCGGTATCCCAGATCCAGAGCTTTAAACAATTCTACACTAACCAATGTTCCCGTCAAGGCACGTTCTTCCTGTGTGTGCTGACAAGGGTGGTTTTGGTTGCACGTTTCAGCACAAGTGCGACACAAAGGAAACATCAGTTTTCCTTGGCAATGATGGGGTAACAAGGGATGGTACAAATTCTTGGGAGGCAAGACTTTGCACTTGATCAATCCTTCGTATTGTCGAATATTGTCCACGTCAATGTGTTCGGTCAGCAATTGTGGGTGACCTACGGGAAAGTGACAATATTTGCACACGTATGGGTACAGAGAACACACGTCCAAGTATTTGATTTCTTCTCCTTTCCCCTCGTCGGCTTGGTACAGCAAACAAGTTGCATTCGTCCGTCCTCCGTACAAACTGTCCCTTGGGTTCAGAGGGTCCGCCAGCTTGTAACTTTCCACGATACGCTTAAATTCGGGATCGGTTTTCAATCGCTGGTCGTATTCGTGTTCCCACATTTCTATCACTTGATATCCTTGCTTTTCTAACTTCAAGCGACGTTGACAAGTGGCCTGGTACAAGTCTTCCATGGTTTGTTGTAAAAACTGATTTTTAGTGCTCCGTTGAGGATAACAGATAGGACATCCATGAAATAAGCAACCGTTAAACTCGTACACGATCTGAGGATTTTCTAAGTCCCAACCATCTACCGAATACCTTCCGATGGTCTTGTCACCTCCTCCGTTGCGGACATGTTGAATCCATTTGTCTTCCTTGTCACACAAGTAATGTAACCAGCGTAGTGCTTTAACCGAGTATTGTCGTTTGACAAAATGGGTCGTTTGAGGGGTGATAACAGCTAGGGTGTTTTCGGGCATGAATCGTTGACGGTACACTAAGGAACACGCTTTAGCAAGGGTGCAGGCTTCTTTCAAAGGATCCATTCCTCCGTGCTCCATGAATAATTCTCGAAATTTGCCACAGCAACGCCGTAAAATGTCCACGTCGGAACGACAATATTTTAACATTTCTTCCTGAAAGTCGAAAGGGTCCGAAGCGTGAGTCTGGTACCATGCGAAGAAAGCTTCTCGTTGTTCGGTACGCATGTTGTCGGGGTCGTAGTAGTGAACCTCAGGCAAATGAGGTAGAACAGCATGTTGATTGGCTTCGGTATTGAAAAAGTGAGGGAAATAGCCTTTGGCCATTTCTGTCATGCCAAACGTTTTAGGCATGCGACTCAAAGGCATGGCCAAATAACTCATCGAATCTTTAAACTGCACTTGCTCCACTTGCATGGAAATGATTTTGGCTCCGTTCAAAGTCACTTTATGACGTTCGGTACTTTCTTCTGTATAGTATCTCAACAAAAACTGTCCATCGTTTCCCGAGAAATTGTGAGCCATGACTGTGGCATAACGATGACAATCTTCGTAACGTTCGATATCTTCTTGGCTCCACGTTTCGTCGATAGGGTCTAAGACCCATTGGGCAAAATCGGTCAATGTGTTCGGTCCCCGAAAGATTTTTTCACGTCCTCCAGGAATCTTGCTACAGTGAGGGCAATGAGTCAAGATAGGCTCTTGGATACATTTTTTGCACGCTCTGTGAGCCACGCAGAAATTAGGGATGTGAATGTCAGTCTCTTGCATGCATTCGAAATCGAAAAAGATGAAATTGCCTTTCTTTTTCTGGTCGTCTTCTTGTTCTTTTTCTTCATATTTAGAATGGTATTTTTGAATGTAGCATTGGTGTTCCAAGTCCACCATTTGGTGACAAATGTGACATTTTTTCTTTCCTGAACAGACGTGAGCCTTGGTTGTTGGTTGGTTGTTGTTGGGCTTAACGCCATTTCTCAGCACACGATAGGCTATTCATGGCGGCCAGTATTAATGGTGGAGGAAGAAACCGGGAAATCACCGGAAAGAACCACTGACCCACGAGAAGCAACTGGCAAGCTTTCTCACATATCTACATTAGCCGAATCCTAGACTCGAACACACGCAGACAGAGGTGAGATGGCAGTGATCCGTAACGGACAGCGCTTTAGACCACTCGGCTACTCGGGGCCCCCGTGAGCCTTGGCATTATTGGTACGCATGGCTTGTCCACAAGTAGGGCACAATCTCAGGAGTTGACATGCACATTTCCGCTGTGAACCTTGTGTCTTCAAATGTTGTTGGTAACAGTCAGGACTGACAAACGTACGCTGACAAGCAGAGCAATGCACTCGTTCTTGTCCTTCGTCCAAACAGGGTTTAGAGGCTAAACATCCCTCACATTTCGATCCGCAGTGCTTATGTTGCTCTAGATTGTTATAGCCATAGTCACATTTCTCACAGTAATAACTGTAGGACAGGAATGCAGTGATACTGGTAATGGCATCAAAATGTTCATCGTGATGATAGATGTGAATGTATTTTCCGTCTTTGAAATCTTTGCCTCGAAACAACAGAGGTTCGCGCACTTCTTGTGGGTGCACTTTCAAGGTGTAACGTGGAGCCAAAACATCTTGAAACTTTTCAGGAATGCCACAGGGTGTATCTTTAGGTAGCCCCGCCCGCTGTAACAGGAGTTCTGCCTCTCTTGGTTGTTTGACTCGGTCCGATCGTTGAATAGTTTTCCAGGCTCTTTTCCATTCTGGCGTGTTATTCTTGTCGGCATACATTCGTCCCACCACAATGGCACGGGCTAAACACATTTTGTCTTAAGGGTTGTTAATTTGAACGATGCTCTTTTTGATGCTGCGAATGTTGTCTACCAAGAACACCTTTTTGCCATGTCCTGTCCCTTGGGGAAGAGAAACGTGGGTCATGAACAGTGTCGCTTTTCCGTCGTTGATGTGAAACTTGTCGTTCGATTGCTGCACGTGTTGAATCTTGTCAATGATTTTGTAAGGTGTCAATTCTGATGGACTGCTAAACTCGATCCAAACGGGAGACTTCAAATTGTCGTGATGAATGGAAAGTCTCAAGCGATCGTCTTCTTTGGCTTCACATTGCTGTTTCAGATTCGTTAACAAGTTTCAGATTCGTTAACAAAGAATCCCACACATCGGCGATGAACTCTTCTGCTTTCTCCAGTGGTACGTCGGACTTGAAATCTTTAAACTTCACGGTGTATGTGTGGGCTGTAGTTCTAAATTTTCTAGAGGATCGTTTGTCCGTCTCTCGAATGTGATAGTAATTTTTAGGGTTTACTGTTGGTACTTTATTTTGCTTTGGTGTAGACTCATTGGGTTTAGATTCTGGTTCACTCATCTCATCTTTAAAATCACTGGCATGAATTTGAGCCAAGACTTCGGCTACTGTGCGAGGCGATAAATCACGTTTCTGCCTCTTACTTTCTTTTTCTCTCTCACTGAAATCGTGCGATCGTTTCATCTTGATTGCAAAATGTGAAATGACTACATTTTAAATGCCATGGGTCCCTATATATTCATGTCAAATCAGTGCATATATAAAGGGCTAGTGCCTTCCCTCTCAGTATTCATTTTGCTTTCAAGCTGACCAGTACGAGGGAAGAACCCACACAAATCGAACTTCTCATTAGAGCTTTACGAGGTGTCATACGAAAGTTTTCGCCAGACAATCCAACGGACTATTCTTCCACTTTTCGAGACAAAAGTCAGGAAATTTGCTATATCTGTAAGAATAAAGGGCATTGGGCTACAGAATGTCCAGACCGTCAAAAAGCCAGTGTCAGAAAAGACAAGAGTCGAGATACCTGTTATCATTATAAAGAGAGAGGACATTGGTGTACAGAGTGCCCTAAGAAACAACAACAGTAGCAGGAGAAGGAGGAAGAAGAGGAAAAGGAAGAACCCCGAGACAGGAAGAGAAGAAGGAAACTGTGAAAGTGAAGAAATTCAAAAAACAGGCACAGAAGAAGTCTATGAACTTTTTTTAAACAAGTGTTGCGTTCTGTTGTGAATTGAATTGTAAAGAATTGTACCAGAATAGACCAGATTGAGAAAAAAAAACGTAAGTGTCTCCTGGTTTTAATTTTTTAGAATAAGAGTCTACATTCACGCACACACACACATATACATAAATGCATACATACATACTAAAGGGTGATACAAGGATTTTAAATTTTCATTGATTTTTTTTTGGCAAAATGAATAGTATTTCTTTTCGAATGTAATGAGTGGTCCTGAAAAGGACCGTTGGGTCTTTTGTTTCCTGAGAACACACTCAAGAACGAGAAGCAATTCGCTTTAATTGCCTTATGCCTTTGCCACGGCCAAGGCCAACTTGTGGACTTGCTCTTGTCAGTGATTGAGTAGAAATTACTAATGGTGGAATCTCTGGTGTAGTCACAATGTTAGGCTGCTTGACTCGGGAAGGTCTTTTTCTCTTCGGTCGTAATAAAGAAGTCTGATACATTTCTTTCAGATTTCTTAACTCCGCTAAAATATCCAAGAGTATCGTGACCGTTTGACTTTCACTGTTTTCCTTCTCTCCTGGACTTGCTTTCTTTTCTACTGCTTCTTCTTCTTGTCGTTTCCTTCTCGTCTCTTCTTCTTCTCGCTGTTGTTGTTCAAGCAGAAATGCTTCTTCTGCTTCTTTCTGCTGCTGTAAAAATTTCTCTAATTCTTCTTTTTGTCTTTGTTTAAAATTGTCGATGCGTGGTAAAGAAGGAGAAATTGGTGAAGGTACTGGTGCCGGTACAAATTCTTGCGAAGAGAGAAAATCAACTAAATCCCAGTTGAAATCAATCTCTTCGGTCAGTAACACTGTGTTCACTTTAGTAGCTGATGCTATACCATCGCTTTTCGTCTCCGCAGCTGGTGCACCCCAATTCATTGTCTTCTTAAGTTCCGTCATGTTTGACTCAACAATGTCGCATCAATTCACTTCGCACGAACGCTAGTGAACGTATATAGGCATTGTGACGTCACAGGGAACTCTCTTCGGATTGGAAGACAGACTCCGCGAAGTGACCGAATTTTGTAACGCGTATTGGGATTGGTCAGCCATTTCAATCCGTTTCGATCCAGTCTTTCCCTATAAATACACACAGTTCACTTCATTTCCTTCACCTGTTCTCATCACACACAAAGAAGATGTTGATCACTGCTAAATCCTCTAGTTGGTTATCGTCATTGTTTTTCGATCCGGAATTACCCGTGTATGCGAAAACAAAATGGACTGTCATCCGGATTAAAGGTGCCACTGTTTGGAAAAGAAGATGTTATGTGGAAAGACAAGGCTGTTTGAAGCGGACTCTCATCGGACAAGAAGTGAGATGTAGTTTAAGACAAGCTTTGAGAAAGAAAAGAGCAATGCGATGTCCTGTATGTTAACAGCATGATGTTAACATCATAAACAACGGCCCTTTTCAGGGCCACTTTCCATGCCTCGAAAAGATTATACTTTTCAATAACAAATTGCCTGTATAAGTTATAAAACATACATTTCACTACATTCACTAACACGACGAACGCTTGATGTCACAGTACTTACACATTGCTACACTGTTGACAAGTGTCCAGTACCGTGACACCATGCTACCTGGGACCATTTCTCTTGACGCTAAACTGACCCAGGGTGTGCTAATACAAAATTCCCATTGTCGCTATAAAGGCACGACTGTTTCATTTGTCGCCAAAAATCTTGTCGCTATAGTACCCCACGCTGGTTATTAATGATAACTCCCATTGTCGCTATACTACCCCCCTATACTACTATCGACCGATCATATCAAATTCAAGCTCTCCCATTTGCTATCTTCTCATTACTGGGCCACTTTTCTTATAACTGCTTAAAGGACCACAGAAAACACTACCATAGCTTGACCATTACACATTATTACTGCATAGAACAAAACAAGAATATCAACATAGACAAATTAATTAATGTCAGTTCTATCATTCGTCAACCATATCTGTCCCACTTTCTTTACTATCGCAAAATAGAAAACGAAAATACAATAATTGCTGAACAACGAGCTTGCAATAGGGAGTTTATAGGTATTTCAGACATCTCCTTAACCTTACTACTGAAACTCAAGATACTTTTGAACTCTTACCACTCCAAATTTATGGTTATAAAATCTTAAAAGTTTGTAATGAATATCAACAATTAATATGCAACGGAGGAGTCCCAAATTCCAAAGATGCGGGGACTACTCATTTAATAAGCAACCTGATTCCGTAATTTAAAAGTTTATTTTACATCATTGTAGAGTTGTATGATTGCACACCTGTATATGTGGTAGAACCATATGTGGTTGGACCATAAACTACAAATGCAGCCACCAGTTTACCAAAATACCCCCCCCCAATAAAAAATATAAAAAATGAAGAGGTAAATCAATTAAAAATCTGATTTCAGCAACTATAGTCAGAATATTGACACATGCAGTGTTATTGTTAAAACTAACGAGTGAACTTGTGTCCTGAAAGCAGAAGTGTAAAAATGTACGATATATTGCCTTAAGCAAATAATCACTGGAACACTTGATGCTATACGATCAAACTAACGAATTATCACTACTAAATCACGCCGTGGTCATGTTAAGTCTACAACACAAAAATTGAAATTTTGGAACAATATAACTGATGATACAATGCTAGACTAATAAACTCATTTGATTTCAGGAAGGTGAGAGATTTCCAATGAGTTTTGGTTACTATCAACATTCTAAGTATCAATAGATGACATAATTCAATTTGGATGTGAATTAAGTGTGGTTAAAGTGAGCTATACACAAAACAAAATTTAGAGGTTAAACATGTTTATTTGCCTAATTAAAAACGATATACTGCAATATCTAAGAAAGGATGTTGATTTACAGATTACATTCAAGCATGGAAAGATATAATCGGCATATATCCATATAGCAAGCTGATTAAAAAATAAAATGGGTTCAACTTTGCATTTGATGTGAACAAATGCTCATTTGTATTCAGCTAAATTCACTGCATTTTGAAGATTTAATAAACTTTTCGAGGTGAATATGCAACAGTTAATTTAAAACAGACTAGTTGTGTTCTGCTGGTTGTTGATCACGCAAAACTATAATTGGTCATCCAAACAAGGTTTTAATTGGCTGACGTTGTAGACGGCGGGTTTCACCAAAGGCTGAAATTGCTTATGAAGACAAAGAAATGCATTCTAGGCACTTGTACCATAAGCTTTTAGTCCATCTGCGTAAAGGATCAATTATGGGAACTAATTGAACCAGATAGAGAAATCTATATGCTGAATTGGGAGAATTGCGAACTGAAAAACATGCACCTAGCACAAGCAAGATATAAACTGATTTCCTTATAGAGCGTCCCTGTTAATAATATTAATGAACAGTTTGAAGAACATATTGTTGACATGGATGCTCTTCAAATAGCTTAAAGCCACTTTTCAACACACGATTAATGGCGAGTAATCTATTGGTGGCGGAACAACCAAGAAAAACAGAGGGAAGAACTACAGACCCAAGAAAAGCTACTGCAACGGTTGTTTTTTTTTACATGTCTGCTCAGCCTGGAACTCATGCGGATAGAGGTTAGATGTGTGAGTGAACCCTTTGACACTTTTGACCACCCATCAAACGAGAACTCCTCGATTTGTTTTAACAAAAATCTTACTTTACAATTTGACCTAGATACTTGTTTGTCATGAGTGAGTGAGTGATCGATCAGCGAGACTTTTTTTTTTTAATGTTCGGAGTTCCCTAATTTGCAAAGCTCCTTTATAACCCTACCCTCGAAATCACTGTAAAACTTTTCAGGAAAACTGTAACGTCGAAGAAAGTGATCAAATGGGTTTTAGCGGTAGTCTAAGGCCTTTTTGTTGCGACAAAGAACGGCCTGAGAATGGCTGGTCATGATCAGTTATCACTAAGATAGTCTCAAACCCTCCCTTGCCGCTCACAGGGGCTAGTATCATTGCTGACAATTTACCGGTCTGTATTGTAAAGTACATGTATGACCGGTAAATTGTCAGCAACGATACAAGCCCCTGTGATACCGCTCTAGTGACAAAAAGCCTACGTAGACGAGCTCCATAGGGCGAGTGGTGTGAATTGAGTTTAATTTAGCCATTGCCCTAACTGGAGTCTTTCTGAGTATACACCGTTCGCAAGACTACATCTTGCATTCAAGTCCTTCTCTATAGACCAGGCCAATACAATCTTTGCCTAGCTAACCAGCATGTTTTCTCCTTGGATACCTCTCAGGGCCATGCTCTTGGATCATAAAAGGTCTGATTGATTGACCATCAAGAACAGTGGTCCTGTAGAGAACGCCGTTTCCAATTAAAAGGCGGTTCCATTCACGGAAAAGTTTCTGTACAAACGAATAAACTCTCCAGACGGTTGTGTCAATGGGTTGCTATCCGTGACCACCTCAAAGGAGGAACTATTAGGACAGAAATTTTAAGTACAAATAATATTGGAATTTCCTCTAAATTGTATTAAACTAAGTTTTCATTGGATTAAATTCTCAATAAATTATATTGGGAGTAATTTTCATTAAAATATATGTAGATTAACTTTATTAGGGCTATATTCTATTTTGATAAAGATTGCAAGCTCAGTAAATAACCCTTTACAACAAATGCAAATCTCATCTGTATTATATAAGTATATGCTAACGCAGCAGAAAGAAACACTTAGCGGCAAAAATTCTTAACGTTATTTCGGACTTAGTAAGCTAGGTTTCAACCATAATGCTGATGAGGCAGAATACGACGCAAAGCACATATACGATTCCATTAGGATAAACCAGATCTCTCCGATTTGGACCACGCAGTACAGGCATGATGCTAACATGGCACACCTCTAGCCAGGTCTCTACCAAAAATTGGTTAGGGGTATCTTGAACAGGTATAAATAAGCACCCATGTAGCTAGCACCTTCAAACTGCTGCTCCAAGGTGAAAGATATTCATTTCCGTATTTTATTACAGGTAAGAATCGCGTATGTTCGTAACTTTCTTAAAGAATAACTATCTAATCATTGGTAATCTTCCTAGTTATAATTTTCTTGTGAGTTCTCTTTTATTTTAATATTATAACATATTGGAAAGTTTAATTGTTTTTAATATTCATTTGTATTTGTATTATGGCAAAAAGATTAATCGCTAAAGACTTCATATTTAGATTTAATTTGGGAATTAAGATATCCCTTAAGTAATAAAGAAAATATTCAGAAATCTATTCCAAATTATTATTTTTATCCTAAATTAAGTACAATATATTTCTTCAAAACGATTGTTGCATTAATTGCAACTATTTTATACTCTTTGATGTAGTCAAGATCTAATTATCTATACTATATTCTAAAATGCAGAAACTTCACAAATATATGGAGTTGGTAGGCACGAAAGGAACATATATGCATTTTATGTATTTTTCAATAAAGTGTAGCATTATATATATATATATATATATATATATATATATATATATATATATATATATATATATATATATATATATATATATATATAGTCAATTATATAAATTAAAATAACTGCTGCTCCAAGCTGAAAGAGGTTCATTTCCACATTTCAGTACAGACCCCGTGTACCCTCGCATTGCAGAGTTTTTCCCAAGCAATGTAGCAGTATATACACAATTATGCGTTACACCTTTTTAAGATCCCGAACTTTTTTTCTTCTCATCTCTCTCTCTCTCCATGCATCGAGACAGTTCTTAAGACGTGTAATTCCTTCTCAAAGCAAGAAATGAGAAGAAGATTATGATAAAAATTCTTATAATAATAGAACGTACGAGATAGTCATGGGGTTTATCCGTCATGCCCATGCCAAAAGTCGAACTTATGGGCTGAATAACGCCGTTCATTGGGTCTCAATCCGCGACTCGCATAAGCAATGACCCTTTTTACACCATCTTGCTCTTGTTATAAGAATGTGCCTAAATCATAGCTGCTAGCATCAGTATGTACAATAAATGGTTAAGTATAGTCAGCAAATGCTAAGATCAGGGTAAAGGCCAACTTGTCTATACTTGTCGCGAAGGTGGTTTCTTGGGCAGCACCACAATCCAAGCAGCTACTTGGTTATTTTTGGACTTATTCCTAAACGGTCCATGTGCTCAATGAACGTCTTTAAGAAAATGAGGATATCGTCTATGAAAATAAGTCACTCAACTCCTTGAAGTGAATATCAGCTATGCATTTCTCCATAAGACGTTGAAATGTAGCTCCAGCATTACACACACCAAAACGAAGGCGGTTCGCCTTATAAAAGCCGAGTGAACCCACAGAGGAGGCTGTGTATTGCTTGTATTCTTCCTCCATCTTCACTGTGTTACATGAAAGTTTTAAAAAAATCAGCAAATTTTTACAGTGTGGATAGCACCATCTGGTTGTGGTATTTCATACTGGTATTTACTAGGGAAAAAAACATACAAAAAGTTAGCAAAATCAAACCAATATACAAATTTCACATTTATTTTCAGACTCGAAAACTTGTGTCTGAAATGTAAAGTATTTTTACCCGATGATGATGCATTCAACCCCTTAATATTGTATTTCAAACAAATTAATTTGATCTGCAACAAAATTCAGATTTACTTAACGCAATGACTGGAGATACATTAATGGAAAAATACCACAAATATTTTATAGAAAATGGGCCACAAGAACATAAACATAAAGCTGTACACCAAGGTTTTGAAGAGCCCTCTTCAGCTGTGGTGTTAGCCACATACAAAGGTAAATATAACTATTGGATTGACGCTTTTGAATGTTGTTCAGTTGAATGGAACAACAACGTCATATCTGCAAACCCTCTCAGATTCTCTGACATTTAAAAAACTGCAATTTAGAAACATTAAAAAACAATATAAACACAGATGATACCTATATTTATTTCATTTATTTTGCTTACACCTTTAGTAACAAACGCGAGTGACGAAGCAAGTAATGATAAAACATGTTACATAATGGAACATGAACGTAAGAATTTGTAAAGTACTCCAAATATCATATTAGAATAAATCCAGGTAAAGCAGCTGCTTCCTTTCTTTTGATAAACTGAACAAATAATCAGCTAGATTTTTTGGAGTAGGTGCAGCTGGGATAAATGGAAGTATTTAGAGTAAGAAAACGCCTTTTCTTACAAACTATACTAGCGATAGAGCAATTGTCGATATTGCCATGGTAGTTAGTTACTGTTACAATTGCAGATATTATCACACCATTTTCTTTGAACAGTTGCTTCATTCTATTATCTAATGGTAATTTTCCCTAAGTTTTGAATTGATTTTTCCATTATTTCTCTTACACTTTTCTCCAAAGTTACGAGATCTCCAACTATTTGGACTTGATTGCTTGGAACACTTATCAACTTTTTATGTTAAACAGCCGCCTTTGTGTTTGGGTCTTTTATTTTGCTGGTGTCTGTTAATGCTATCCTTCTATGACTGAAATAGAAACAGTTGGACTTTCTCCATCATCTTCGTGCTCTGCAGTTTTTGTGTCCGTGTCTATTTAATAAATTCAGAAATTCATCTGATATTAAATTAGTAATAGTTGTTTTGTGGATTTTCTTTCCATATTAAATCCGAAAATTCTTTCGATAAAAAAATATCATACTAGTAATTTCTCTACAGAATTTGCTGACATTTATAAACTTTTATTTTGAGTGATCCCACAATTAATTGGATTTTCCTCTCAGTTTGAAATATGTCACCATTAATATATGTAGACATACCTGCAGCATAATATTTAGAGAGTATAACCCTATTATGTATGCATTTGTTTACAGTCTGTAAAACGTTATCTCATTTTGCATTTGTTTCATAGGCACAAGTCCAGTATTTTCATCTTTAAACCAAAACAATTAGCACGATTTACAAGGCCATCAATTAGTCCAGGATCTCTCAGCCTAAGTTCAGCAACTTAATATTCAAGGTTATCAAATTTGTTTAATTCGAAATCTTCACCACCTTTATTCATTGTTTTTTTTTTAATAGTTTGATGCATGACAGGAGCTGATCAATACTATCTGAAATAAAAGAGTACAAACAGAAATTTAAGACAGCAGTACCAAGTAGAACCTACAAAGAAATAAAAGCTTGCATAAACTATGGAAGAATTTCGATAATAAAAGATTTTTAAAGACTATACAAGTCAATGCAAGAGCTGCGCAAAATCTCCAAATCATTTTCAGATCTTGTAAACTTGCACCGTGACATAACTAATTAAAACGTGTCCATTTCAAATCAAAGACTTTTTTGAAACAACGCTGCAAGACGACTACATGACATCCAATGGAACTAACTATTTCAATGATATTCGTATTAAGTGCTATTTTGATAACACTTGGGTATTGCATATTACAAATAGACAAAAAAATTCATGTTGAAATAAAAGATTTCGAAGAAATTATCGACATTCAAACAGGCTTTGCTGTTGATTCAATTCTGCATTCAACCACTCTTTTGTTACAATAGTTGCCATTACATCATAAATGTCTACTATTCAGTAGAGTTCAATGAGGCAATTCAATCGAAAATCTGCTCAATGATGAATCTGGCTATCTTAATGGACTCCTTGCTTGTTGTGATCTATATCGTCTCTTAAAGGCATTCTCACATTTGCTGAGCTGTTTTCGCTGTACATGTACATTGTATATTTCGTATTTGTCCAGTGGAAATATTTTCCCTACTATTCCAAAACAGAAAGGTCAAGCATGGTGCACGATGTGGCATGATTTATTTCATCTTTCCCGTCAGACTTGAGTAACGTTAACAACTGACGATAAAAGTAGACAACGGCACTTCTAGTGTTATGTCAGATTGTATGTTCTCACTTAATGCTGATCGAATCCTTGTGTTGCTAATTATCCATGAATTATTGTAACCACGGTATCTATTTATAATGTATTCATTATAACACACTATTTTCATCTCTTCCATTGTTATATACTCTTTGCAGAATTTCACCACTCCAATTTGTAAGAGATTGGTTTGGTGCTTTACAGAACAGTAACACAAACGTCGTTTAGTATCAATGCAACTGAAGTAAAATGCCCAGGGACACATCACGGAAGCTGACCCAGGCAGACCGATGGTGGGATTCGAACCCGCGTCATTTTGGTGGGGAGTCAAACCAATGAGTCACTTCAGCTCCCAAATTAGTAAGGGAAAAACAGACCATTTACCTAATGGTAGATAATTTTGACAACTGATCGAGTGAAGCGACATGAAGAAAATTAAAATACATCTGAAAAACTATGGTATACCACAATCTCAGTTGGGGAAGTTAAATTGAGATTTGAATAAAAACAAAAAATAAAGATCAACAGATTAAACGTGCGACAGTCACGGATAGGACACAAATTACTGGCCTGAATAGCAACACAATAGCTAACACTAATACATGATCAGACTTGTTGGGGAAAAAAATGGTTGACTAGAGATAATAAAAATGCACAAATTGAATGTGAACAAGATCACGATTAGATGAGGAAAGTCAACTTAGATCCAATTACCGATTTAAATGATAAAATTAAAGCAATTGAAACTGCCACAGTACATGATGAAGTAGAACAATCTACAAAACTTTGATCGACAAGTGGTCAATAACATACGTGTGGTGCAATGTCACACTGACGACACATGCAAACGGAGCAAGTTCTGCGAAATTAATTTATTCATTTGGATAAAGCTTTACAATCGCTACTGATGCATTAATCAGACAAGTGCATTTAGGGCAGATGCCAAGAATTTATACTGAATTAAACGCAAACATGGCATCTTTCCAAAATGAAGTAAACTTGGTTGGAAATAGGTGTAAAGAGCGTTGCAGGAGAAGTTAGAATGGATGAATTTGAAAACTAGATAAAAATCAAATTGAGGAGAAAACTAAACTGATTCCCAAATGCATCTCGCTCAATGATTTTTCAAATTGTATGTCAGCACTATAAAGTCTAATCAAGGGAAGGCAACATGATTAGCATTTAACTTGGTAGAACTTGTGAAGTTGTTTTACGAATCTAAGCTTTAGACCAAACCTCGAGTATTAGTTAACATTCACCTATTTGACTATGTTAATTTGACTATGTTCATCTATGTTCGATAACGTTTTACTGAACACGTTATATACAATAGATACTTTAATGCAACATATTAAAGTGAAAAGTCTGGCTTATATGCAATTGTTGGTAGTTTATATTTTAAAGCTACAATTTATTCTTCCAATCCAATGAACATACTGGTTTGAGGTAAATATCCGACGTGCAAGTTACACATTAGAAAGGTCAGTCTAAACATTTTACCAATAATTAAAGAACTTGTGACAGTAGTTGAAGGAGACCGTTTACGAGACTGGATGAACAAGCATCCAGACGACAATATTCTAAAGTTTGCAAGCGGTGGTCCCAAAAATTACGGTTACGAATACTGGGACAAACAAGAAGTGCACACAGAGTGTAAAGTGAAAGGATTGACTCTCAATTATCGCACCAGTCAAGCAAGTGGTGAACTATGGTTTTCTGAAAGAAGCCTTGCAGTCTTAAGAGGAACGAAATTTTAGAGTGACCATTTACGAACAGCTCGAGATTGTACGTTTAACCACACGCGCGTCAGTCGATCCTTGAAAAAGTCTGTCAAATCGAGTACCAGAAGCGATAACGGTTTTCCAACCACTTCACTTTACCGTAATGATACGTTGATATTTGTCAACATATAAAAAGAAACAACGTCCAGGGTCGATAGTTCATTGTAACTACCAAAACCAAGTGAAAAATATAAATCCTTTCCAACAACAAGTATCAAGCGAGAGCAAACCCGAGTGCGATGTTGTTCCTTGCGATTGCAGGGATACCGTAAGCTTTGACCTCAGCGATTCAGTACCACATCACCATGGGAACTTTGCACTGACTACTACTACTAACATATCTACCATGGAAAGTGATGCTGTGTGTGTCAAACCTGATGGATGCAAATGCGATGCCATTTGTCATCGTAAATCTTTACAATGGTGAATGTCATCATTATGAAACCACGTGTCTACCACTCTACGGATGTCATCCAAAACTGAGTAAACTCCTGTGGATTTCACCGTACCAATTTGCCTGAATACTGGGACATTGAAAGTCGATTCCAAACCTTCTGAGGAAAATGGCCAAACTATCTGGGAGGACCTACCACCGAAGGATTAGCCAGTGCAGGATTTATCTACTGGGCAAACAGTGTAAAGTCAAGTACTTCAGTTGCGGCGTATAACTTCACGAGTGCAAGAATGACTATAACCAATACACACTGTGTATTGATGACAAAGTGCTAAAACTAATGCACACTGTGTATTGATGACAAAGTGCTATAATTAATACACACTGTATTGATGACAAAGTGCTATAACCAATACACTGTGTATTGACGACAAAGTGCTTTAACCAATACACACTGTGTATTGATGACAAAGTGCTATAACCATTACACACTGTACATTGATGACAAAGAGCTATAACCAATACACACTGTACATTGATGACAACGGGCTATAAACAATACACACTGTACATTGATGACAAAGGGCTATAACCAATACACACTGTACATTGATGACAAAGGGCTATAACCAATACACACTGTACATTGATGACAAAGGGCTAAAACCAATACACACTGTACATTGATGACAAAGGGCTATAACCAATACACACAATCCATTGATGACAAAGGGCTATAAACATTACACACTGTACATTGATGACAAAGGGCTATAACCAATACACACTGTACATTGATGACAAAGGGCTATAACCAATACACACTGTATATTGATGACAAAGGGCTATAATCAAAACACACTGTATATTGATGACAAAGGGATATAACCAATACACACTGTACATTGATGACAATGGGCTATAAACATTACACAATGTATATTGATGACAACAGGCTATAACCAATACACACTGCATATTGATGACAATGGGCTATAAAGATTAGACACTGTATATTGATGACAAAGGGCTATAACCATTACACAATGTATATTGATGACAAAGGGCTGTAACCAATACACACTGTATATTGATGACAAAGGGCTATAACCAATACACACTGTATATTGATGACAAAGGGCTATAACCAATACACACTGTATATTGATGACAAAGGACTATAACCAATACACACTGTATATTGATGACAAATGGCAATTACCATTAAACATTGTATATTGATGACAAAGGACTATAATCATTACACACTGTATATTGATGACAAAGGGCTATAACCATTAAGCACTGTACATTGATGACAAAGGACGATAAACATTACACACTGTATACTGATGACAAAGGGCTATAACCATTAAACATTGTACATTGATGACAAAGTGCTATAACCATTACACACATTATATTATTGACAAATACACACTGTATACTGATGACAAAGGGCTAAAACCATTGCACAATGTATATTAATGACAAAGGGCTATACCCATTGCACACTGTATATTAATGACAAAGGACTATAACCATTACACACTGTATACAGATGACAAAGGGCTATAACCAATACACACTGTATATTGAAGACAAAGAGTTATAACCAATACACACTGTACATTGATGACAAAGGGCTAAAACCATTAAGCACTGTATATTGATGACAAAGGGCTATAACCATTAAACACTGAACAATGATGATAAAGGGCTATAACCATTAAACACTGTATATTGCTGACAAAGGGCTATAATTATTACAAACTGTATATTGATGACAAAGGGCTATAACAATTACACACTGTATATTGATGACAAAGGGCTATAACCATTAAACACTGTACATTGATGACAAAGGGCTAAAACCATTAAGCACTGTATATTGATGACAAAGGGCTATAACCATTAAACACTGAACAATGATGATAAAGGGCTATAACCATCAAACACTGTATATTGATGACAAAGGGCTACAGCCAATACACACTGTATATTGATGACAAAGTGCTATAACCATTAAACACTGTATATTGATGACAAAGTGCTATAACCATTACACACTGTATATTGATGACAAAGGGCTATAAACATGACACACTGTATATTGATGACAAAGGACTATAACCAATACACACTGTATGTTGATATCAAAGGGCTATAACCAATACACACTGTATATTGATGACAAAGGGCTATAACCAATACACTGTATACTGATGACAAGGGGCTCTAAACACTCTAAACATTAAACACTGTATATTGATGACAAAGGACTATAAACATTACACACTGCATATTGATGACAAAGGGCTATAACCATTAAACACTATATTGATGACAATGGGCTGACAATGGGATGACAATTTTCATCAATGACAATTGATGAAAAAGGGATATAACCATTAAACACTGTACATTGATGACAAATAGCTATAGCCAATACATACTGTATACTGATGACAAAGGGCTATAACCATTGCACACTGTATAGTAGTGACAAAGGGCTATAACCATTACACACTGTACAAGGATGACAAAGGGCTATAACCAATACACACTGTATATTGATGACAAAGGGCTATAACCAATACACACTGTATATTGATGACAAAGGGCTATAACCAATACACATTGTATATTGATGACAAAGGGCTATAATAATACACACTGTATATTGATGACAAAGGGCTATAACCAATACACACTGTATATTGATGACAAAGGGCTATAATCAATACACACTGTATATTGATGAGAAAGGGCTATAACCAATACACACTGTACATTGATGACAATGGGCTATAAACATTACACACTGTATATTGATGACAACGGGCTATAACCAATACACACTGCATATTGATGACAACAGGCTATAAAGATTACACACTGTATATTGATGACAAAGGGCTATAACCAATACACACTGTATATTGATGACTAAGGGCTATAACCATTACACACTGTTTATTGATAACAAAGGGCTATAACCAATACACACTGTATATTGATGACAAAGGGCTATAACCATTAAAAACTGTATATTGATGACAAAGGGCTATAACCATTACACACTGTATATTGATGACAAAGGGCTATAACCAATACACACTGTATATTGATGACAAAGGGCTATAACCAATACATACTGTATATTGATGACAAAGGGCTATAACCAATACACACTATTTATTGATGACAAAGGGCTATTTAAAAACAAATTAAGAAGACATACAAAATCTTTGTCAATGCTAAAATTTACAAAATCAATGTGAGATTTATAACACGTTGATTCCAATTGACAATGCTGACAATTTACAGAATTAAATGAAAGATCACGTGTGATATTAATTTTTAAAAAAAAACACTGGAAAAAATGGTTGTACAAGACTTGTTAAAATGTATTGGTTATTTTGTTGCTGATGTAATTTTACTGTCAAATACATATATTACTATAATTGTTATTACAGGACTAACAGTTTACCACATAATAAAGTTTCACATGAAAACAGATTATTTAATCAATGATTTCATCAATGGAAGCCTTCTTGAATGATTTGACTCTTTTCGTGTGATATTATACTTCTTGCCTTGAATGAAGTTCATAAATTTTCATATCTTTTGTGTCTGATTTGTCAAAACATTTTCTTTTTTTGTGCTGGGTGGACAATTAAAACAAGGATATGAAATTAACTGATCCATGTCTAACTCAGTACCACCTTCAGATTTTGTCAAATTTATCCAACATTACTAAAAATATTTATTTTCATCCCTTCATTTTTTACATATTTTTCTTGTTTTTAAGTTATCTCTGGGATGGTTTGCCATTCTTTTTTTTCCCAATTAAATCAGTTGCATTTTTAATTTACACATTACTTTTTTAAAAATCCACCAATTTACCTAGTAAAATTTTAAATAATTTTTTATGACTTAAAAGTTGGAAAAGAAGTCAGTATACAGCCTTTTCATAGTTTCCATATTGTGTTAATTTACTTCATTAAAATTTCAGAACAAATAGAAATTGAACAAGAAGCAGTAAGAAAATCCTGATACTGTTACTTGAAAGACAACTTGGAAAAAATTAAATGGAGATTTAAAATGCCTAAGCTGAATGCTTAAATAAAGAACAAATTCATTCTAAAACATTAAAAACTTTAAAAGCACAACATTACAAGCATATGTGATTACACTACATAAAAGAAATGGTACCTAGCTGTTTGAATAACTTGTTTATTTGATCAAAAATTAAAACTTTTTTCTCCAAAGTTTTCAACACAAGTTCACAGAAAGATCTGATTGCAGTTATAAAAGATTTTGAATTTAACAATAAACAATCAACTAAGGTACAACAATAAGATATCAAAATGTATCATGCATTGCACAATCTTTCAACCAGATACCTGAAATGTTTTAACTTCTCAGGTAAGCAATATAAACAGAACATTATCAACTATTTTTATCATTTAATCTTGCTATGAAACAGTTTAAGATGTCAACAGCTCCACTATGAAACACTGGAGAAACTGCAGCAATAATTATTCTATTTAGTTCACAACCAAATCATTAAGCAAGTTCAATGGTAAAATCAATTATATATATATATATATATATATATATATATATATATATATATATATATATATATATATATATATATATACATTGCTAAATACTTTCATTTTAATGGGCCAATAAATAGCACAACTTTTACATTAAAATATCAAATGAAAGGAAAAAATGACCATCACAATTCTACCATACTTTATAAAGCTCAGCACTTAACATTCCATACAGTATAATTTTGAAAAAGCTATCTAGCTTTACACTTGGTCTATCATCAACCATCCGTTACTAAGTTGTAAAGCTCATAATTCCAGTTTCTTTTAGCCTGTTCACAACTGACAACCCACTAACAAATAGACTTTTATCTGAAAACAAAAAATTGTTACCCAATAAATGTTTTGCAATAGCAAATCTTCACCATAATACTTTTTCCCCCTGTGCTCAGGTACATGTCCTTTTTGGACATAGTACATAAATAATAACCCAAATCTTTGGTTTTCAAACATTGGTTATGGTCCCTTGGTTGTACACTCATGCAAGTAGTACACTGGCCATAAACTGAATATCCCAATGTGAGTTGTTTTTGAAACATTGGCCCAAATGATTAAATTACAGTTTTAGAAAGAAAGCTAGAGAAAACTACAGTGCAATAAAAGACACAACAGTACAATCTAAGATGGCTAAACCTGTGCATAGCAGAGCATTTCTAAAACTGATAAACCTGTATACCACTACAATGTTTAAGCTATATATATATATATATATATATATATATATATATATATATATATATATATATACTAGTGAAAAAAATGTTTTACAATTATATCCTCTACTGAATGCAGACTATGGTTTTTACAATTTGGATAACAATGAATTAATGAGACAAAAATGAATTGATAAGAATGATCAAATGCATTTAATATTTTAGAAATACAAAGAAGCAAAGTTTTGAATTGATTAGAGGTTTGAATGGTGAATGTCAAGTTTTGGGTGGTAATTTAGGTATGCAGACACCAATTTACTTCTTTCAGTCATAGTGACCTTGACCTTAGAACTTTGGCCATATTGACGGTTGTAATTTGCTTCATTTTAGATAAATCAAATGCCTTCAAATGGTGAATGCTATAATAGTCAAATTCTGTCAAGCAGAATTTGCAAATTTGTTCAAGTCTTTCAGGCCAATATACTTTGTAAAATTATGTTAAAGGTCTTTGACAAGGTCAGTTGAGATTTTTCTAGTTTTAATAAAAACTACCCATAATTGATGTTAACAGCATGATTTGCATCTAAAGTATGCGTGTCAAATTTGGTAACTGTTGAGCAGATCTGTTTTCTTATGTTAGTACCATACCTCAATGTGAGGTTGTAAATGTTTGTATGATCTTTTAAGCCTTTTTGTGTAAATATGCATGTGTGTGAAATTTTGGTCAATTTCTGTGTTTTTGAGATTAATGTAAATGCTTCAATTACTATCTTATTGTGGATCAGCCTAATTTGTACAAACCTGAAACCCTTTCATGCCGGGATGATCACTGCCCAATTTTATTGACATTTGTCTAGTGGTTTTTGAGCTTAAAATATCAAATGCTGACAATGCATGACTGAGACGTGTGCCTGACATCATTTAGTCTTAGCTAAATATGCACTATATGGTAACATTTTGGAAGGCAATTCCAAAATTTATAGCTTTTCAATGGATTGACATCCAAATAATTTGTACAACATTATAGCACTCCAACCCAACCCCCTCCAATTTAAACTATTTCATATTATTGGTTATTTAACTATTGCAAGCAATAAAAAATAATAGAATGTTTCTGTAAGATTCAGTGTGATCCTTAACAAGTGATCAATGTGGGTCAGAGATCACTCACCTGCATCTAAAAACCAAATTCAAGAGCTTTAGCCGCGAAAGCTGGGCCAGTATCAAGCTTTCTGAAGCAGTTTTTTATTTCATGTTACAAAAACAATTCTATCAAGGGTGGATCAGCTGCAGCTGTATCCATTAGATAAGCCTTCATACAAGATGCTTTTTGTCAAATTTGGCAGAATTCTGTTTAGTAGTTTTTGATAAAGAATCTTTTACAATTTTTCTTTTGCACAGTTAGAAATGGAGTAAATATTGATAAATGAGAAACATTTGAACAAATGTGACAGCTCATCACCCCATGATGCTTTCTGTTAAAGTTAGCTGAATTCTATGAGGTAGTTTAATAGAAGATGTCAATAAAGTATGTTATTTAACAGTTTCACCATTTTAAAGAACAGTGGACATATTTGACGGTGGATTATCTGTACAAACTTGAAAGCCATTCATGCGTCATTTCGTCTAATTCTATTCAGAAATTTTGAGAAGTTCTTTAAATGTTTTTCTCTTTTTATTAAGTGGCAATATTTGATGGCAAACTGGCACATGTAAAAGTGTGAAAGCCGTTTTTGATTGGATCATCATCAACAGTATGTTATGGTTACAGTTAGAGTTTTTCCTCTGCATATATTCCTAAACCCCTTGATAGAGTCTTATCAAGCTAAGAGTAAGACATGCTGGCACTTCCCTTTTACACTGGGATCAAATGCACATTTACCAAGCTAGACATCCCAAGACATGCTGGCACTCCCCTTTTACACTGGGATCAAATGCATATTCACCAAGCTAGACATCCCAAGACATGCTGGCACTCCCCTTTTACACTGGGATCAAATGCACATTCACCAAGCTAGACATCCCAAGACATGCTGGCACTCCCCTTTTACACTGGGATCAAATGCACATTCACCAAGCTAGACATCCCAAGACATGCTGGCACTCCCTTTTTACACTGGGATCAAATGCACATTCACCAAGCTAGACATCCCAAGACATGCTGGCACTCCCTTTTTACACTGGGATCAAATGCACATTCACCAAGCTAGACATCCCAAGACATGCTGGCACTCCCTTTTTACACTGGGATCAAATGCACATTCACCAAGCTAGACATCCCAAGACATGCTGGCACTCCCCTTTTACACTGGGATCAAATGCACATTCACCAAGCTAGACATCCCAAGACATGCTGGCACTCCCCTTTTACACTGGGATCAAATGCACATTCATGTAGTATTTGAAGTACTGGCTATTTTCCTTTGCTTATATTTTCTATAACCCCTAGATAGAATCTCTTCTTACTTGGAATAAATCATTGTAAAGCTAAAACATATAATTGTATTACATGCCTGCTCACCCCTTTGACCTTGGTGCCAAGGATAGTCACAAAATTTTGTATTAAGGTTTTGATCATGAGATTTCATTGATTTTATTCACACTGAATCAATATGTCCAATGACAATACACTAACTTGTATACCCTTTGATTTTGGAATCAAGGTCACAGAAAATTTACATCAAGGTTTTGGTTTGAGTTTTCCCATTTGCGTACATTTCCTAAAGCCTTCATGGATTGTATTAATACTCCTATTGAATCACTATGAAGCTAAAACAATTCAATTTGTTCGTGCGCTTGACTTGGCCTTGCATCCAAGTGAACCACTTGATACAGATATAGGAAAACAGTGATTCAATTAACTGTGATTGGATTTTCTACTGCAAATCCATGGGCAATTAGATCAAGAAAATATCTACCTGGCCAAAGCAATGTCCATTTACCTCAGTCTGCTTCCCCCCCTCCTGAGTGACTGATTAATTCTAACACTTTGGTGGATATTTCTGACTACTGCAGAAAGACGTGATGGGATCCAAATCCTTACTCTGCAGGATGGTGAGAATTACATATATTTATGGAAATATTGGCATAATTCATCATTTGTACATCAGTCATTCACACTAATGAACCCAAAGCAGCTGTCACCATTTCTTCAAATTCCATTACAGTGATCACAAGCAAGCAGCCAGCTTCTGAACCAATTATGGCCACAAAAGTGGAGGTCAGATTGGTGCAATTTTCACCGAAGACCAAGTATGTATCATAAAAAGGAGAGGGTCTGCATGTTGAGCTATTGATAAAAACACACACCATGGTTGGAAGCTTGCAAATGCATACTACAGAAAGAATTAATGTTTAACCAAAACCTAAATGCAGACTCTCTCTGACTATAACCTTGACCCAAAGTCAAAGGGACAAGTGAAAGTATCATAGAACAATTTTTTAGGTTCATAGTCATTCATCCTAATTATGAAAAAATATATCAAGGGGTTTAGAATATAGAAAAAAACTAGACCCAAATTTTTTCCTTGATACTGACTCCATGGTCAAAGCTGTAGAATGAATGGTCTAGGCTTCATAACTATTCATCCAAAGTATGATAAGAATGAAGTCATACAAGTGTGTGTGTGTGTGAGATTTAGATTTTTAATGAAGCTTTAACAATTTCTCAGTCATATCGCTATGTCTGCAGTGTGGCAGTTTATAGTGATGACTAGCACTGGGGCATTATGCCAGACTTGTTCCACCCAGTCACATTATCCTGACAACAGGCCTAACACTAACCTCTTAATGCAGAGCACCAAGCAAGGCAGCTGTTAGTACCATTTTTGTAAGTCCTTGATATGACTCAGCTGGGGATCAAAACCCATGACCTCCCACATCTGAGGTGGACACACTAACCACTAGGCCACTGGAGTGGTCGGTCATATAAGCAAATAGAAAACCATAATGCAAACTTTCTAGGACTAAGACCCTAACCCCTTAGTAAAAGTAGAATGATCTGTTAGAATGTAAAGTAATAGTATCTATCAAGAACTTCAGGTAATTCATGCAAAATTAAATTTTTATCAAAATGTGGTACTGGGTGCAAAACTACAGATTTTGTGTGTAGATGTTTGTGTGATTTGGATTCTTGATGTAGCTTTAACAATTTTTCAGTCATATCACTATGATGCCTGCAGTGTGGCAGTTTATAGTGATGTCTAGCACTGGGGCATCATGCCACAGACATGTAGCATGATGTCCCACCCAGTTACATTATCCTGACACCAAGTCACATTATCCTGACACCCAGTCACATTATCCTGACACCCAGCCACATTATCCTGACACCAGGCCATTATGTCCCACCCAGTCACATTATCCTGACACTAGACCATTATGTCTCACCCAGTCACATTATCCTGACACCCAGTCACATTATCCTGACACCAGGCCATTATGTCCCACCCAGTCACATTATCCTGACACCAGACCATTATGTCTCACCCAGTCATATTATCCTGACACCAGGCCGACCAGTCCTAACACTATCCTGAGTGCCTATCAAAGCTGTTGTTAGTACCATTTACAGAAGTCTTTGGTATGACTCAGATGGGATTTGAACCTGCGACCTCCGGCATCTGGGGCGGACACTCTAACCATAAGCCACTGGAGCAGTCAACTACAGGCTTTAATGATGCAGTGACCAACATACACTGATGCATATTGCAAAAGAAATTCTGAAAACACAGTAATTACATATTTAAAAATTTATTTTCTGTCAAGAACCATGTTACATATATGTACGAAAAAACCAGCAAATGATTAGTATGAATAGTTGATGAACATGTGTATTTACCAATGTTCACATGACACCCATATGAAAAAAAAAAATGAATGCATGAAAGTTCTATCAAAAATGTGCATTAAGAAGCTAAATCATTCCAGCCTATATCATGACATATTAGAATTCAACACAAAAAATTAATCCAAAAATTAAAGTTATAGAAAAATTACATTTCAGTATGCACAGGTATACCATAAATGTCATTGTCACTAGGCAGTGTTTGAAAAAAATGTGAAGGTATATGTGTCTGAAAGTCACTAGAGTGAAATAAATCTTACAACTACAACTTGATTTTATACAAATCTGAATTAATAATTCCTTGTTAATAAAGTTACACAAACTTACAAAACACTATATAGATGCACAAAATATCTTGTATCACTTATTTATGGATATGTATCTGGGAATTTTTTTTATCATTTTCCAAAGAATTTATGGATTTTCAGCTGCCTGTCATGTGATCACATTATGATGATAGCCTGACAACCAAAATGCACAAGTTCACTGTGGGATTAATTTTCACGATTTGCAATTACCTAATTTCATAGGTAAATTGATTGATTTGTCATGCTGGGTGATAAACTTTGGTACATGAATCTGTATGCCAGCTGAATGCATAGGCATCTGTGGACTATTGCTTGATTGAAAAACAAATATACACAATACTTTGATGAAAAACAAATTATTAGCCAAAATGCTGAAGATTGAATCTGAGATTAATAATGATCCGCTTTTCAAGAGCTGATGTTTTTCAAAAATAACAAGCTAACAATAAAAAGCAGTGACTTACACTCCCATTTGAAATTAACATTTGCAACTAGGAACATATAACTCCTTTATTCAATAAAAAAAGAAGAGATTATATAATTTTTTCTTCAAGAAGACACACATATTAAAATACAAATAAAATTGATTTGTTTTGGCAATAAAACTCTTTAGTAATTCAAAAACAGTACTTTTTACACCCACACCATGTTTAACAGTCCTCTACATAGTAGAGTATGGCTGACACTGGAAAGAACTGACTGATGGCTATCAATGACCAGAACCTTTGGTCAAGGTATAGTCTTGAAAACTTACTGTACAGAAACCATTATTTTCTGATCAAATTTACCAAAATTGGAACCCATGACCTTTAGATCCCTGAATCTATAGGATTCTTTATTGTGCAAGCCATCCAAAACTTTCAGCCAAGGAACTTGCTCATGAACAAAAGTTATTCTGCAAAACCAGTATTTATTCAAGCCACAGAAACTCTACATTTCACATTTTGAGCCCACACTTAATAGAACTCCCCCACACCTTTTTTACCCAACATTTAAGTCACTTACAGTGACCTTGAAATTTAACCGTTTCCCCCATCCTTTAAAAGGTTTCTTCCTCATCCTAAATGCAAGCCATCCACAAAATTTAGTCCAGTTTTGAGATTAGAGCTGTGTTATTATACACAAAATTTAGTCCAGTTCTGAGATTAGAGCTGTGTTATTATACACAAAATTTAGTCCAGTTCTGAGATTAGAGTTGTGTTATTATATACACAAAATTTAGTCCAGTTCTGAGATTAGAGCTGTCATCATACAGAAAATATTTTTCTTTTTCTCCAGAAAAATCATCTTGACTTATAATCCTTTTTGACCCCCAAATCAATATTTCTTTTTACTACAATTGCAAGAAATCTACAAAGTTTGATCCAGATCTGCAATAAAGATTTAATGTTACTATATTGGAACCATTTATCTTCTTTTAGTCAGAGATCTTCACTTCTAATACCAAAACCTATATACATTTTTTTTTTTTATCCTAAGTGCAGTCCATCCACAAAGTATGGTCTGCATGTGATATAAAGCTAATTTTACTGTGTGGAAATCAGTGACAGTGTCCATGACCTGATTTGGTTCTTTCTTACCTCAAGTACAAGTCACCCATAAAGTTTTGTAAGAATAGATGGCAGAAAAATTGTTATTGTTATTGTGTGGAAACAAACTTGGTAACAGATGGATGGATGGTCTTATGGCAGGTTTATAAAAACAAAAAGGAGAAATAGGTGAAGCGGTTGTAAAAGTTAAGATGCCATGTCACAACTGTGTTATATCCATATTCTTGTTACAATGAAGCACACTGCAGCAGGGTTTCACTGTACATATGTTACTTGGAAGTGTCAATTGACCTTTCATCTTAAGATACAAGACTGTCAAGATAATATAATGGTTAGCCTAACAGCCATTCAATTTCATCACATCATTCATCACAATCAGGAGAAACAACCAATCACTTTGTCTGAAAATAGAAAAGAATAGTTAAATAAATCAAACAGCATCATACCTTATTTCATTTAGTAGCAAAAATAGGTCAGTTATCAGGCTTAAGAAAAAAAGAATAGGTCTGCTTTGATTGATGAAAGTATCAATTCAAGTATGCTACTGGATTGGATTTTCTTATAACAAATCTTTTATAAGAATGTAATTATCATTTATTTTGGATGTGCTTATTCTAAATATTAAGGGAAATATTTTAATCAAAAAAAGGAATATATGTAACATTTTTTTCAAAATTCAATGTTCAGCTAAAATACAAAGTCACAAGAGAAGTAAAGACAATGAGGTCCATATGAACTGCATGGGAAAAAAGAATTGTAGAGTAAAATCTGATATAAAACAATAGAAAACATTACTCTGAAGCTCAGATTTCATCATTAAAAGCCAATCAAGTTACAAACCACAGTACCATGTGATTATTTTGATACAAAATTTAATTTGATATAATGACTAAGAATAAGACAAGTGCTATGGAATGAACTCTGTAATAATGGTAAAGTGAGGTGCCAGCTAATGGAAACAGGAGACTTGGCCTATCGGACCACACACTTGTGGAAAACAGGATTCCTCAGCTATCAAATTACAAACTTGTGGAAGACAAGATCCTCGTCTATTAGACTAAAAACTTATTGAAAACAGGATCTGTATCCTATAAAAAAAAAAACAAACTCATGGAAAATAGAATTCCTAGCCTATCCAACTAACAACTCACACAAAACCAGAATTTCTAACCTATCAGTTAACTAATGAAAAACTGGATCTTGGCAATTCAGACTGAAAATTCAGAGATTAGGATCTTTGCCTATCAAACAACATAGTAAAGGAAAACAATCTTGACCTATCAGATTACAAACTCACAGAAAATACGATATCATTTTCGATTACAATCTTTATGCATGCAAGCAATATTATATCAAATTTCGTTCAATAAATGTACAAGTTATGCGAGTTTCAAAATCCTGAACAGAAATTGTTTACAACTACAATGTCACTACCATCATCACCAAAACAGTACTTCTTTAAACAAATGTCTTACCTATCCCAACATATATTCAAGTTTGATCTTTCCACTCCTCCAATTTTTTACGGAATGCAGCCTCACGTTCCATGCGATGACGCTCCTCCTCTTCCACCTCCTTCTTCACCTTTTGCCACTTCATCACCAATGATGATACCTGCCTCTTCTTCAGAGAGATGCCACCAGGGGCTATCACCTGAACAAATATATGAAGTTATTGTATATACATCTATATCTAGAGCCAAAGTGCAAATTGCAGAGACCTAGATCTCCCATCGCATTATGTGTGTGCAGAGCTGGGTGTGTTTTGTTTGTCAGACTCGACTTATAAACGAGTTCTTATGGTATTTATTCACAGTAAAATATATTAGCAAAGCGATTTAGTTTTGTCACCAGTTCTGGCAATTTATCAAATTTCCAGCAAAATTTCAGGTGAATAAACATTAAACTGAGATCCAATGGACACTGACACCAAGTCACAAATGAGACCTGTTGGTCAAAGCTACCTTTTGATTTACCAATCAAATTACAACTTTAAGGAAATGAAAACTTCATTCCAAACATAATGTTTCTAATGATAACTCTCCTAAAAATGAAATTAATGTTTTTTTTGATAGGCTACTACAAAGTCACTTAAGAATTCCAAGTGTCAGTAGTGAATGAAACTTTATCAGTGCCTGTCAGAGCTATTTATTATAAGATGATCTCATTTTTAATTGGATTGTTAGATGTGTGTAATAGCTTGTTTATGACTAGAAACAAGTCATTAACTGGAAATAAGAGATCCATGTAGGTCCAATATTGCTTGTCTGGCTTACAAAACTTTACAGTTTACCATTTCGCCACACTGGTGATGTGGTATTTTAAGAAAACAACCCTATACTAACTTTTTTCTAAATTTAATATGTCAACTCAATCTATTTAAATATAGTGAAACAAGAGGTCCAAGTGGACCTGGGATTGTTCAACTAATATATACCCAATAGTCAGTTCAGTACGATGCTTATCAATTGAAATTTCTCATTCTGTTAATTTTTATTAAATGAAAACCATAGCTTCAAAGTTTCTTTAGATCCATACTGATGATTACATAATCAACATCATAATAATAAAAGGGCTCTATGCCAAGGTGCTTTGTGTCAAATTTGTTTTTGTTTTTTTTTTTTTCATTTCATGTAATATCAATGTTTATGATTTTAATGACTGTGGCCATATTTAATTGAGAAATGGCATCATTTGTATTCATCCGAAAGCCATTTAAGCCAGAACATTTTCGTAAAATTCCAACAAGTGATTTTTGTAGAAGAAGACATGTGGTTTTATATATTTAGTAACAGCGGCCATATCTGATGCCAGATTGGAATCATTTGTATAAATTGTAAAGCCTTTTAAGTCAGTCTGTAAAATGTGGTTTCATTTTTTCGATTTTAAAAAAGTTATTAAAGGATTCTCGATTTTTAGTAATGATGGTCATATGTGATTGTGACACTATACCAGCTGTAAAAAATTTGAAAACCTTAAATATTACAATGTTTTGTCTAATGTTGTTTGAAGTTTTTTTTTGTTTTTCAGAAAGGCAACACTTTTTTAAATATGAAGTCTTTATGCCTGAATACTTTTACTCTGCTGAGCAGTTTCTAAGATGGAATTTAAAGTTTTTTCTAACTGTAGTAATGGTAGCCATATCTGTGTAATGTTTAAACAAAATTGAAAGGCCCATCTGTGAGAGATGCTCTGTGGTAAGTTTGGTTTGCTGTATTTGTTAAGTTCTTGAAGGATGATGGACAGTTTCTAAATTTTTGGCAACGGTGGAGATATTTCTTGGTGGCTCAACATGATTTGTACAAATCTAAAATGACTTCATGCCAGAATGCTTTGTCAAATTTGATCAAATTTGATTTATTGAATTCTGCATCACTAGTTGTTTAAAATGTTTTCTATTTATAGTAACTATCTGATGACCATATCTTATTAGCATCATCTATATAAATCTGCAAGGTCTTTATGCCAGGATGCTCTGTGTCAAATTTGGTTTTAACTGGTCAAGCATTTCTCGTTCAAATGCTCAATACAAAAGTTGTTGCCAATGTTGGATGCTGCATGATGGGACATTCCATAAACTCACTTGGCATTATGGCCTGTTGAGCTAATACAATTGTAACAAAAGATAAAGGTATAATTAATGACCTGTAGAGCTAATACAATTGTAACAAAAGATAAAGGTATAATTAATGGCCTGTTGAGCTAATACAATTGTAACAAAAGATAAAGGTATAATTAATGGCCTGTAGAGCTAATACAATTGTAACAAAAGATAAAGGTATAGTTAATGGCCTGTTGAGCTAATACAATTGTAACAAAATATAAAGGTATAGTTAATGGCCTGTTGAGCTAATACAATTGTAACAAAAGATAAAGATATAATTATTGGCCTGTAGAGCTAATACAATTGTAACAAAAGATAAAGGTATAATTAATGGCCTGTTGAGCTAATACAATTGTAACAAAAGATAAAGGTATAATTAATGACCTGTTGAGCTAATACAATTGTAACAAAAGATAAAGGTATAATTAATGACCTGTAGAGCTAATACAATTGTAACAAAAGATAAAGGTATAATTAATGGCCTGTTGAGCTAATACAATTGTAACAAAAGATAAAGGTATAATTAATGGCCTGTAGAGCTAATACAATTGTAACAAAAGATAAAGGTATAGTTAATGGCCTGTTGAGCTATACAATTGTAACAAAATATAAAGGTATAGTTAATGGCCTGTTGAGCTAATACAATTGTAACAAAAGATAAAGGTATAATTAATGACCTGTAGAGCTAATACAATTGTAACAAAAGATAATTAATGGCCTGTTGAGCTAATACAATTGTAACAAAAGATAAAGGTATAATTAATGACCTGATGAGCTAATACAATTGTAACAAAAGATAAAGGTATAATTAATGGCCTGTTGAGCTAATACAATTGTAACAAAAGATAAAGGTATAATTAATGGCCTGTAGAGCTAATACAATTGTAACAAAATATAAAGGTATAGTTAATGGCCTGTTGAGCTAATACAATTGTAACAAAATATAAAGGTATAATTAATGACCTGTAGAGCTAATACAATTGTAAAAAAATATAAAGGTATAATTAATGACCTGTAGAGCTAATACAATTGTAACAAAAGATAAAGGTATAATTAATGGCCTGTTGAGCTAATACAATTGTAACAAAAGATAAAGGTATAATTAATGGCCTGTAGAGCTAATACAATTGTAACAAAAGATAAAGGTATAATTAATGACCTGTTGAGCTAATACAACTGTAACAAAAGATAAAGGTATAATTAATGACCTGTAGAGCTAATACAATTGTAACAAAAGATAAAGGTATAGTTAATGGCCTGTAGAGCTAATACAATTGTAACAAAAGATAAAGGTATAATTAATGACCTGTAGAGCTAATACAATTGTAACAAAAGATAAAGGTATAATTAATGACCTGTAGAGCTAATACAATTGTAACAAAAGATAAAGGTATAATTAATGGCCTGTTGAGCTAATACAATTGTAACAAAAGATAAAGGTATAATTAATGGCCTGTAGAGCTAATTGTAACAAAAGATAAAGGTATAATTAATGGCCTGTTGAGCTAATACAATTGTAACAAAAGATAAAGGTATAATTAATGACCTGTAGAGCTAATACAATTGTAACAAAAGATAAAGGTATAATTAATGACCTGTAGAGCTAATACAATTGTAACAAAATATAAAGGTATAATTAATGGCCTGTAGAGCTAATACAATTGTAACAAAATATAAAGGTATAATTAATGACCTGTAGAGCTAATACAATTGTAACAAAATATAAAGGTATAATTAATATGCAAAGTTCCTTCCTCATAATCAAACTCATGCAAGATCATGAAGATAGAAACCTGTTTACCAATTTTTCTCAGAACTGGAAGAGAAACCAAATTTTAAGTAAATTGTTTCCTTGAGAATATGGATATGGTTCATTTAACCATTTGCTGTGTTGCTTTAATTAGGTGTGTGGATTATTGCTCACATTGGGAATCCAGTCCTTCATCTCTAGATGTATACCCAAGGTACAGAAAGGATGCTGAGCAGTCCCTTCTCTTACTTAATCTCCTAATGTTAAAGTGATCAGGGAATGTAATTTATGAAGAAAAGCATTTTTTTAAGTAATGTTGCTCTGAGAATATCCACCCAATCACATTACTTAAAAACCCTCCCACCAACCCGCCATGCAAGCATTCGTGCTGGTATGTTGCTCAGTTTAACTACTAGCAAAACCTGGGTGGCAAGGGGAGATAATGGGAAAGAGTATTGCTCTTTGTCTAGAAACAGTTCAGCTAGACAGATGTCAGATAAACTTCATAGTATGCATGGATCCTAAAATATGGCTTTCAAAAGTTAACAGATGAATGTGACAGGACCATATTATAAACTTATGGACATGGTTGGAACAGTCCAAAGAAACTACATGAGCATATTTTACCAAGTTTGATAAAAAATTCTACTGAAAATAGTCTCCAGAGTGATAAAAAAAATCTACCAATCAGATGCAAAATGAAAATTCATCCTACAATAAAAGCATAATTAACATGTGAATCCCTTCTTATAGATCAAACTATGCCAAGATCTTGATTATATCATGTTACCGAAATCTGAGGATGAATATAATATTGAGACATAATAATCTCAGCCAATCTCAAACAAGATCACCAAATAAATATGCACAGATCTAATTTTTATAGAACTAATTAATGAACATGATGCTATATGTATGTATCATTTTTGTATAAAAATTAAAGTCTCAAAAGATAAGCTTACCTGCAACAAGATCACTTAAATAATATGCAAAACTCTTCTTTGAAGCTAATCCAATGCCATGATAGTATTAGACAAACACCTACTTAACAATTTCTGTTAAAACTGGTTCCAATTACGAGAATCTAGAAATTTATTATGCTCAGCCAATCAGATGCTAGAAAACACCACCAATAATCTCATAAAAGTCTCAAGACATCTTGATGTCACAAAACTATGGATCAGGAATAGTTTCTGGAGTGGTAACAAGCACAGCCAGTTAGAGGATATCAGTCTATTGACCAGGCTTGATCAAAACTGGTGTGGTAACAAGCACAGCCTATCAGAGGATATTGGACTATTTACCAGGCTTTATCAAAACTGGTGTGGTAACAAGCACAGCCAGTCAGGAAATATTAGCCTATTTACCAGGCTTGATCAATACTGGAGTGGTAACGAGCACAGCCAATCAGAGGATATCAGCCTATTGACCATGCCTAATCAAAACTGGAGTGAAACAAGCACAGCCTGTAAGAGGATATCAGCCTAATGACCAGGCTTGATCCAAGCTGGATCATAAATATGGCTTTCCGAGTGGTAACAGGATGAGCCAATGAGATGCAAGATCACATCATTATTATGTGTGGATACTGAACCTGTCCAAAATCTTGATGATATACCTCTTCTTTCATAACTCCCACACAATCAGGTCCAAACGCCACAAACTGCAACGCCCAAGTTGATGAAGCAACTTAAAAAATTTAAGAAGGGCATATCATCTGGGTTGTGATGTCGTTAAATGGTTTAATACTGTTTAATTCCCACTGGGAATAATTTATAGTAAAATGACTTTCATAATGAAGTTGTTTCCACTTTTCTGTATAAATTACCTTTATTATCAAGAAAACGAAACCTGTGAATAATTGTTAAAAACAGTAATCCAAGACATTTTGACACATGATATGTACCTCCAAAAACAATGGAATTACATGCTTCTTTTTTGCCTGTGATGGTGGATTTATTCAAGTGTTATTGTTGATTCACAACAAAATGTGTTTCTTTTTTTAAAAAAACTAAGGAAATTTAATTTAATTAATGAAACAGTGTCAAAACTGAGCGTGAGTTACTGAGGGAGAGATATTTGCTTTTATTCTGAACTTAAACAAAATCTGATCAGAAATACATCTTCTTTAGTGGTAACAAGCTTAGCCAATCAGATGTCACCACATTATTATGCAAGGATCTCAATCTCATATACACAAAGGGCAATAACTCTTGCCCATTACCTCCCCTTCCCACATTACTGAACTTGTTCAGTATCTTGATGCTCTGAGCTTATATTCCAAATCTAATTAAACTCTCATCAGAGACATGGCTTCCTGAGTCATAGCAAAATTCGCTAATCTGATGCAAGATCACTTCATTAATGCATGGATCTTGCTTAATATCTAATATGTGAAGGTTTTGACAACATATGTTTACATTCCAAATTATAAACAAACTGAATCAGAAATATGGCCTCTACAGTGATAACAAGCTCATCCAATCTAATGCAAGATTAACTCATTAATATATCTTAATCTCTGCAATACCCATCAAAGATTCTGATGAAACAAGTCCATCTTCCAAGTTTGAGCAGAAATATGGCCTACAGACGATATAATGCATCCACTGACATAGGATCACAAAAGGATGGTTTGCATTGGTTTGGTGTTTTATGGCACAAACAGGTCACACATACTGTGCAGTGGAAATTGAGTTTAGTGCCTAGCTGATCCAATAGTAGAACTGAACCTACATCCATTCAGTTAGGAGTCCAGCACACTTACTACTTAGACAATTGATTGATGAATACTGGATGCAAGAATATACCATAAAACGACTTGGCCTCATTGCCATACAAGCACTCTTTTCATAAATAGGTATCATATCTGGGCCCAAATTTTATTAAATAGTGCAGAACAACACTATTATTCCAACTTTTAAGATTGCAGATGTACCAAGTGTATAAGGCTAATTTTTAATCCAGTAATAAAAATAATTATTAGGAAGACTCCATGACTATTTAATTATGACCATATCACATAAAAAGATCCTAAGTGTAAAGTCCATGACAATTATCTGTCAGATTGGTCATGATTATATTCTTTCAAGAATCCTTGAGTTTCAAGATGCAAACCATATCTGAATATAAGAACAGGAATGATAGCATACTGCATTTGTACCGGCAAAAATGAACAAGATTTTTGTTCTGAGTTATACTGTACAACCTCTTGGAGTGCAGCATTATTCATACTTTCCCACACACATTAACCTTTTCATTATATACTTTTTTCATTTTCTACCTAAGGATTAAGAAAAAAGGAATCAATTATAAGAAACAAAGTAACTGAATTTAAGCTGAATTTCAAAATAAATACACAACCATGGATGTATCAATACACAGTAAAATATTAGAGCCCTCAACTCCAGTACAGAAGCAGGTATGTCAAAGGCTCAAAAATGTGGACAGATTCACATACCTTGGCAGCACCCTATCAAAAGCAGTCCACATAGAAGATGAGGTCAACACAGAATTGCCAAAGCCAGTGTCGCATTTGGCATATTCCACTCAACTGTCTGGGATAGGCGAGGCATCAAGCTTGCTACCAAACTCAAAGTCAACACAGCAGTTGTTCTCTCCACCCTCCTCTATGCTTTTGAGACCTGGACTGTGTAGCTGCCATGGTAAAAAAAAATGAACCACTTCCATCTGAGCTCCCTGAGAAAACTGCTGTAGATCAGATGGCAGGACAAGGCAGCAAACACAGAGGTGCTCATTCAGGCCGGCATGACAAGCATCCACGCCATGCTATGCAAGGCACAACTCCATTGGGCTGGCCATCTTGTCCGCATGTTGGAAGAACGCCTACCCAAGATGTTCTATGGAGAACTACAGCAAGGCACGAGATCTAATGGTGATTAACAGTAGAGGTACAAGTACACCCTCAAAGAAGAATTTTGGCATTGACCCTGACAGCTGGGAAAGTGTCACTGCTGATTGATCTGCTTGGCAGTCAAATCAATGCCGGTGCAGCAGCCCTGGAGCAGATATGTCTGGTGGATGCAGCTGAAAAACACACTCAGCACAAATCAAGGAGCATCAGTTTCGCATCTTTCAGTCAGCAACTTGCACATCCATGTCCCGACAGCAACAGTCATTTATGGGCCTGGATTGGACTGATCAGCTACCTCCAGACTCATCCCAAGTGAATAGTCCTCATTGACTCATGAATATCATAACACTGCCTAAAGACCTCTGAATTTCGTTGCACGCTCTACATTAATTTTAATTTTTTTTGTTTTGGTGTACTTAAACTTGAAATTTATAGTCATATTTGAATTAATGCACACTGAAAAATCTTTTGTATTTGGTCTGGGATAAGTGGATTTTGTTTGTTGATCCAACTAATCCCATGATAATGATCTTTATGATCTCTACATTCAAATGGACAAAACAGCTTGTTTAGTTCATCAACAAACAAAACTAATAAACCAAAAATCAAACACATATTACTGGGTGTATATTATTTGTTTACAATGTATTTCCTAATACATTATACTATTTTTAGAGACGTGAAGTACGACAAAAACACAGGAAAATACTACACATTTCTGACAATATAAGTTAACAGAGAAAGAAAAAAGCATATAAGAAATTATTTAAAAAAAGACAATTGTGCATTCAGAACTCTTACTTTTTCTTTGTCTTTTTCTTTATCTTTCTTCTTTTTCTTTTTCTCCTTTTCTTCTGCTGACTCCATAGGCCTAGCACTTCCATCAGCTGCTGTATCATTGTTTATGGTTGCTCCATACAATGGACCAGACTGACTGTCACAGAGTTGTGGCCCCTGAATGACTGGAGCTCTGGATATGATAGCTGGATTAAATTGCCCCTCCCCTGGATCCTGGTGCCCCTCCCCACTTATGTCTTCATTAGACTGACTGACCTCTGAATCTATATCCATGGGTACTGAGGTTGACAGTTCTGTTGTTGCAAATTCTGAAGTGTAAATACTATCCTGCTCATTTCTAGTGATCATCTCAGCCCCTCCATCCCCTTCACGGAGCTCCTGCAGGTCAGATGTGGATCCAATCTCCTGATAATCTGGTGGGGGTCGCTGTGGGCCAAAGATGGGAGGGACATCATTTGCAGAGGAAGGTGGAGTGGTTTTACCATAGGTTACAGGCTGAGTTTCCTGGATCCCCAATTGGTTCCCTTCCTGGGGTTGGAGAGGACCCTCCAAAATTTCCTTCATGGCTGCCTCAACATCTTCCTCTTTGACTGTGGGTGTTTCTGACCGGAAAGCTGAAAATGAGTGTTGCCCCATACAATATAAGAATAATCAAGATAGTTTAAAAACACTTTTGCAGAGCATGGATTTGATTGTTTGGTTGTTTAACAGCACAGCAACACAAGTAGGTTAATTAGTGCAGATGCAATTGTAGAACATGAAGATGTGATGATTTTAAGATGCTCTATCTATTTACAGTACATTTTAATTTTATATATCTGCAATATTATGGAAATGAAATATTTTACTGTGATTTTGAGTTACTGTGTACAATTTAGTGACCATAGTACTATGCTTTTATAGCTGTTTTAAAGCTCTAAATGGAACTGATATCTACATCACATGTATCATCAGATACAGTGTACATACACTACCGCATGTAGATACAGTGTACATACACTACTGCATGTAGATACAGTGTACATACACTACCCCATGTAGATACAGTGTACATACACTACCCCATGTAGATACAGTGTACATACACTACCCCATGTAGATACAGTGTACATACACTACCCCATGTAGATACAGTGTACATACACTACCGCATGTAGATACAGTGTACATACACTACCGCATGTACAAGACAGACATTTCTCAAAAAGCTAAATAACAATTTATGAAGAGCTTTCAGTTTTCTGCAGTTCTTGTTTGTAACAGCTTCTCTTTTAATGTAAAACAATCAAATTCTCCTGCTGCTCTTAAAATAAATGATTCAGCTAATTGATGGAAAAGAAAGGTTATTTTTTATCAACTTCTGTTACATATTTTGTTGAAATCTGTAATAGTGCAGAAAAAGGTGACGTGGGTAGTGGGCAGTTTCCAAACTGCCCACAATATTTATAACTGCCCACTAACCAAGTCTGAGGACAATGAATCGTCCCACAACCCACCTAAAATAATAGTGTGTTTGTATGTATGTGCATATATATATATATATATATATATATATATATATATATATATAAGCAGATTGTAAGGAAGGCTTCAGGAAAGAACAGTTTTATTCCATCTGGGTTACCTTCTGCAAAAAATACATTATTATTATTATTATTATCATAACATAATGAGTTGTATATTATTATTACATCATGGGTTGTACATCAATTAAGTGTTAAGCTCAAAGCTGACAATACCTTTAAATCTGGGAGATCCCTCTGTGTAGTAGGGTGTAATTTAATGAATACTACAGTGACATGAGTGGAAAAAGCTTTTACATTCTGTGTACTGTACATACATAACAGAGTTAAAAAAGAACAGCTGTTTTTTTGATGATATGGCTAGTGCTTATCAGTGGAGAAATATACTCAATTTACCTTTCTTTTTCCTTTCTTCCATTCTCTTCTCTTTTTCTTTCTCCACATCTTCATCATCTTCCTGACTGCTACTACTGCCACTGCCATAGTGAAGCATGAGGCTCTTAACTGATGGGTGCTCCTCAGGAGGGGGTGGAGGTGGAGGAGGGAGTAAAGCCACCCCTGCTAGCAAATCAGAAGTGCCTTGCTTCCTGGAGCCCCTGTCAAGACTATGCTCTGTGGATACAAAATATTTTTATATTCGATCTTAAGTCACCCTACTGTAGAATGCAGATATGCTGTCTTGATTTGCTTAAAGTAATTCTCTAAACAAAATAACTGTGTGCAGTTTTAAAGAGTTTATTCTATATGGTTTAATTCCATGGTGTGCAGTAGAGGAAGAACCACAAAAAAATGCTTTCTCACATACTCATGTTGAGGGAGGGAGGGAGGGAGGGAGGGAGGGAGAGAGAGAGAGAGAGAGAGAGAGAGAGAGAGAGAGAGAGAGAGAGAGAGAGAGAGAGAGAGAGAGAGAGAGCAAAACAACAAATTGTATGCATATTTTAAATTTCACAAACAATAACCCAACTTATCTGCTATTTAAGTCAAAATTATTGAACCAATTATTCTTGTTTATTTCTGCTTTTTTAGCAAAGGTTTATGTATTATCTTATCAGAAAACATGTGGCTGTCGCTTGTGTAATTCACTGACCTGGCAAGAAAAAGCTAAAGCAATGACAAATGAAGGAAACTTTCAGGACATGCATTTTCAATAAATCTTATAAACTCACAACATTCTTTCAAAACACAGACAGAACCTACTTGTGTAAGTAGAATTTATCATCCCTCTAGTGTGAGAGATCATCTTTGCAGAGCTAACAAGGCCAGATTCCATTCTGTCCTTGTCCATTGTCCTTCCCTGTATCCCATCTATCACTGTCAAATCATCCTGGTCTGGATATTCCCACTGGGTCACACTGGTCAGCTTGTGGACATAGAAGTAACGCCTGTAAGCTCTGCATGGAAAAACCCCATGAGAGAAATAAAGAGAAAGTATCAGTATCATGAACAAACACTAGGTCATCACTGGATCATACAAGTCCCTCTGTGGGAAAAAATTAAAATTGAAAATCATTATTGATCAATCTCCTCTAATTCATAAAGATATAAATATAGTTAAAAATTAAAGACAACAATCTAATCTTACTAAATTTAACTTAAAGGTTGATTTTATGGGAGTCATAGATTTTTTAATTGGAAGTAAATGCAGACTCCCTTTTCCTTCTTGTTATTTGAATCTTCACTGCATCTACAGCATCCACCAAAAATGTTGTCTCCCTTTAATTTCTTGTTATAGAAGGTTCAACTTATTTCTAGCAACCACCAACTGGTTTGCCTCCCTTTTTCTTCTTATTATAAAGGCTATATTGTATTTACAGCAGCTACCAAGCATATTCCGTTACACCAGTTTATCTGAATCTTTCTGGAAAAAGATATGGCTCAATGATTTCACTTCAGGCATTCAGACTGCACTCAGTAACTTCATAGAACACATAAGACAAACTTACTTCCACTTCCAAGGATCCTTTGTGAACAGATCTGATTAAACGAAGTCCTACTTGAATAAAACCTGGAACATCTTACAGAAAAGCTAGACCAATTAACCTATTTAAGGAATATCTCCCAGGCAATCTTGACCATCAAACCAAATAGAGTTATTGTAAAGAGCAGTCTGACTTGTTAAATGACTTGTTAAATCCAATCACATCCTGCAAACAAGTTCTACAATCAGACATGCTTAACCACTTAAATTCTTCCAAGATATCTTCCATATATGCTTAACCAATCAAACCCTTCAAAGATATCTTCCAGACATGCTTAATCACTCAAACCCTTTGAAAATATCTTCCAGACATGCTTAACCAATCAAATCTAAAGATATCTTCTAGACAAGTTTTACCATCACAAGGTTTCAAACATCTTGCAAGCAATCTTAACTTACTAAATAGACGAATCATCCAAACAAGCTTAACCAATCAAATAATATCAATGACCAAGGAAACCAGAGCTTTTAGCAATGGGTGCATTGCAACAGGCCCTGATGCTAACATTTGCTCTTTAAGTGTGTGTGAGATATATTTTTAATGTAGCTTTAACAATTTCTCAGTCATATCACTATGATGTCTGCAGTGTGGCAGTTTGTAGTTATGTCTAGCACTGGGGCATCATGACGCAGACATGTTATCATGTTGTCCCACCCAGTCACATTATCTAGAAACCGTTCTTAACACTAACCTCTTAATGCTGAGAGCCAAGCAAGTGCTTTAAAGCCTTAAATCAAAACCTTGTGCTGGGAGACAAAAGTTAGAAGGTATTCTCTAAATGATGACAGAGAATGCTTGAAATCCTACTTCTTCAAGAACTCATCAGTGCAAGAAATATCACATGGAAAAATATAAAGCTGATTAACAAGGGCCCTAACCCTGCCCCAAATGGAGCTTACCAATAAAACCCATAAAAAACACATGAAACAATGTTCACTTCAATCTGTATTAGAATGTGTAGAGTTTTAGCCATAAGATTTTATGATGCTGTCTGACAAGGGCCATAATTCTTGTCTATAATCATGTTGATAGGGCAAACCTATAAAACATCAATCTAAGAGAAATTATATTTGCCAGATTCCATCAAGTTTGAAGGTTCTTGAGCAATGCCAACTGCAAGAAACATTACAAGTTTACATATGAAGGAAAGAATTTGCTTAACAGGGACCAAAACTCCATCCAAATGGAATAGATGAGACCAAACCCATGAAAGACACATAAGGTCTTAGTAACTGTAAAGGGCCACAACTCCAACCAAAATGGAGTTGATGAACAAAACCCATAACATGCAAATGAAGTCTATTGGACAATATTCATATTAAACTGCATCAAAGTAATTATTAAGTAGTTTTGGATTAAGTAGTTTTGGAAGTATGCCAGTTAAAAGCAACATTTTTACATGCAAGGATATTAAGTTACTGTAAAGGATTATAACTCCATCCAATATGAGCAGACAGATCTAAACCCATGAAAGGCACATTAAGTCTATAACAAAATGTTCATATTAAACTGCATCAGAATAATTATTAAGTGGTTTTTGAGGTATGCCAAATACAAGCAACATTCCATATAAAAATATGAAGTTATCTGTAATTGGTCACCTTAAATGGAGTTGATGAACAAAACTGATACATGGCATGTCTAGGTCCAAGAGACACATAAGATGCAAAAGAACACCCTGAATGCTTCCTGAGTTAAGCCGGTTACAAGGATCTTTTGTATTGGACATGGAAAGGCAATAGAAAGGAAGTAAATACTCCATCAAAATTGGACCTAGAACTATGAAACCTTTAAAAAGGCCTTATCTACATGTAGTGTGTGAATCACTTGCTGAATAGCATCCAATTATGTGAAAGGACTGGAGAACTTGGATGGTCACAAGTGGCATGAAATATACAGACACATGGATGGACAGATGGAAAAGGGGATTAGTATAGGGCTCCCAGTTCTTGATGTGGCGTCTTAATGATCTGAATGATATCCTGCAAATAAGTTTTACCAATCTAACAGTTTCAGAATCATCGTGTAGAAGCACTTGACCTATCCAAGCATCACATAACATTTTAAACTTTTGCTATGAAAAAGACCTAGAATCCTAAAAGGAAATATTTTTTTCAAAATTTAAAAACAATAATCAATGAAGTTTTGAAACTGATATTAGAGTGGTCCTTCTCTGGAAAGGTCCTTTCCAAGCTGTGAAACCTACTATGAGACAACCTTGCCTGATGCCAAATTGTATATTTGAACTCTTTTGTCATGAGGTCACTATTTTTATAAGGCCACATTTCAATGCAGATGAAATGGCCTTATAAGAAAATAATCATAATACTAGTACTACCAATGTTTATAATAATTTATATTTTCAAACATATCTTGCAAATTGGCTTGACCATTCCAATGGGTTTAGATACATTCTAGTCAAGTCCAACCTTTCAATGGGTTTAGATACATTCTAGTCAAGTCCAACCAATCAAATTCTTTCTGAGATATCTGTAAACATGACTGCCCAACCTATTGCTGTCAATATTGAAATGAAATAAAACATACAAATATTAAAATAAAATAAAAATAAAATCTCAGTGACAAATCCAAATGAAACACACAGCTACTGACAAAATTAATCATTACCTTTTTAAACAAAAAATATTCCCATAAAACATTGTAGTAAAACTTTCATACTTTATGACTATCGATATTAAATATGAAATTTTAAACTTAAATATATCAATTATATACATCATCAAAGATAATTAAAATTGATTAAAATAAAAAATTGATAGGTGAAAATGTGACAAAATATTCGTTATTGAAAAAGGTCTGTTTTTTCCAAAATATGTGCTCATGGTTCAGAGGAATCTTTTCTGAACCAATCTAGTCTGGAAATCTATAATTTTTTATATTTGAATTGCTTTAAATATAGAACTGTATTTAAAGTTTATTAAAAGTCTTTGAAACTGGGACACCTTCTTCCTCTGATCAAACAATACAAAAACTGCTTCTAACTGGAAACAGAAAAGGAAAAAGAAACAAAATGAATAACAGACTGAACATGTGGTCTTTTTTTACTGTTAAAACTTCATTAGAAAATGAAACTACATGAAGAACAACATTAAAAAAGCTATTCAGTTTATGGCAACTCAATAATTATAACAACTTACAAACATAGCGTTGTGTACAGTTCAATGCATTATTTTATTTATGGAGAGCTTACAACTTTTTTTTTCATTATCATGCAATGATCTCACAATTTCCTCACAATGTTTGGTTTTGCAATCACTCAGAAAGCCAAGCATTTTTAGTCAGTTGGATTGTAGAGAACATGGTTATTTCAAGCTATGCATAACAACCCTCATTTTAAGTAATGAGGAAAATATGCATGTGACCTTTTGCTATTCTTATTAGGTACATTGGTTTATACAAATGCATGAAATATTAATCTGTGTAGTTTTTCCACTATATTCAATACTATCAGTGAAGTAACACCAATGCCTTTGAACTTTTCTGACCTTTAGAAAATTAAAGAAAGGCCATATTGGGCCAAGACTGCTGGACTTACAGGTCACCAAAAAGAATCCAATCTGAAAACAGCACATTTAGTCAAACTTTATAGGATACCTTGGATATAAAAATACCAACTGTTGAATAATCTGCTATTGTAGTAATATCCATAAGGAATGGCCAATTGACATCCTTAGCATTAATTTCAAAATGCAATTCAGGTCAGATTTCATAAAGACCTTTGTAAGTAATCAATTATACTTTGTGCCATTTTAAGGTCACATCAGTCTTGTTTTTACAAACTGGAAAGACTAATGCCAAGACTATTTTAAGCTGATGATGAAGGCACATTCCAATCAATTCTGATAGACACCTTCAAGTTGATGAAAACACATTCCCATCAATTCTGACAGACCCCTTCTGGATGATGATGAAGGTACATTCTCATCAATTCTGATAGACCCCTTCAAGTTGATGATGAAGGTACATTCCCATCAATTCTGATAGACCTCTTCAAGTTGATGAAAACACATTCCAATCAATTCTGACAGACCCTTTTGGGTTGATGAACACACATTCCCATCAATTCTGACAGACCCCTTCAAGTTGATGAAGGCACATTCCCATCAATTCTGAGAGACCCCTTCAGGTTGTTGAAGGCACATTCCCATCAATTCAGATAGACCCCTTCAAGTTGATGTAGGCACATTCCCATTAATTCTGATTGACCCCTTCTGGATGATGATGAAGGTACATTCTCATCAATTCTGATAGACCCCTTCAAGTTGATGATGAAGGTACATTCCCATCAATTCTGATAGACCTCTTCAAGTTGATGAAAACACATTCCAATCAATTCTGACAGACCCTTTTGGGTTGATGAACACACATTCCCATCAATTCTGACAGACCCCTTCAAGTTGATGAAGGCACATTCCCATCAATTCTGAGAGACCCCTTCAGGTTGTTGAAGGCACATTCCCATCTATTCAGATAGACCCCTTCAAGTTTATGTAGGCACATTCCCATCAATTCTGATTGACCCCTTCAGACTGATGATGAAGGTATATTCTCATCAATTCTGATAGACCCCTTCAAGTTGATGATGAAGGCACATTCCCATCAATTCTGATAGACCCCTTCAGGCTGATGATGAAGGTACATTCTCATCAATTCTGATAGACCTCTTCAAGTTGATGAAGGCACATTCCCATCAATTCTGATAGACCCATTCAAGTTGATGATGAAGGCACATTCCCATCAATTCTGATAGACCCCTTTAGGTTGATGAAAACACATTCCCATCAATTCTGACAGACCCCTTTAGGTTGATGAAGGCACATTCCCATCAATTCTAATTGACCCCTTCAAGTTGATGAAAACACATTCCCATCAATTCTGACAGACCCCTTTAGGTTGATGAAGGCACATTCCCATCAATTCTGATTGACCCATTCAAGTTGATGAAAACACATTCCCATCAATTCTGACAGACCCCTTTAGGTTGATGAAGACACATTCCCATCAATTCTGACAGACCCCTTCAAGTTGATGAAAACACATTCCCATCAATTCTGACAGACACCTTTAGGTTGATGAACACACATTCCCATCAATTCTGACAGACCCCTTCAAGTTGATGAAGGCACATTCCCATCAATTCTGATTGACCCCTTCAAGTTGATGATGAAGGCACATTCTCATCAATTCTGATATTCCCCTTCAAGCTGATGATGAAGGCACATTCCCATCAATTCTGATAGACCCCTTCAAGTTGATGATGAAGGCACATTCCCATCAATTCTGATCGACCCCTTTAGGTTGATGATGAAGGCACATTCCCATCAATTCTGATAGACCCCTTTAGGTTGATGATGAAGGCACATTCCCATCAATTTTGATCGACCCCTTTAGGTTGATGATGAAGGCACATTCCCATCAATTCTGATCGACCCCTTTAGGCTGATGATGAAGGCACATTCCCATCAATTCTGATAGACCTCTTTAGGTTGATGATGAAGGCACATTCCCATCAATTCTGATAGACCCCTTTAGGTTGATGATGAAGGCACATTCCCATCAATTCTGATCGACCCCTTTAGGCTGATGATGAAGGCACATTCCCATCAATTCTGATAGACCTCTTTAGGTTGATGATGAAGGCACATTCCCATCAATTCTGATAGACCCCTTTAGGTTGATGATGAAGGCATATTCCCATCAATTCTGATAGACCCCTTTAGGTTGATGATGAAGGCACATTCCCATCAATTCTGATAGACCCCTTTAGGTTGATGATGAAGGCACATTCCCATCAATTCTGATAGACCCCTTTAGGTTGATGATGAAGGAACATTCCCATCAATTCTGATCCTTTCAGGCTGATGATGAAGGCACAATATGCATGTCAAAGAGGCAACCAATGGAGGCAGGAACCAAGCCAGACTCAGTCAAGAAAGTGTGCGAGTTCGGATCCTATAACTGATCAAGATTGGTCAGCTACCCTGGTGTGTATCCTGATAAGACTCTTTACTCCAAATGCCTCTGACCTAAAAAAACATTTTGTGTTGCAATACCATAATTCATCAACTAACCAAAACCAAGCTTGAGTAAAGTTTACCAAACAGTTCTGGAAAGGAAGTTACTGGTTGCCAAGGGAAGCTGTGTGACTCCTATAGAACCAACCCTGGATATAATTATGACAGCTTATCTTAGGAAACTGTCCTACAAAGCAAAAGCAAAAAGGACTCAGATGTCCTGAAGAAGTTGAAAACCGATTTTCTTTATTGTTGCTATGAAAGCCACATCTTTGTTGGGGAATCCACCCAACACTATTTTGGTAAAGCAAGTTTTAAGGAACATACCCACAAAATTTATGAAAATTAGTCCAGCTATTGCAAAGGAAAAGTTGACAACAAATTTTTCACATCACTGCTTTGGAGGAGATACCAATGGTTGGGAAGCCACAAAAGAAATAATTTTGGTTAAGCACATAATAATAGAAATGGTTTACTGAGATTATTTTAAAATGGTCAAGCAGTTTTTGATATGTCAAAAATAGTAAATGTTAACAAGACAATGTATTGCCATGCAAAGGGTTAACATGACCTCTGCCTAACAACAACAACAAAAAATGGGTCCCGTGAACACTGTCTTCCCTGTGAACACGGATGTAGCTTGCAAAAATACCTTAATATTGTCAAGGATGATTTTGATGATGATGATACTCCATCTTTTGGTACAGTGATTTTTATGTTTTGCCACTGACATGAATCACAAAACCAACCAGATTCAAAATCAAGGTATCACTTAAGAGAATGTGACCTATTGTTAAAACACAAAATTTAAACTTTTACCCACAATGACTTAAATGATAAGAACCCACCTCTCTATTGAGGAACACCCAAGCCACTGACTGATGTGAGTACAACATTTAAGTTGACCAATAAAAGACATGCTTATTTCTTTACCTAAAGTGACCTTGACCATGAACAACATTTAAGTTGACCAATAAAAGACATGCTTATTTCTTTACCTAAAGTGACCTTGACCATGGGCTTATGAGCATTAAGTTTACATAAAGTAAAACCTGTCATAGCATACACTTCCAGTAAATGACTCCTGCACACAAAAGACAACTGCTCATAAAGGTAATCTGTGAATAAATAGCACCAACATACAGAGGGTAGATGCCCATAAAAAACACAGACAACAATATGGCACAAACATGCAAAGACATATCCATAAAAAACACCTTCATATTGGCAATTGATACAGGTCCCCTCATTATAATAAATACATATCTGTAAAGAACACTCCATATAAGGAAACTGTCTAAAACATAAACCTCTATAAAATGCACACTATATATAAGCAATTCTGCTAGTATAAGGCACCTCCATATAAAGGAATACAAAAAGAACACCAACAATAAAGGAAAATCTAAATGTAGGGATTCTTCCCATAAAGGTCACAAATAAAGGATACCTCCATATAAAGGACATGTTCATAAAGGACATCTGCTATAAAGGACATCTCCATAAGAAGAGATTCATCCCACAAAAGCCACAAAAGAGAACAAATCCATAATAAAGACGTCTACTAAAAAAGTAAAACAATTATGGAACTTTTCTTATATTAGATTATGATTACTTTTTACACAAAGACAAAGAATGCTAGTCAATGAACTGTCCAGTATAGAAAAAAATGCCCTTACTCTGTAAACATCATTATTATAATTGCTGATGAAAAATGGATGCATTTCATGTCACTTAAAGCTGCATCACAATCTTGACTTGACAAACCAGACAATCGTATTTTTCATCAAATCAACAAAAAGCTTTCCACCATCATGACTGACTATGCTCTCACAATCAAATTACATGTCTTCTATTAGAAAATACCATAGCCTTTACTATCCAAAACAGCATGTCATCAACAATAATCACATTGTTCAGTTAGATTCCACCATTTAATCAATCATATACAACTTCAGTTGTATTATTTTACTATTCCTTTCTGTCCACTTTAAAAACCAGTCTATAAATGCATTAATTTATTCCTTACCAACAGCAACTTGAGTATTTAATTTCATCATTCATGGCTCCAACTTCTCCTAAGCAGTCATTCAAAAAGTAAGTTAATGTCTACAACTTCCATACTCTTCATTGCAAACATATGTAAGAAAAAACAAAATGTAGGCTAAACCTTTTTTCACAAGATCCAACAAGAATCAAACACTTGGGACAAGTGTGACCAACCTGCTTTCACAAGGTCCAACAAAAACCAAACACTTGGGACAAGTGTGACCAACCTGCTTTCACAAGGTCCAACAAAAACCAAACACTTGAGACATGAGTGACCAACCTGCTTTCACAAGGTCCAACAAAAATCAAACACTTTGGACAGGAGTGACCAACCTGCTTTCACAAGATCCAACAAAAATCAAACACTTGGGACATGAGTGACCAACCTGCTTTCACAAGGTCCAACAAAAACCAAACACTTTGGACAGGAGTGACCAACCTGCTTTCACAAGGTCCAACAAAAACCAAACACTTTGGACAGGAGTGACCAACCTGCTTTCACAAGGTCCAACAAAAACCAAACACTTGGGACATGAGTGACCAACCTGCTTTCACAAGGTCCAACAAAAATCAAACACTTTGGACAGGAGTGACCAACCTGCTTTCACAAGGTCCAACAAGAATCAAACTCTTGGGACACGAGTGACCAACCTGCTTTCACAAGGTCCAACAAGAATCAAACACTTGAGACAAGAGTGACCAACCGATCAAGGATGCTGGCAATATAAGGGCAATTATAACAGAATGTAACACAGAAAAGGTAATTATGATCAACTGTAACATAGGGCCATCAATTAGGACAACAAAACATAGGACACATAATTATGATAGAATGTTAACATATGACTGGTAATTATGACAGAATGTGACAATGGAATGCAATAATGGACAGGTAATTATGACAAAATGTAAAATATGAAAGATATTTATAACCAAATGAAAGACAAGAGGGGTAATTTTGACAGAATGAAACATTAACATATGATAATAAGTGAATAAAAAAAAGGATTGCTAATTATGACAGAATATAACACAGGACTGGTAATTATGATACAATGTACATTGTAACAGGAAAGATATTTGTGACAGAATGAAATGACAATGTAACAGGTCAGGAACTTATTAAAGAATGCAAGACAGGACAGGTATTTATGGCAAAATACAACAGACTTGGTAATTATGATAGAATGTAACACAGGACAGGCAGTTATGACAGAATGTAACACAGGACAGGTCATCATGGCAAGATTATAAAACTGGACAGATAATTATGACAGTTAAGATAGGACAGGCCACTGTGGCAGAATATAACACAAGTCAGGTAATTATGACAGAATTTAACACAGGACAGGTAATTATGACAGAATTTAACATAGGACAGGTACTTATGACATACAGGACTGGTAATTATGGCATAAAATGACAATTATTTAATTTCACAATGGATCTAATCAACAATAGAGAACTGATGAACAGAGGTATATATTGCATCAAATAAATGTCTTTTTAACTTAAGTGTTACTTTAATGTAACTATACCAACATTTCTTGATTTTCACAGTCAATCAAGAACTATCCATCAAAAACCAAAATACAATATATTAGTAAAATTTGAAATCTAATCCTCCAAACATAATGGTAAGAAAAAGATGATGTGGAATAAGGGATAATGTGGAGGTGCAATAAAGAGGTAAAGATACAGGGAATGAAATGTTGGAAAACATAATGAGAACATTAGAATAAGGAATAATTTGAATCACAGAATGTACCAAGAGTTTTAAAAAAAAATGTTCTTGGCCAAAACCAAACTAATGGTGGTATCCTGAAAAAAATAGAACATGGCTAGAACTTGCTGAAATTACAAGGTACTAGTATAAAAAAATAAATACATAAGAATGGATGATTGTTGTAAATCTTTTACAGAAATTTGAAGTCAAAGATGAAATACAAAACAAACTTTTAAAATAATCAATTAATACATCATGTTTTTAATTGTCCATTTTTTTTAAAAAAAGCTTCTGTTCTAGTTTACTTTTCATTTTCTCAAAATTCATTCAGAACCACAAGATGAATTAAAGTTGTGGTAATTATTCCCAATCTATCTACAATTGTTCATTTTCTCCTTCAGGTTGACCCCACCCCCAACTTTCTTTCCAAACAGGCATAAGAAATTGATGTTCTTGAACTAGGAGCACAGACGGGTCAGTGTTCTTGAACTGGGAGCTGGGTACCATGGTAGATCTGTTGATTCAGATTGAATTTACAATCCAAGGGTTGCATGTTTTATACCTGCCCAGCCTGACCCAGCTTGGTGCCTTTTATAAAGTCACATAGTTCCAATTTCCTTGGCATGATATGGTCAAAAATGTGTTCAAAATGCTGCTAAAAGCCACAAATTAGAAAACGAGCTGGAAGCAGACAATTCAGTGTTTATGTACTGGGAGCAGACAGGCCAGTGTTTATGTACTGGAAGCAGACAGGCCAGTGTTTATGTACTGGGAGCAGATAGGCCAGTGTTTATGTACTGGGAGCATTCAGGCCAGTGTTTATGTACTGGGAGCAGACAGGCCAGTGTTTATGTACTGGGAGCAGACAGGCCAGTGTTCATGTACTGGAAGCAGACAGGCCAGTGTTCCCCCATTTCGCTGTAAGAATGCTTCATCAAAATTAGCAAAAAAAAACCACCTTACACTTTTTCTTTTACATTTTCAATTACAAATGAATAAGGATGCATACACTTGAATATCTTATTTCCGCAACTTTGTAAGCACTAATATACAATTGAATATCCTGTTTAAGCACTAATATGCACATGAATATCTCATTTAAATACTAAGTCTGACACTGAATCCTTCCTTGCACTTGTTGTTTGGAACAAGACAAAGTTTTATCCAGGCCTCAGTATTTGCAAACACCACTATTTTGAGTGCAACTATCATTTGTTCAGGCCAAATGTTGCCCATACAGCCAATGAAACAATACCATCCTTTCTCTTACGTGTCTCTCCTTGAGAAAAAAAGATGGACAGTGACTGATCCTTATCATAAATGGTTCCTATAAAACACTTGCATTACTTGTTTTAAGTCCTTGGCTGTTTTCCTACAATCAGAATAAATCTTTGCATGCTCACTTTTTCTTTTCCAAAAGTCACAAGTGCTCTCTCTTAAACAAGTTCTGAGTACAAAATGATACATATCATCAATGCTTCAAACCACAGAATTGAACACTGCTGACTACAAACTGTTTTGGGATGCATCTTTCCATCTTTATTTACCTAAAATCAGGCTATAACAAACCATTTATGTCATTTGGCAAACATTCTGATTGAATTCTTGTACAAAGCCAAGCTAAAGAGACTTCCATTTATTGTACTAGTTCTTAGTCAAGTACCTTGTCTGATCTTTCATTCATTGGTACCTGCAGTTACAGGTCTTAAGGGAATGGATGGTGGTGGTTGCTGTTTGTGGATCTTTGCACTATTTTTTAAATTAAGAACTGGGTCAAATCTTAACTTCAGTTTGGGCTCAAAACCACAACTGCTGGATTCTGATATATCTTAAGTTGATCAAACTATGAAAATTGTAAATGGAAAAAAGACTGCTTACACTGAGACTGCAGGATATTGTACTTTCTGTACCATCCACATCAGAATTTGGTGTTAAAAATAAATTTCCTTATGATTTTTGCAAAATATTTAATTAATCCTAATGATTGACTTGTACAGTTTTCTCTGTTGACAATGATCTTTATAAAGTCCTAATTTGCTGACAGAAATGATCTGCTTCGAATCCTCTATTGACAAAAACATTTGTATCAAGTCCTTCTCTGTTGACAGAATGATCTTTATGAAGTCCTAATTCGCTGACAGAAATGATCTGCATTAAATCCTCTATTGACAGAAACATTTGTATCAAGTCCTTCTCTGTTGAGAGAATGGTCTGTACTGAATCATTCTCTGTTCACTGAATAGCATGCATCAGATCCTTCTCTGCTGACAGAATGGTCTGTATTGAATTTCTTTGTTGACACAAATCTGCATTAAGTCCTTCTCTGATGACAGAATCAAAACTTGATAGTCTCAACAATTATTTTTGGTCTCCTCTAAGCACCATCACTACTCTGGAACTTCGTCTCCTTCAAGATACTTCATGTGAGAGACATAATTTTTCTTTCATCTGTTTCCCTGTATGCTATTAAAGGACACTTGAAAGTAGATACTGGTTAAATATATGATTACTGATCAGGACAAAAAATTTCTTTTCGACCTGAAAAATGTTTTCATTATAACTAAGCTCATTTGTAAATCAGAAAAATGGTGAATTATAGAGCTATGATGAGAAATATAAATATATAATGAAAGTTATATATATTATGCAAATGAGCATTTGATTATCAAACTGTAGGAAATGCAAATCTTTGACTCGTATTGGAAGAAATGCAGATCCTTGATTCAAACTGCAGGAATGCAATTTCTTGAATCAATTGGAGGAAATGCAAATCCTGCTCAAAATGGAGAAAATTCAAATCCCTAATTCAAACTGAAGAAAATGCATATAAAAATCCTCAATTCATACTGGGAAAAATGAAAATCCCTAATTCAAATTGAAGAAAATGCATATAAAAAATCTTCAATTCATACTGGGTAAAATGAAAATCTCTAACTCAAGTTGGAGAAAATGCAGATCCTTCATTCAGACTGAAGGAATGTAAATCCTTAAATTCTTTGATTTGAATTGGATAAAATGCAAATCTTCAACTCAAATTGGATAAAATGCAAATTCTTCAATCAAACTGGAGGAAATGCAAATCCTTGAATCGAATAGAGGAAATGCAAATCATTGACACAAATTGGCTCAAAATGTAAATCCGGCTGTAACCATTCTCTGATTTTGTTTACTAAAGCAGTAAATGTATTTTTCCAACAATTCTGAATTTCACACCATGTAATAAAATATTTGTTGATTCTGAAGACAAAAGAACATAAATAAACTTTGATGGCATAGCTGGATATCCATGCACTTTTCTCAGCTCCATTCCATCTCATCCCTGTGCATAGTCCAAGGGTAATTCTCGAAACTCACGCAGACTTGACTTGTTGACTTAGATATGTTACTAGGGAATGTCTTTCAAATTTCCAAGATTCAATTCTAAAAGAAAAACAACCTTGTTATGCTTCAAGGATTTAGCTTAGGTACTTCAGATTTTTTACATGGTTACACTGATGAACTTTATAGACTACAGTAAAATAAAACAGCATCCCAACAACCTTGTAATGCTTTAAAGATTTTTACTTTAAGCACTTTAGATGACGTAAATCTGCCATAATGATCAAAGTGGAAAACTTTATGTCTTGACAGCTCTGATGTTTTCACTTTCAAAAGACTTTGACCGTGTACATTATACATTCATACAGTAGTGTCCTCAACCCACCAAGACTTTGAACCTGTACATTAGACATTCATACAGTAGTGTCCTCAACCCACCAAGACTTTGACCCTGTACATTAGACATTCATACAGTAGTGTCCTCAACCCACCAAGACTTTGACCCTGTATTTTATGCATTCATTCAGTAGTGTCCTCAACCCACCAAGACTTTGACCTTGTACATTATACATTCATACAGTAGTGTCCTCAACCCACCAAGACTTTGACCCTATACATTATACATTCATACAGTAGTGTCCTTTACCCACCAAGACTTTGACCCTGTACATTATACATTCATACAGTAGTGTCCTCAATCCACCAAGACTTTGACCCTGTACATTATACATTCATACAGTAGTGTCCTCAACCCACCAAGACTCTGATCCTGTACATTATACATTCATACAGTAGTGTCCTCAACCCACCTAGACTTTGACCCTATACATTAGACATTCATACAGTAGTGTCCTCAACCCACAAAGACTTTGACCCTGTACATTATACATTCATACAGTAGTGTCCTCAACCCACCAAGACTTTGACCCTATACATTATACATTCATACAGTAGTGTCCTCAACTCACCTAGACTTTGACCTTATACATTATACATTCATACAGTAGTGTTCTCAACCCACCAAGACTTTGACCCTGTACATTATACATTCATACAGTAGTGTCCTCAACCCACCAAGACTTTGACCCTGTACATTATACATTCATACAGTAGTGTCCTCAACCCACCAAGACTTTGACCCTGTACAAGACATTCATACAGTAGTGTCCTCAACCCACCAAGACTTTGACCTTGTACATTATACATTCATACAGTAGTATCCTGAACCCACCAAGACTTTGACCATGTACATTAGACATTCATACAGTAGTGTCCTGAACCCAACTAGACTTTGACCCTGTACATTAGACATTCATACAGTAGTGTCCTCAACCCACCAAGACTTTGACCCTGTACATTATACATTCATACAGTAGTGTCCTCAACCCACAAAGACTTTGACCCTGTACATAAGACATTCATACAGTAGTGTCCTCAACCCACCAAGACTTTGACCCTGTACATTATACATTCATACAGTAGTGTCCTCAACCCACCAAGACTTTGACCTTGTACATTAGACATTCATACAGTAGTGTCCTCAACCCACCAAGACTTTGACCCTGTACAAGACATTCATACAGTAGTGTCCTCAACCCACCAAGACTTTGACCTTGTACATTATACATTCATACAATAGTGTCCTGAACCCACCAAGACTTTGACCCTGTACATTGTACATTCATACAGTAGTGTCCTGAACCCACCAAGACTTTGACCCTGTACATTAGACATTCATACAGTAGTGTCCTCAACCCACCAAGACTTTGACCTTGTACATTATACATTCATACAGTAGTGTCCTCAACCCACCAAGACTTTGACCCTGTACATTATACATTCATACAGTAGTGTCCTCAACACACCAAGACTTTGACCCTGTATATTAGACATTCATACAGTAATGTCCTCAACCCACCTAGACTTTGACCCTGTACAAGACATTCATACAGTAGTGTCCTCAACCCACCAAGACTTTGACCCTGTATATTAGACATTCATACAGTAGTGTCCTCAACCCACCAAGACTTTGACCCTGTACATTTTACATTCATACAGTAGTGTCCTGAACCCACCAAGACTTTGACCCTGTACATTAGACATTCATACAGTAGTGTCCTCAACCCACCAAGACTTTGACCCTGTACATTATACATTCATACAGTAGTGTCCTCAACCCACCAAGACTTTGACCCTGTATATTAGACATTCATACAGTAATGTCCTCAACCCATCTAGACTTTGACCCTGTACAAGACATTCATACAGTAGTGTCCTCAACCCACCAAGACTTTGACCTTGTACATTATACATTCATACAATAGTGTCCTGAACCCACCAAGACTTTGACCCTGTACATTATACATTCATACAATATTGTCCTCAACCCACAAAGACTTTGACCATGTACATTAGACATTCATACAGTAGTGTCCTCAACCCACCAAGACTTTGACCCTGTACATTATACATTCATACAGAAGTGTCCTCAACACACCAAGACTTTGACCCTGTACATTATACATTCACACAGTAGTGTCCTCAACCCACCAAGACTTTGACCCTGTACATTATACATTCATACAGTAGTGTCCTTTACCCACCAAGACTTTGACCCTGTACATTAGACATTCATACAGAAGTGTCCTCAACCCACCAAGACTTTGACCCTGTACATTATACATTCACACAGTAGTGTCCTCAACCCACCAAGACTTTGACCCTGTACATTATACATTCATACAGTAGTGTCCTCAACCCACCAAGACTTTGACCCTATACATTATACATTCATACAGTAGTGTTCTCAACCCACTAAGACTTTGACCCTGTACATTAGACATTCATACAGTAGTGTCCTGAACCCACCAAGACTTTGACCCTGTACATTATACATTCATACAATAATGTCCTCAACCCACCAAGTTGTGGCTCATGGTTACAATCAAAGTCTAAACAACTATAATCATCTATAGACCACATCTAGCCACTTCCTCTACAAAACTGCATTCTCCAACTTCCAATGAAAAATGGGATGCATCGATCCTTAAGCTTGTTTTCTTAGAGTAAAGTTGTACATTAAAATCATATTTATCTTATCCACCCAACCCTTTATCATAGCCAAAGTGTTTAAAGTCTGTATCTTAAACATTATTCATTCTCTCTCTCTCTCTCACACAGAGCTTCTATGAAAAGTGCAAGAATAATATTGATAAAGAGCTATCCGATTGTTATGTCAAAATATTACACTATGAAAAGACTGCACAAAATTTTCTGGTCGTCATTTTACATCATTAGTTGAGGAATTTGGAAAAGGTTAATTATCTTCCCTAGTCAAAATAATGCAGGAAATGCTGTCAATATTTCAAGGCATGTGCTGACACTAAATGGATTGAAGAAGAATGGTTTGATCTTGTAGCAGAAATTACATTTTTAAAAGTTATAAATGCAAAACTAGCTGATCTCAAGTGGATTAAGTTGATCTTGAGACTGAATTACTGTAAAAGGCTGGAAGAGAAAATATATGTTGTATTGCTGTCGAATCTATCAATTATTTGCTTATAAGTTATCAAATGCAATCAGATGCCATGAATGACTCAATTACCTTCATAATAAGCCTGTCAATTCTGATTTTAAATAAAATCAAACCCAGGTATCATAATGAAGATATTACATATTACTTCCTTATTAACTTTTTAATACTTTTTCATGTCTGTCCTGTTTAAAATATAATGGCTCCTACAAATGATTTGCACAATAAATTTATCAATTACAATGTACAAACTTTGAGATTAAAAAAATAAAAAATAAAACAGCAATGGAAAAGGTGTAATTCTACTTGCTAAAAGATATATGAAATAGGAAAAAGTTGCACTTGCTAATAAAAAGAATATACTAATGATCCAAGATGTATAAGAAAATATTAATTTCAATATTGCAATATGTAACTTACTAACATCAAACAATTTAATCAAAACATGAAATCTGACCTGTTGATGGACAAGATATGCAGCTTCTGCGGCATGAGTCGGTATAGAGATCATATGTTATTTTAATGGTATCTACATGTGCTGAATCCTGAACTTGGTGATGGTTTTAACACACAGGTGGGATTCTGCTAAAGTTGATACCAAAATAATGCTGATGATCACTGCTTTTTTCATAAAAAGCAGCAACCCCAAATTTCAAATGTTCCTATTCAATTTAATGTGTCCCTAGCGAAGGTACTGATTCATTATGTTCTCTTTAATTAATCCATTTCCAGGGTAGTGTCTTCTCCCAATCAGCTGATGTAAGAGTGCTAACTTCTACTATCTATTGAGATAAAACCAGGTTAGGGAATCATTCAGTATTATAAGTTGTTAGTGAGGAATAAAGCAAATATCAGACATCTGGCAGATAAAATTATGGAAATTACTGATTATCAATCATAGTTTGATGGATAAGCAAATGAGAAAACAAATGTGTTATCTGAAGCAGGCGAGTTTGAAAAATCCACTAGAATAAAAATGTATTACATCAGCATTCTCTTCTGTGACTCTAGATTACATGTTTTCAATCAATATGCACATCATGTAGATAGGCCTCATCATTTATTTTGTATTCTTCTCCAAAAAGTGTAACAATGTACTAGGGCATCAATGGCATGTAAAATCCAATACTGATACATGGTCACATTAATACACCTATTTCAGCATGCTTTAAATTCCTTTTTATATAAGAAGCAATGTACAATAAAACCTAAAATCTTGTTTGCTGGTGGAGGTGAATATGTACTGGAGAAAAAGCCAAAGGAAGCAATATTGAATAATTACTATTATGATTCCAAAGTGACCCAATTATGTGTGACAAACATTCATGCCTCAATGTAAATTTTAATCCAATGGGGGTAGAAAGGTTGTCAAATTAGAGTCCTGACATGATTTTAAAACAATTTTCAATATACTTTACAGACCAGATCAATGACCTAGTTTTGGTTTACAACACACCTCCATTGGATAATGTTTTAGTAGCATTAATTTTGAAGGTATTAAAATTCGAGCCTGGACACAATTTTAAACAAATTTTGCTTAAATACTGGAAGGTAGGTGGGTCACAGAAATCCTGCATTAGTACTTGACATGTTTTCATCCCAAGATACACCACAGTACAAGTTTGATATCAGTTGTGTAAAATATTAGTTATAGCACAGACAGGGAGGAAGGGCATAGAACAGCAGATGCACAAACAAATGCACAGATGGATGGACAAAGTAAACCCTTTTTACAATGTACTGCCTGTTTGTCTGAACCAAAATTTTGATAACTGAAAAATTAACCTGAAGTTTTTCAAAATTCATTTCATATTTTACATGTTTCACTTTTAATGCTACTTAGAGGAAAGATCTATAGGCTTGTCTTCCCAATTTGAATGAAACAAAAAAACTAAATATAGTGTGACCCTGCTATAACACAAATGTTGGGGTCCAAAATGGGGACTGTGCTATACCCCGAAGTGTGTCATAACCATCTAGGTTAATTACTGAAAACAATGATGCATTCCTCCCACCCACCGACACAAAAAACAAATTAGGGGGATACAAGTAGGTGCATTACTATAAACCCATTAACAAACCTATCAGCTTGTTCCAGATTAAACAGTAAATGCTTAAAATAATTATTAAATTTTTAAGATTTATTTGTATGTATATGAAATCTGCAACATAAGCATGAAAAGCAGAGTATGTGTACTCTCATGTCAAATCTTTTTTATCCATAATAGTAATTCCATCAAAAATGTGCATAAAAAAGCATAATTTCTATAATAAAAAAACTTACTGGGTCCATTTGAATCCTAACATTTAGTTTCTTGCTAATATTTTCAAACCAACTTATGACACTCTAACCAATATGCCACCAGAGTGGTTGGCATAAAGATGACAAGTTTTTTTAAAATATGTTTGTGACAAATACCAAAACTGCTGACAATTTGGTACATAAACTTGTTTCTATGCGTATTCAGGATGGCTGCTTGAGCAGACATTGACAAGCTATTGTATTCTTTTAAAATGGTAGGTAAATTTATTGACATAAATTTGGGTAAGAAGTTTTTTTTAGACTACCGCATTGTTTGCTTGACTTGTGAATCCTAATCTTAAAGCTAACTGCATTTGTTTAACTTTGTACCTAGTCCTGCCCAGAGCTTCAAACTTGAAAAATAAAAGTTTTACATTCTGAATCCCATTGTCCACTGTATATACCAGTAATTATCACCTTGAACTCAATTTATTTCAACTAATACAGTAAGAATAATTATAAAGGAACAATGGGGTCATTTGTACAGAAAATTCTGTACATAGTCTGAACAATCTTTAGCAGTGAGATTAACTTTGATGATCAGAAATTACTGAATTATTAGATTTATAAATTTGGATGATCTTTTCTTTGAGTGAAAATTATACAAAGAATGCATTGGAAATAAACAGAGAAAACAGCTGACATTATTGTTCATAGTTCAATAATAATAAAGATTAACATTAATCAGCTTTTTAATCAACTGATTTATTTGAAATCTAAGCTAAGCTTACTTTGGTACAAAACTCTGCACTTCAAGAAATTGGTGAAATCTTGAGCCATGCCATGGTCATATTCTCTCTGAATTCATACATGGTATCTTGCCCCCAAATGATAACTTTTCACACATTAGTTTTCATCAAAGAAATATTTTTTTAATGAATGAACAAATTTACAAATGTTCAGAAGACACAACACGAATAAAGCTATATTCTAATTCAAATGAGATATCTTCCCCAAAATGATAATAAACTTTTCAAACATTATTTGTCATACTTTGAAAAAATATTTTTTGTGTGAAAAAAATATATAAATTTTCAGGAGTCATGCCACAATCATGTTATATCCGAATTTGTGTTATAATAAAGTGTGCTATAGCTGGGCCACACCGCAATTTATTTTTATTGTACTTACATCTCAACAGATGGATGCTGCTTATTAGTTTCAAGTGTAGATGTTTAATTCATCTAAACTGACCTATGTGACAAAATTAACATGCTGATATGCAAAACATCAGCAGAAGAAAAATCTTACTTTAACTTTCTTTTTAGAATTCAGAGAGGTAAAATGTAGTACCATTATGTCATGGTATTTGTTAAAATCTAAACCTAAAAACAGCATGCATGAAAATTTTGTGTGAATCTGAGATAGAGAAATCCTGAATAAATCTATCATATTTAGATGTATATAGGTCTTTCCTCCAAGAAAAATGTTACTGTTGCCATGTAACATACTCACCACTGTTTTTCATTTACAACTCATTACATCAGGCATCCATGACAAAGCCAACCAAACTTCAAGGACGCAACAGAGCAGCTCTAGTTACACCAATTTCCCTCTTGAGTCCTCCCACGGTTAGACTGGTACCCTGGCTCAGTCCACAGACATCTGATTAGTTTCCTGTTTCAAGCCACAGATCACAAACTGGTACATAGGCAGCTGTGAAAATGAGTATCATCACAAACATGATGATGATGAACCAGTCTCTCAGTCTCCCACAGAACTCATACTCAGTAATGCACAGTATGGACCAAGGTATATCCAAATTACACCAAAACTTGTCCAAATTGCTTCAATAGTAATTTGAATAGTTCATTTTAGTTGTATTGTGAAAAACTGACAAGACTAATACTAGAATTGTCAATTTTTGTTTATAATTATTTACAGCTTGAAGTATGCTGTTTCTGAGATGTGAGTGAAATCAGTTTTGAATTTTTTTTATTACTACATGGTCCATACTTGACAGATGAAGTAGATCCGAAGAGGTAAAATAATCGTACCTGTCCCAATGGCATGACCACCCTGTGGGTGCTGCACTCTCCTCATATTGTTCTAATTGCCAGTTGGCCTCGCGAAGCTTGGCCAGGAAATGCTGTGTTGTGAGGCCACCTGCTTGCCAATCTTGATGTCTGGTCTGCAAAGATGAGATCTCGTTCAAATTTACTACTGTGATCACCTGGGCTTTACAACTACCTATGTATAATGATCAAGAATAAATGATCTCATTTATTAAGAAAGACCAATCTACAGTTGAATAAAGATCACTTACTAATACAAATCTGTTGTCAGAAGTCGTGGCCTGTATCAACAGGTTTGATTACAATATTAGATTTACTCCACAATGAAGCTTGTGGGCAGAGGCCATTTCATTATACAATAAGGGGAAAGCAAAAAAAATAACATTTGATGATCACTGTAAAAATCTCAATTTACTTGAATGTTCTATGGTTTTAACTGAAAATTAATGGTTTAAATGCAAAGACTTATCTGCCCTAGAGGGTCTTTATCTGGATCTAATTGGCCTAGGCATCTGGCTGGTATGGTGACTGCCTGGTGAAGCTGGACACCTGTCTGATTATTCATTTAACTGGTTGGCTTAGTCGACTGCCTTGTATGGTGACTGCCAGGAGAAGGTGGACACCCATTTGATTACTCGTTTAACTGGTTGGCCTAGGCATCTGCCTGGTGTGACTACCAGGTCAAGCTGGACACCTGTTTTACTCATTTAACTGGTTGGCCTAGGCATCTGCCTGGTGTGACTACCAGGTCAAGCTGGACACCTGTTTTACTCATTTAACTGGTAAGCCTAGATATATACCTGGTATAGTAACTGATACATAAAGCTGTACACCTGTTTGATTACTCATTTAACTGGCTGGCCTAGGTATAGAGACTGATGTGACTTACACATGATTGTTGTTCTTGTTCTGGGCCTTAATGCCATTTTTCAGCACACAATAGGCTATACATGGCAGCCTGTATTAATGGAAGAAGAAACTGGGAAATCCGAAGAAACACTGACCCACGAGAAGCTAATGGCAAGCTTTCTCACATATCCACATCTGCAGAATCTTAGACTCAAACTCACGAAGACAGAGGTGAGATGGCAATGATCCGTACGGACAGCGCTTTAGACCTCTCGGCGCTCCACTTACACATGAAGCTGGATACGTTTCTTTTAATTGCTAAACTGGCTGTCTAGGTATTTACCTTCTATAGCAACTGACAGATGAAGCTGGATGTCTGTTTGGCTACTTATTTAACTAGTTGATCTAGATATATATCTACCAGTTATAGTGACTGACACAAAAAGCTGGACACCTGTTGATTACTGAATTGAAAGGTCAATAGGTGAAGTTGGACAACATTTAGATTACATATCAGAATTGTCTAACTGTAGGGGTTTATTTGAATAAACGAAAATTGCTGAGCACTGTTTGGATTTTCACTCTATAATAAAGGGAGGTAACCATGTTCACATACATCATCAACAATAGCTCATATTAAATATATACCAGGGTTTTAACTGGCAGACATCTGACAAGATCACTACAAATATGGTCAACTAAGCTGGAATGTATGTTAATAATTATTTTAACATTTTCTTTGGTGTCAGACCAATTAGCAGATATAAGCAATCATTAAATTAACACAAAAGTTGATTTAAAAAATGTTTAAACCTGTTTATGTTTCTCTCTGAACAGTAAAAAAAGGACTAAAAAGTTTATTTTGTACTCAGAATACAAAAACATTCCACAGCAAACTAAAAATCCATGGAAACAAAAACAAGAAAGGGAGATGGCAAAGTGAATAAGAGTGTCAATTTCAGAGAAAGTAAAGTCACATGATGTTGTTTGTGTATATGGACATCTGAGTCGACCTCTAGCCCTGGACCCTGTGCTTATTAAATACCTGTGTACAAATGGACAATTCAATCTGTACAGAAGCAATACATTTAGCCAAACCTGGCTTAAACCTCACCTCGTTTATTATGCAATCACCTGTACTGAATAACCCCTTTGTCATGGTACCTTACACTGAATCTGTGAAGAAATTAATTTCTGTTTAGCAACCATTTGTCAAGAGGTTTGTTGGCCTTTCTTCTGAGTGGCAGCCGCTTTATATTTCATTTATAAAAGTACACAAATAAGATTTGTTCACAAAACAACTTTGTTGTTAAAAATTTGTTAAGTGATCTATCCTTCAAAAATAGTTCTTGTACACTGAACTTGCAACATTACATTGTGCATACTTCTGTATTATTTAGTTGACCAGATCCTAAGACTTGCTTCAAAATCTGTATTTAGTAGACCAAATCATAATACTTGCCTCTAATTTTTTTAATTGGTATTGAAGATTTCAAGATTTGCCTCAAATTCTGTTATTTAGTAGACAAGATCCAAAGACTTACCTTTATAAGTCAATGTTATTTAGCAGGTCAGATCACAAGACATGCCTTTAATTTCTATTATTTAATTGACCTGATCCCAAGACTTACCTCTTATTCTATGTTATTTAGTAGACCAAATCACAAGACCTCCAATTGTTGTTTAGATGACCAGATCCCAAGACTTACCTCTAACTCTATGAGCAGAATCTGTAACTTAGACAGGCCTTTCTTTGTCACCTCCAAAAACTCCAGCTTACTTAGAGCTAGCTCTGCCAACTGCAAGGCCTCCAGCTGATATGCACAAAATAAATTAGCATTTTAATTCTCTGCCAAGATGTCAATTTGTCATAAATTGCAAGGACTCAAGCTGTAATAAATAAATTAGCATTTCAATTCTCTGCCAAGATGTCAATTTGTCATAAATTGCAAGGACTTAAGCTGTAATAAATAAATTAGCATTTTAATTCTCTGCCAAGATGTCAATTTGTCATAAATATATTGCAAGGACTCAAGCTGTAATAAATAAATTAGCATTTCAATTCTCTGCCAAGATGTCAATTTGTCATAAATTGCAAGGACTTAAGCTGTAATAAATAAATTAGCATTTTAATTCTCTGCCAAGATGTCAATTTGTCATAAATATATTGCAAGGACTCAAGCTGTAATAAATAAATTAGCATTTTAATTCTCTGCCAAGATGTCAATTTGTCATAAATATATTGCAAGGACTCAAACTGTAATAAATAAACTGACATTATAATAATCAGTACTCAATTTAATACAAGTGCTCTAATGGAGACATTGAAAATTTCAAATTTTGATCCAAACATGTAAATATCCTTATAATGGGATTTCAGCAGTTTCTATATTGTGACCTAGGGGTCAAATCTATGGGAGTTGGAGTTGGGATGGTCTCCAGATCCTGATGCCAATGTCTGTTAAAAGTATAAATGGGTTTTTATGCCAATGTCAGTTGCATGTATCAATGGGTTTTTATGCCAATGTCAGTTATTTGTATCAATGGGTTTTTATGCCAAACAAATTATTAATTTTTTGGGAGGGTGATATACTGAAAAAGCGTAATCCAAATACATTTATGCATAAGGCATAATTTAGTGAAAAAAGTGAAATGATGACACCAAAAGCATAATGGTTAAAGGCATGTATGCTTATTATTTGGGAAAATATATAAATAACAATTTCTCAATGTAAAAAGTTTATACATTTTAATCAGTTTTAACACTGTATTCCCTGACATAAAATTCAAGGAGTTTTTAAGGATAAAGCCAACTTTGTTTTAAGTCAAGGAGTTTTCAAAGTAACCTGTTTGCTGATAATAACCATTTCTTGGTGCGTACATTACCAACTTACATTTGCCCTAACCAAGTTTGAACAAGTAAAAGTTAAAAAGGAAACAGACCTGAGGATGGTATCTTCAATATTCACAGACTTACCTTTGGACTTTGTTAAATAGGGTATGTCATGATTCAAATCTAGTCCTGGCTTTTAGGAGTTTTGAGATGTTAAGCACAATAATTTGTAAAAATCTATACAGCTAATTAGTCAAAATGATGCTGTGTTCACTACTGGTCTTACCTTTTTTAATTCCAATTCAGTAGAATCTGCAGGTCCAACCTTTATATCAGGTTCACCTAGTAAAAAGATACCATCATTTGTTATGAAGGAATCAACATTTAAAGTAAATTATACAAGTATATGGCAAGGTGCAACCCTTCCCCATCCTAACCACCCCCCACAAATAATATTTACCCTCCCTCCTCATAACCACCCCCTCCCAAAATATATTTACCCTCCCTACTCATACCACCCCCTCTCAAATATTTACCCTTTCCCCTCTTAATCACCTATCCCAAACAATATTTATTACACAGATCCAAATGTATATGAAGCACAAGGAGTATCTGAATGTGTTAATCAATACATTACCCAATTTTCATTAATAAATTGCATTGAAAAATGGAAAAATCTGATACATGGCTTGTGTACACTTAATCTGTACCTAACAAGCTCTTATGCACTGAAGATAAAATCTGTAACAAACTGTTCATATTATGTGCATGGCTCATATGCAATAAATATATATATATATATATATATATATATATATTTTTTTTTTTTTCTTTCTTCCAATAATACTTTCATTTTTAAATGGCTTGCTGTAGTGTTACAAATGTTTTGATGATGTAATCTGACAAATTTAAAGACAAAACAGATAAACAGGAGTCCATCCCCAATCAACAAATATTATTGAAATAAATGAAACAATCATCTTTTTTGAAAAACCAAAATTAAAGTAAACAAGAAGCATAAGTGGGTGTGATATCACTCACCAGGCTTACATAACCTAACAGTTACCCATTTCACTAAAGAGGCTCCTGTAGTATTGTAAGAACACATTCTATGTAAACTATCTCCCAAACCTTACATCATGTTGATTTTACCTAATATAACATGTCCTGATAAAAATTCCTAACTAAACATAAAGACATAAATTAATATGCATGGTCTCTTGGTCATAATTAAGTCATTCATATATTGATACTAAAAAAGCCAATATATAAAAGAGCAAAAGTGATCACAAATTCAGACAATTAGATGCAAGATCACCTCTTTAATATGTGTGAATCACACTCACTTTCAATACAGACCAGAATCTTGATAGCATAAACCTATAATCCAAGGTCAGACAATCTGATGCAAAATCACCTCATCAATAATTGAGGATGTGCTCAATATGAAATCTATTAAATCCTAATGATATAAGCACACATTTCAAGTCTGTCAAAATCTGACGGAAATATATCTTACAGTTATAACAAGCTCAGCCAATAAGAGTTGTAACAAGCTCAGCTAATCAGGGTTGTAACAAGCTCAGCCAATCTGGGTTTAAATAAGTTCAGCCAATCAGGATTGTAACAAGTTCAGCCAATCAGGGTTGTAACAGACTCAGCCATTTTGAGTTGTATCAAGCTCAGCCAATCAGAGTTATAACAAGCTCAGATAATCACGGTTGTAACAAACTCAGCCAATCAGGGTTGTAACAAATTCAGCCAATCAGAGCTGTAACAAGCTCAGCCAATCAGGGTTGTAACAAGCTCAGCCAATCTGAGTTGTAACAAGCTCTGCCAATCAGAGTTGTAACAAACTCAGCCATCAACTGCAAGAACACTTAAATTCTTAAAGATTTTAAAGAGATAAACATATATTCCAAGATTTATCAAAACTGAATCAGAAAAGTGACCTCCTGGGTGGAAACAAGCTCAGCTAATCAGTGTGGATCTTGCTCATTATCAAACTCATTTCAAGAAACTAATGACAAATACACATACCAAGTTTGATCAATATCAGATTAGAAATATGGCTTCAAGAGAGCTAACAATGTTTAATCAAATGCAAAATCACCTCATTAATATGCATGGATCTTGCTCAATATCAATCTTGCCTCAAATTCTGATGATGTAAACCCACATTCCAAGTTTGATTGAAACTGGACCAGAAATATGGACTCCTGTATGGTAACAAACAATTGTTGTTGGATGGACTGACAATGCATAATGCACAAAGGACAGTGGACACATTGCCATATCATAATAGCTGAGGAAATCACTTTGCCTTATGGCCAGGTCAGCTATAGTCCGAAAATACATTCCCGTTGGTTTGTACCCCGTTTCGATTTCAATAACGGAAACATTTAATTTGATTAAAAGTGCAAGGAACTTAGTCAATTAATTTATTGATTTATATTTTCTAACCTGAATGTGAGAAGAATTGCCATAACACCATCATTGCCTGCACATTTCATGCTTAACGGAAATCTTCAATATAACAGACTGACATGCTTGAGAACTTTTTCCAGTTTCTGGACCAGTCCATTTTCATCAAAGGGGCGCATGCGTGACTAAATATGTACATACATATGTCGTCTGCTTCCGATATTTACAGTGTCGAATCATGCAAAGGAAAAGAATTACAAAAAATGTGCCTTTCATGTGGATTTAACAAGTGGCTTCATTAATATGTTCACGTGTGCAAAATAATATAATTCCAAAGTCAACGTTTTTGCAATTTACGGAATTATCAGGCAGTTACTGAATAGGATCAATTACATCATTATGTTGTCGGATGGAAATAAACTACCCCATAGTGTACGGAATATGGGGGCCCCCGAGTGGCCCAGTGGTTTAAAGGGCTTTCCGTTACGGATCACTGTCATCTCACATCTATCTGTGTGGGTTCCAGTCTAAGAAGTTTTGCATATCAACATGTTAATTTTGTCACATAGGTCAAATGTGGATATGTGAGAAAGCTTGCCAGTAGCTTGTCGTGGGTCGTGGTTCTTTCCGGTGATTTCCCGGTTTCTTCCTCCACCATTAATACTGGGCGCCATGTATCGTGTGCTGAAAAATGGCATTAAGCCCCAAAAACAAACAAACAAACAGAATATGGCGCTGTGTTAGTATGGAAAGACCGTTAAGCATGAAAGGTGCAAGGGGATGCAAGTACTAGTGCCATTCTGGTGACAGTCAGGTTAGAAATTATTAATCAATGATTCAATTGACTTAGTTCTGTGCACTTTTTATCACATTAAACTTTTTAGTTATTGAAATCAGTATGGGGGTACAAACCAACGGGGATGTATTTTTGGACTATAGTAACAACTGTGAATTCACTAATTTTGTTTGTTGTTCCTAAATAAACACACAAATTTAAAGACTAAGCAAACAATTATCCTTACGTGGAAGCAATACAATATCTTCCACTACACACAATAGTAAGTACCAAAGCTACAAAAATTATCACCCATAAACATCAATGAATTACACAGTAATTCACAGCATCCTAATTTAACTGTATCAAACTGTAACAATACTAATGTAAAAAAAATCTATCAGACATGAAAAACAATAAACTTTTTTAAATACCATGACTGGCTAGACAGAGCAAGACATTGTTCTAACCATTTCATGACTACCATGTCCATCAAACCTTCATTTATGGCATGCAGGCCATGCATTGCAAGGATATGTCTCATCACCAGGACTTTGCAGTGTTCATTCCTGTTGTGGAAAAATGGGGCTCCTCTATTCGGTCAAAAAGTGGACTCTATTGGAAAAATGGGATTCCTCTATTAGGTCAAAAAATGGACTCAATTGGAAAATGGGGTTTCTCTATTAGGTCAAAAAGTTGACTCCATTGGAAAAATGGGATTCTTCTATTAGGTCAAAAAGTGGACTCCATTGGAAAAATGGGGTTCCTCTATTAGGTGGAAAAGTGGACTCAATTAAAAAATGGGGTTCCTCTATTAGGTCAAAAAGTGGACTCAATTAAAAAATGGGGTTCCTCTATTAGGTCAAAAAGTGGATTCAATTGGAAAAATGGGATTCCTCTATTAGGTCAAAAAGTGGACTCAATTGGAAAATGGGGTTCCTCTATTAGGTCAAAAAGTGGACTCAATTAAAAAATGGGGTTCCTCTATTAGGTCAAAAAGTGGATTCAATTGGAAAAATGGGATTCCTCTATTAGGTCAAAAAGTGGACTCAATTGGAAAATGGGGTTCCTCTATTAGGTCAAAAAGTGGACTCAATTGAAAAATGGGATTCATTATCCATTTTCTTGTTTAATCATAAAATTTAAATACATAACATTATCCACTTCCTCCCATGCTAGGAATTTCTTATCCTTTAGTAACTATTCTTCTCTAGTGCTTTGAACAACTGTCTCCAATTTTTTTTCCTCCCTGTATGCTACTTTGGAAATAAATGCAGAAGTTTTTGTTGAGGATTTCAATTTCTCTTCTTTACATTTTCTATCCATAATCATCCGTCATGTATTCCCTATTGGTGCTATAGGTATTCAAAAGCAGGAAGATGTTTCTGTCAGCCAATGAAATCAATCTACTTATGCACATTTGTCAATGAGTGCACTCCATCCAGTAATGCATAAATAGATTTGTAGGAGAAATCAAAACCATGAAAAGATCACAGTACAGAATATTATATTGCAGTATATATACTGGTAGAACAGCTCAACCTGCCAAGAATTTTTTTTTGCTGTGGCTTGGTTTTTAAGGCTGCTCTCCATTACCCTTAAATACTCCTTTAAACACATCTTGAACAAAAAAACAAACATGCAAGACAAAAAACTCAAAGTACTAACCCAAGTGTTTCTGCTAAAATCATGTTTTGGGTCAATCTCTCCCTTTTATCTCACCTCCAGTCAACTGATTTTTATTAGATTAGAATGTCATCATGGACTTACCTGGATCCCTTTATTACTTAACACACACAATAAAACAGTTTGTATTTGGCTGTAATTCTCCAGACAGATAAGGTAATCAATCAATAGTTTGTTGTGTACACTAAGTAGACTTTTTAAACAGCTTACTGGACCACATATTGCACTGTATAATTTTGGTCCACCAGTAGATTTGTTGCCTTTGGATTCAGTAACATGTGAACAGAACATGTAAATATTATCGTTTTTACAATAAATTATTTTAAAGCATTTACTTTTCAAAAGTGGTCATTTTAACTATTATTAAGTATATGCAGTAGATTGATATTAAAATAATATTTTGGTCCAACCATCGTACACATAATAAGGCAGCCTATAATGTTTCAGAATTAGTAATGCCCAAAGACACCAACAGTGCCATGGGCTTGAAACAAAAAAAAAATCTTGCCTGGTGTATGTCCATAGTCTATGACATGCTTTTTATCATCTTTATATGCCAGCATCTCAGCAGTGGGAGGGGGAGCAGTGTGGGGCCCCAAAGGAGGTACTCTGTCCCAGTCTGCCTCACGTCCATCTTTATACACCCTGTTCCATTCCTCATCATAGTCATCCCTAACCCTCCTCTCCTCCACCTCGTCCCTATGTTGTCTCTTTCTGGACTCGGTAGAGTCCTCACGGTGGTGTCTTTTTCTGCTGTGCTTTGATTCGATAGTTCTCTCCAGCTCCTTTGCCATGAGCTCCTCAATGGCTCGCTTTCGTTTGAGTTCCAGTTCTTTCTTCTCCTCCACTGCTTCTCTCATGGTCTCAATCAGTGATTTCTTCAGAGGAAGTTCTTTTTCCTTCTCTTTCTCTTTTTCCTTTTCTTTTCTGTCTTTTTTGTCTGAACTGTGCTTATGTCTCTTGTCATCACGTTTCCTGTCATCCTTATTGCTTCGATCATCATCCTTTCTGTCATCTTTGCGCCGTCTACGATCCTCCTTTTTCTTGTCATCTTTGTGGTGTTTGTCTTCTTTATCTTTCTTTTTGTGCTTTTTGTCCCTCTTGTCTTTGTCCTTGTCATTACTTTTACTACTCTTCTTCTCTTCAGTTTCCAACTTCAGCAGTTCCTCCTGAAACAAAAAATAAACAAAGTTTTCTGACTCAAGAAGTCTCAATACACTGGCTTGTCCTTAAAGAAGAACAAATTCAACACACTGTCCATTAAATTAACTAATATAAATTTTTCACAATGTTAGAACCTATAAAATTTTCAACAGTGTATGGCAATGGAATACAAATATTGAAATGCACACCAACACTATAAACCATGTGAATGATCCCAATAAATTTTAATGATTGAAATATATCCTAGCAAATTTAAATTTCTTTGAAAATGTTTATAAAATTGTAACAAAAAAAAAAGATTTTTTGAGAGGGTACTAATTTTAATGATGTAATACTTACATTTTGGTATTGCTTTACTTTCTAAGATCAAAATTACCCTTGTTTACATAATTCCATCCTCCCATTTGATGGAAAGTTCCAGAAGTACAGAACTCATCTGCTGTCTTCTTTTCTTGGCACACTATTTGTGGGACATCAGGGCAGTGTGGGAGGAGATCTGCTACTGCTATAGCAACAAGTGAGTATGACATCAATAAAATTAGTTTAATGTCCCTCACCCCTTAATAGCAGTAATACATTACCAGCTTTTAAGCTGATATGGTGTACATATCAAATTTGCAAATTTTGTAAATTTTTCTTCCTTCTTTTATTTATAAGTTGAAACTGAGTACAAGACAAGGCCAGCCTAAAAGCTTTTATTATTTATAAGTTGAAACGGAGTACAAGACAAGGCCAGCCTAATAGCTTTTATTATTTATAAGTTGAAACAGAGTACAAGACAAGGCCAGCCTAATAGCTTTTTTTATTTATAAGTTGAAACGTAGTACAAGACAAGGCCAGCCTAATAGCTTTTATTATTTATAAGTTGAAACGGAGTACAAGACAAGGCCAGCCTAAAAACTTTTTTTTATTTATAAGTTAAAACGGAGTACAAGACAAGGGCAGCCTAATAGCTTTTTTTATTTATAAGTTGAAATGGAGTACAAAACAAGGCCAGGCTAATAGCTTTTCTATTTATAAGTTGAAACGGAGTACAAGACAAGGCCAGCCTAATAGCTTTTTTTATTTACAAGTTGAAACTGAGTACAAGACAAGGCCAGCCTAATAGCTTTTTTTTATTTATAAGTTGAAACAGAGTACAAGACAAGGCCAGCCTAATAGCTTTTTTTATTTATAAGTTGAAACGGAGTACAAGACAAGGCCAGCCTAATAGCTTTTTTTATTTATAAGTTGAAACGGAGTACAAGACAAGGCCAGCCTAATAGCTTTTATTATTTATAAGTTGAAACGGAGTACAAGACAAGGCCAGCCTAGTAGCTTTTTTTATTTACAAGTTGAAACTGAGTACAAGACAAGGCCAGCCTAATAGCTTTTTTTATTTATAAGTTGAAACGGAGTACAAGACAAGGCCAGCCTAATAACTTTTTTATTTATAAGTTGAAGCGGAGTACAAGACAAGGCCAGCCTAATAGCTTTTTTTATTTATAAGTTGAAACGGAGTACAAGACAAGGCCAGCCTAATAACTTTTTTATTTATAAGTTGAAGCGGAGTACAAGACAAGGCCAGCCTAATAGCTTTTTTTATTTATAAGTTGAAAAGGAGTACAAGACAAGGCCAGCCTAATAGCTTTTTTTATTTATAAGTTGAAACGGAGTACAAGACAAGGCTAGCCTAATAGCTTTTTTTATTTATAAGTTCAAACGGAGTTCAAGACAAGGCCAGCCTAATAGCTTTTTTTATTTATAAGTTGAAAAGGAGTACAAGACAAGGCCAGCCTAATAGCTTTTTTATTTATAAGTTGAAATTGAGTACAAGACAAGGCCAGCCTAATAGCTCAGCTTCATCTCTTGACAGCCTATCTGTAACTCTTGACTGATCAGGTCAGCATCATATATGTCAAAGTACCTATTTTGTTTCACACAAAGTAACTACATTTAATGATGCTGATTAAAAATTAACTGAGTAGGATAAAATTCACTATGCTATGTTAACTGGAACCATAGTAATTTAGGTTTCATGAATAATAATGGTATCACTGTGTGCCATTTCAGATTACCGACAGTAGTAGGATGATGCCAAAATGCTTTTAACATTTTTTTCAACCCTTGTTCATGCTATTTTGTACCATAATGCCCTGTTCAGCTGAAGCTTTTGTCAAAAAAAACTAATAAATTAAATGGTAAAAAGAAACTGTTAAAATAATACCATATTCCTTCAGTTTAAAATTGGTTTAAACTGCTTTGACAGGTCTGTCAGCTCATACAAAAGGTTTTACAGGTTCTATTATTTTATGTCACAAAAAGTGAAAAATTATTACTAAATGTAGATGTTAAAATTCTAGACACCTGACTTAATCTTTTAAATCACCACTCTCCGAAAACAATTATTTTCTCAATATTTATCTGAAAATCCATCTCTTTGTGTTTATAAGCAGCCCATTCCTTTCTTTTTATAAAAAGTATAACGGACTCAACCCCAATTTTATTACAGATTTGTCTTGTGTAAGCTGTCGGAACACTTTTTAAACAATTTTTGATTAATCCTGGAAAGTTGGTAAAGACATGGAAGATTTTTGTGTAATACACACCCATCCTAAGATGTGCTGAACAGGATTTATACATGTATATATAAATTCTAACAAAGCAAATCACAATGTAAGTTTGCTGCCTCTGGTGAAGTAGTTTAAATGTTATTGCCAGACCAAGAAGAATAGACAGAAAAAGTGAATCTTACATATATCACATACTTCATGAAGCTAGGGATTACTTAAAAATATGACAATGGATAAGTCCACTCACCCGTTTTCTCTCCAGTGCCATTTCCAGTTCTCTGTCTATGTCATCAATATCAAGATCAGGCTCTTCTTCATCTTTTCCCTTACTTTCATCCTCGATCTTATCTCTTTTATCATCACTCTTTGTGCTCTCCACTGTGTCTGATAAATGAGACCCTCGTCTCGCTTTAGTCATTTCAGTCGATTTATCACTAGAATTATTGTCACTGCTGTCAGATTGTCTCCTCTTTTGCTGCTTTTTTTGGTTGAAGACCCCAGAAGTTGATGTCAGAGATCGATGAAGATCATATGGTACAAGGCTTGATGCTTTGTTGCTTGCCTCACTGTCACTGCTGCTGTCACTAGTGCCAGAGCTATCAAGTTTATATTTGGACTTGAAACTGGATTCTGGAATAAATTTTGTTCCTTTCTCAGTTGAATTAAGATCTTTTAGGGTCTTTCCTTTTTCAGCTTCTTGACTGACTGGATCTTGACTGACTGAAGTACTGAAAAAAGGAATGGAAAAATGCTAAAATCTTGAAGGACTAAGTTTAAAACCTAACTTTTGCAGTCATGTGATTCATAATTTACAAGTAAAATTGGAAACTTTATGTCATGATTTGGAGTGTGGTCAATATTGTACCCCTAACTTGGTCAAGGAACTTCAACCAAATGAAATTATTGGAGTGTGGTCAATATTGTACCCCTAACTTGGTCAAGGAACTTCATCCAAATGAAATTATTGGAGTGTGGTCAATATTGTACCCCTAACTTGGTCAAGGAACTTCAACCAAATGAAATTATTGGAGTGTGGTCAATATTGTACCCCTAACTTGGTCTGTGATGCAAGGAACTTCAACCAAATGAAATTATTGGAGTGTGGTCAATATTGTACCCCTAACTTGGTCAAGGAAAATCTGTGATGCAAGGAACTTCAACCAAATGGAATTATTGGAGTGTGGTCAATATTGTACCCCTAACTTGGTCAAGGATGCAAGGAACTTCAACCAAATGAAATTATTGGAGTGTGGTCAATATTGTACCTCTAACTTGGTCTGTGATGCAAGGAACTTCAACCAAATAAAATTATTGGAGTGTGGTCAATATTGTACCCCTAACTTGGTCAAGGATGTAAGGAACTTCAACCAAATGAAATTATTGGAGTGTGGTCAATATTGTACCCCTAACTTGGTCAAGGAAAATCTGTGATGCAAGGAACTTCAACCAAATGAAATTATTGGAGTGTGGTCAATATTGTACCCCTAACTTGGTCAAGGATGCAAGGAACTTCAACCAAATGAAATTATTGGAGTGTGGTCAATATTCTACCCCTAACTTGGTCAAGGAAAATCTGTGATGCAAGGAACTTCAACCAAATGAAATTAGAAGTTGGAAAAAATTGTTAGAAGTCATTCATGTACAATAAAATAAATGAAATTTACTAGAGCATGGGTTGTAAAGACCTGTGCAATTTATTCTCAAGGACTTTCCACTTTCCCTTCATAGCAACACAAGTAGAAGAAAACATTTACTGTGCTTGTATATCAATGGGACTCTACTCCATCTGGAAACTACCTGTGTCATATCCTTTGATCGCTGCAATTTTAATATATTTACTAGTTTGTTTGTTTTAAAAATAAAAAATTAAAATAACAAATCCTGAATCTTAGAAATGATATATATTTGCAGAATAAATTCTGTATTCCTTAGAAAAATTAAATGAATTTTTAAACAACTGCAAGCTGTTTTCAACAAATTCAAAAATTTTCAAGACTTTGTGAACAATGTAGAAATTTATTAGAACATAAAATAACCACAACAAAGGCAATTAATATAATAGTGTCACAAGTTACTTTCCATACCCATTACTTTCCTTTTTCTGATCATCTTTTTTGAGCTTGCCCTCTTTCTGAAGCTTTTCCACACGCTCAGTATACTCTTTTTTCCGAAGTAGGTATTGGGTGTATTCGGTTGGGATTTCCCATGTGACCTCATTTGTCTTTGTATTCCAGTAGTAGTAATACTGTGTTCCTTCATCCAGACACTGCTGCCAGGGAGTCTCTGGTTCTGACAAAGACAAATTAATCTTTCACATTTCTTATCATTACACTTTTCGATTTTCACAAATTGGTAATATGCATGCCCAATCCACCTAACTGTGTTTTGAGACTATTTAATTTTAAGGTTCTGCAGCTAGCAAGAATTCCGGGTGTATCTGATGTTTTAAAAAATATTTTAACCCCCTTTTTTCCGAATATAAAATTAACAGACCTGAAGAACATAAAAAATTGCAGAAACTTTAGCCATTTTATTCATTCATTTCTAATTTGAAACTTTACTATCAGCAGGTGGTCCCTTAAAATGTCATCTGCTTCAATATTTCAGACCAAACAAAACTTCCCAATCTAAGCAATCAGTATGCTCATGGTCATTTTCCAGCTCTTGGAAAGGTCCATTTGCAGTGAAGGGACATGTCTTTGCACTACACATACACAGAAGATAAAAACTGCACTGTCTGCATCCAGTATATTTAATTTCTAATATTTGCATAAAACATAAATCAAAATGGAAATAATATGCTGTCCAATTTGAGAATGCATACAATAAGTAGTCTGAAGAATTGTAAATTTATTGTACAAATTCATCAAAATAAACATGTTCACATAAATCTGGATGCAATGTTAGCACAAAAAGCAATCTGATTAATATCATATCTCCACTGTACTATGTGAAGATCTGACAGTGACTGTTTTAGAAGGACATGTACTGGTGACCTATGTTATTACCATAATTGCCAATTTTATCAGCCAATTAGATTATGTCATATATCTTGATATTTGGGAAAATGAGCAGTATGGTTGCAAAGCATCAATGTGTGCAAAATGACTTGATTCACTTTCAGATTTATGAAAGCAGCATTTCCAGTGACTAATTTAAAGGTCAACAGAATATGACCCCTAGGTGGTCACGGTCTGATCTTTATGTAGGACAGTGGATATTTGATTTTAATCAATTGCATTTGTTTAAAGGTCAAAAGCATTCTGCAAAAGTTACTATAGTAAAACCAACCTTTAAAGACTACTGCTATGAGACCAGATTCTCACTGACTAATTTACTGATTATATAGTGTTATAATCCATCATGAGACCATGGGTTTTTTATTTACAGAAAGAGTGGTGGTTGTTATTGTTGTTGTTGTAGGGTTTAAAGCTATTTTCAGCAAAAGATAGACTATACATGGCAGCCAGTATTAATGGTGGAGGAAAACCCCGGGAAGAACCACTGACTCACGAGAAGCTACTGGCAGGCTTTTTCACTTACCCACGTTAGTCGAGTCTGGACTCGAACTCATGTAGACAGAGGTGAGATGGCAGTGATCCGTAATGGTCAGCGCTTTAGACCACTCAGCCCTCCTGCAGAAAGAGTGGTCTTTCAAGACAGGTTCTACTATAGTCATATAATGACCTAAATTACTATTATTTAGGTTACTACAACTTTTAAATCGCTATAGTTTTTCCACATTTGAACATACAAAGCTTTTTTGTGCTACGTATAATACAATGTACACAAAAAAGCTAACAATTTGTTTTAGATAACTAAAGACTACTACCTTCTGGCAATTCAACGTTCTCTTCTTTATCCTTTTTTTTGCTTTCTGGGACGTTGCCAGAACTTCCTAATGTCTCTGAACCTCCCTTAACAAACATACTGTAAGATGGTTTACTGTGTGCTGAAGATGCTGGCATTGGAATGTTGTTTGTATCTCCTGAACCTAGCATCCAGCCTTTGTCAACAGTAGCGCCATCTGCATGTTGGTTTTCTTCTTGTGAGGGTTCAGCATCCATAGCATCTATCTCCTGTTGAAAGAGCAAAGTCAGCCATGTTCAATTTTGTCATAAGTCCAACAGATTAATGCCATATTAATTTCATTATGTGAGAGAATTAAGGTATCTAAGATCAAGAAAAATACTGTAAATTCTGTTAGTCCTATGACTCCCCATGATAATGTTGCTTTCAGTGGCAGTTTAGTTTAATACCATCAAGTCCAAAAACTTCTAAAGGACTAAGGTCTGTAAGGATTAACTGTTCTGTGTCTCTCTGATGCAACATAAAGATTTCAATGCCCAAAATCTTTCACCAAAAGTTAACGTTAGATGGATGACACGTTTTAAAGACTTGTCAAGATCATCTTTGTAATGACCTTTGACCTTTTGACTAGGTTGCTTAAGGGGCAACATAAAAAAGTTACCAGGCAAAATACATTTTTCTTGCAAAATGTATGTATTACATGCAGACCAACTTTTCTGCATTTAAACTTAAATTTTTATTCATACAAGTAATGTGTTGTTTATCCCTGTGTTATGTTTAAGTTGTGAGATAGTACCCTTGTTCTGAGCTTTGTGGCATCAAAATAATTCAAGACACACCAAAGTGGTATTACAGTAATGATGCAGTTCAAAAATGATGCTAAGTAATGAAAAACTAATGCAAGAAACATATAGCTTTAAAAACATGGATTATTTAATCAGTTGCGTGCACTGACAGTGCACAGAAATTAAATAGTCATTCCCTGACAATTTCAAAGAAATTTCCACTAATTCAATTAACACATTCCTGCATGACATATTTTTGTGTCATGAGTTCCAGATTCTGTGTCATCAATGCAAGATACACCAAAACAATTGTTGTTACAGAGAAGGGGAAAGATGAATCTCTACAGTGATATGATTATCAAGTAACAAAGACTTTATAATCATGTTAAAAATATACAGCTGAAAAATGCTCTTTGATACCACTCAAATGACCTAGTGGTTAGAGCATCTGCATTGGATGTGGGAGGACATGGGTTTGAACCCTGGCTAAGTCATACCAAATGCTTATAAAAATTATATTTATGGCTGCCTTGTTAGGCACACAGCATTAGGAGGTTAGTGTTAGGACTGGTTGGCTTTGTGTCAGGATAATGTGACTGGGTGGCACATCATGCTACAGCTTGAGACCAAATTGTAAATTTCCTGCCGTTTGATCTAAAGCAGTGTGGTCTGAACTCACTTTGACAGGCAAACCTTTGCAATAGTTATGCTAAGTTTGAATTCTGAAACAAAACTGGGAGGGGACAAGAAAAAAATGGTTAAAGTAAAAAAGCCAAATTTCACCAATCTGCTTATCCACAGACAAAAATAGTCAATGAAAAACAACTTTAATACCCTAAGTATCCAGCATAATGAAATTGTTTCTGAAATAGATGTATTTGCATAAATAAAAACTAACTTCCAATTATGTGTTCCAACCATTTTTCAGGTGGAAATGAAAATAGTTCTCCAAAAGAAAATGAGTTCAATGGTGAATTTCACTGACAATACTAACTATGAATATTTATTGTCATTTGTGTATTAATATTGAAAATAAATTATAATCATAGCAATTCCTTGGCAGTTGTAAAGAAATGTTTTTAAAAATTCAGTTAAATTATTATCATGGCATGCCATGTATTTACTTCATGATGTAGTACCCTTGTACCAAATTCTGTACTGCAGCATGATATATTTCATGGTAACCCAAAGTAGGTTGTATTACATAAAGGGGAAAGGTAAGGTTCTACAAGCAATGTAGACTATTCAAGTTAAAAAAGTTTTGACACCAGAATTTCTTTAGGCTGAAAATTTCTGGTAAATTGAAAGTATGCCATTCTGCATAACACATAAAACATGTACAAAAAAAGTAGGGTCAGTTTGAGACTGTCTTATATGAGACCATAACATTAAACTTGTGTCCCCACCTTCTTTTCAATTTTCACAAATCTACTCAAATGCAGTTAATAGTTGTATTAACCAATTAAAAACATCTGCAATGTATCTAGACCATTTGCATAATTAACTACAATAGCTCTGAAACAGATGTGTTTCGCTGCAATCAGAAGTAACCTAGAAAGTGTTTCCTACTCTACATTCTGATTAATATGAATATAATCTCCATGGGAAAATAAGTAAACATCTTTACTGAATGGTTTATAAACATGTGCTATTAAATATCTTTTAAATTATTTTCTGGCATGTGTTATTTAATATCTTTTTCATTCTTTTAAGAATTTTTTAAATATCCTTTAAACGGTTTACCAAGAATATATTATTTAATAACTTTTGAATGGTTTATCAACATGTTGTGTAACAGCTTTTAAATGGTTTACAAACATCTAGCAAACATCCAGATATGATAATGTCGATTTAAATGATGGTTATATAGTGATGACATGTGCGCAGCTTATGTAAGGACCCATAATGAAAAAACATTATCGTCCAGAACACTCATTTTCATACTATTTATGCTGGTACCCTATGGTTAATTTTATAGTACTTATGCTGGTATCCTATGGTTAATTTTATAGTACTTGTGCTGGTACCCTATGGTTAATTTCATACTACTTATGATAGTACCATATGGTATATTTTATACTATATATGCTGGTACCATAAGGTCTATCAGGATCACCTGATTTTATTACTTCTGCTATGCTTTAGTGAAACGGTAATGTACAAAAATATTTAATGTTGAAAATTTTAGCATGAAAGGCACTTTCATACAACTTGCCTGACATGTACAAAGTCTGACTGAAAAACAAATATGTTTACAGTCTGACTGACAGAGGGATACTATGAAATGTATTTCTCACATTCCTAGGTGTACAATTGGTTTTTGATGTAGAACAATGGTGAAGGAAAGCTCTTTCATCACATCACCATCTATTGTGGTCAAAGTTGACAAAAACTCTCAAAGTTTATCATCTCTTAAGCATTTGTCCAAAATAATTTAAGACAAATGCTAAATAGCTACAAATTTACATCCTAAAACTTAAGCTGCTAAAGTCAGTGACCAGCAAACTGCACTGATTGGCTTAGACAGGTGTTTAGATTATATACATGTAGTCCAGTCTAGGAAAAGGAAAACCCATACTGAAATTCATATTCTTTAAAATTCATCTTTCCATCATCATTTTTTTTTGTTTGTCTTCTTTACCATATATACTCACTTATAAGTTGAGTCAAACTACAAACAAAAAAGATCCTGATCTGCCATAGCATAATGTGCCTGCAAACCAGAGCATATGTTGTCTGTTCTACTGATTGCTCCTATCCAAATTCACAGATCCAGATCTGCAGGCAAATTATGCAAAGAAAAGAACTGGGTCTGTGCAATTTATAGTGGGATTGAACTTATAAGTGAGTACAGATGGTATATCTAGGTTGCACTGTAAACATGTAGCCTCCCTTTATTACCATCCACATCTTGATTGCATTATAAAATGAAGGTCACTTTATTATCATCCATATTCTGGTTCTGACCAAGGTCTTTAGATATAATAAATTAGGATTCTATGTTCAAGTATACCATGCTAATGACCAAGAGTTACATGTACTTACAGCCAGAAAGTTGGCCAATTTATCGTCTATATCTGGATTATGGTGAGGTGCTGGTGAGCTTGGAAGAGGTGGAGTCTGTGTATCACGAACACAAGATCCATCATGTTCTGCTGGTTCCACCTGCTGTGCCTGGTCTTGATCTGAAGAAGGTAGAAGATTTTCATTGATGTCACATTTTACAAACTGCAACAGCAAAGTCTGGTTTCCTTTTTACATTAACATGCTATTTTTCTTTGGTTGCTTCTAGTGAATGAAATCAACCACCATTTGGCTTACTGACAAATGTCAATCAAGCAATACTCGCCATAATGCCAATAATATTTATCAACAATATTTATGAGCCAACTTGTATAATATTGTGCTTATATATTGCCAATATGTGATATAATATTCTGGTTATTTATATTTACAAAGTCTGAATTCAGAGGTAGAAAGACCCAAATTTGCAGTGTCCATTTTACAGTGTAGTTGAATAAATATGGCATGTGAAATTGCTATGAAACATAAGAGTGAGACAAAATGCTAACTGAAAATTTGGATTTGGGGTTTAAATGGCAAATTGACAAAGAATGTAACAAGATTCAGCAGGATACTACTAAAACTGATAGCTTGCATGGAACTCTATAGCCAGATGTAACAAAATGTATAATGCTTAGTGCTTGGAATAAGACCTATGCTTGGCCTATCATAATTTACTCTCACTCTAACTGGCCAATAAGATCTATGTCAGAGGTGTACAGAAGTTGGAAAATTAAATTTGGTGGCAATTATTGGTTCTTCTCATCTGGAAATGTAGCCACTTCTGGTAAGCCCAATATGCTTCTGGTAGGGGACTGCAACTTTTGCTGGTGGGTCTCCCGTTTTTCCAAAAATAAGAGTCATGGACTCCTAGTTCTAAAATCCAAGCAAGACCTTTGAAACATTCTCACATACCCATGTTGTCCAAACCAAAACTCAAACCCATACAGAAAGAGGTGCAATGTGTAAGTGATATGTAAAGGAGAGTGCCTTTGCAATTTTACGTGATGTACCTTCTGCTAAACACTTAACAATATTAGATGACTTTGTTCATGCATATCCATATTTTCTGCAATTTTGGCATCAGGAAGCATCCTCTTGAACAAAGGACCAACACTGTATTCTACTCCTAGGGGTAGTCAGTGTTCCATTAAGAACTCGGTAAATAATACCCCTGCATTTCCAAAATTTGTTTCCACAATTTAGTTCTGCTGTAAAAAAGAAGTTACCTTAGTATTGGAATTAGCAAAACGAGCTAATTCGAGGCGTCTTTGTTTTACACAATGACCAATATTAAAATCCTTTCCACACTGCCTGCAATGGGTGTGAAGCTACTCTAGAATGGAACACTGCATTGTGTAATTCATGTATTCATCTCCGAGTCATTATTTTCCGTTTATTTTCCCTAATCCATCTGTGAAATCATCTGAGAAACATTTTTGCTGTAATATAAGCATCAACTAGAATAAATCAGACCTGACTTTTACTGCAAAAATACCTACAGAATGGTTCTGTACCTCATATAATTTATAAAAAAGAATATGTAAGCAAAGATTAAAAATTTAAAAATCCAGTCTGTTCTGTCCAAAGCCAGACAGCTGCTATAAATGGAAATGGAGGTCAAAAGTTTGAAAGTACAAACCAGTATATTTCTTGGAAAAAGGACAGCTTCTATAAATAGAACATAACACTGTTAGGAAATTCACTGCTAGTCTTCAGACAAGTGTACTTTTATGTCATAGTTATACAGAAGCCGTCTTTTCTAAAACACCTGTGTGATTAAAGGGATGTTAATAAAAATTAGAAAACAAATTATTAATCTTTTTGGGAGGGGGATATACAAAAAAAGCATAATCAAGATACATTTATGCATAAGTCATAATTTAGTGGGAAAAGGGCATAATGATTACACCAAAAGCATAATGGTTGGCATATATTATAGTGGAGTGAGCTTTCTTCCTTCAAAGGCCCACAGGAAGAAGCTGCTGAATAGAGAATTAGTTGTAGATGAGGGGAAACATTGCAGACACAATACAAGTCATCACTTTTTTCCTCGTATGCATTTACAAATAAAGATCCCATCGGTCAAGATCCTCTCCCTGACTGACAAATTAAAAGCTGGTAACCTCAGATACCATTATCATCCAGATTATGCAGTCAGGTAAAAAGCACTGACCCAGAATTTTCAGTGAAGAGGAACAATCCAGATCACAGTACAATTCTAGGCTTTCACTTCATGAATTACCTCTATGTTCAGCACAAACCCAATCCCACCCCTCTAGGCTAATCATTAGAGTATCAATGACTTGGGCCTCAGGGTCCAGAAAAGGTGAGCAGATTGCATTTCTATTTCCCCCACCCCTTTTCTTCATGCACTTGATGAAAGTTGGAAAGGATGCGCAATAAGCATAATTGTACCAGATATTTCCTGGTTTTCTCACTGCATTCCCTGAAGGGATGGGGTGAACAAAAAGGCAAGAAGTGAAGCATCATGTTATACATCTAAGTGAGGATGTATTGCAAAAGGACAAGAGGCAATTATATGCCACTCTGTTAATAACCTTGGCTGTCAGTGATGCTACCAGAATTTTATCAAAAAGGAGGATCTCCCCCTTTTCACCAAAATAAGAGGGGAGTAGAAAAAAAGGGTGGTTGGGATGAGTGGGTTAAATATTTACCCTATGTCTCTTTTTTTTTCTGCTACACTCTGTTAGGGCTCTAACAAAATCTTCAAAAGATGTCCCCTCTGGTTGTAGAGGCATTGTTCAGTTGATTGTTTCTGAGCTAAACTGTTCCTTACCTATGTTTGAATATGGTATTTGTGCTGAGAAGCCCCATTCAGTCTTCTGTCTGATGGGGCATATACACAGCTAACTTAGTGTGCATGAACAAGTTGGGAAACTGTTCTTTTTGGTCGTTATGTACAATTTCCCATAACATATGCATATCATATCTTGGATATATTTACCCCAAAACATGATTTTTCAGCAATATGAGCTCTGCCTAAGTTTCACTTTCTTGAAACAGTTCTTTGCTGAACAAATGATCCACAATTCTTATCTGTTCCACAACGATGTATTAGGGTTTTAATCCACAATTCTGTATTAGCATTTAAAAAAAAATTCCTGGTCACTTATTCAAACTGACTTTGCAATAAAGCTGTCAGTCATTCTATATTACAGTTGAATACACAAACTTTATAAATGTTTTTACAGAGATATATTCCAACACATCTTTACCTCTAATATCTGGAGAGGCCTCAGCTTCCTCTTGTCTGTGGTAGCCATACCTAGCTAGAGAAAAAAAGTTAAACTATTAAGTGTTAGATTTCATTATTTGGAAAGCAGATATCCCATTAATGTTTAAAGATCAGTTTGTGTTATGTAAAATTCTACATCATCAGATTTCATTTATGGAAAAATTCACAACTTGAGTTCAAAAGCTATTGTAATTATTTAATGACACCTTATAAACTTGCAGAGTTCCAGTGTTGCAGCATGGTGAAATGCCTTGAACACCATGCATTCTCAATTGTCATTGAATTGTGGTAAATATTTATAACCTATGATAGAAGTTTCTATATTTTAACAGAAGTCAGTTTTTCAATAAACAATATTTAATATGTTCATGAAAGCAGGTTCCATTAGCTAATAATTTATCCACAGAAAAGTAAGAATTATTAATGCAATTCTTGAAAATTAAAATGTGATATATTTAGACCAAACGAGATGTTAATATCTTTATACATAAAAATAAAAACCAAAACTTTGCTCAGAGAGAGAGAGAGAGAGAGAGAGAGAGAGAGAGAGAGAGAGAGAGAGAGAGAGAGAGAGAGAGAGATAGAGAGAGAGAGTGATGCCATCTACAAATTAAAGTCCCTTTGCTAATGAAGATATCTGCATCTGTAAATTTAAAACTATGAAAGAATGCTTGTTTCAAGACCCAAAAGTGTACCTATCAAAATGTTTTTAACAGCCATTCATGCTATGTCAAAATGACCTAGATGCATAAACAGTTGCCTGCCTACATAGCCAAGAAACATGTTGCAACAAGCAAAACATTACTTATAATAATCTGAAAAACACCTTAAAGATTACTAGTTAAAAAAAATTGTATAATGTGCTAAGCACATTTTAATATATGTGACTAACTTGAATATCACTGCTTTTCAAATGATAGATTTTGACAAATTTTGCATGATTTGAGCCCTGGCAGAATCTCCGAATGAGGATTTTATGCTGTAATAATACTCAGAATAGAGTCCAGACACCAAAAATTTAATTACTCAATAAAACAACCAAATAATAAAGAAAATTAAAAATTGACATCAACCAGCCCTATATGATAACTGGCAACAAAAAAATTAGCCAAAAGTCCTGTTTTGTAATGTTGATAAAAGATGTATAATAAAAAGGAATACTATCTGATACTAATTGTTAATCTGCTGTTCAAAATACATAAAAGGATAAGGAATACTGATACTAATTGTTAATCTGGTGTTCAAAATACATAAAAGGAAAAGGAATACTATCTGATACTAATTGTTAAACTGGTGTTCAAAATACATAAAAGGAAAAGGAATACTATCTGATACTAATATTTAATCTGGTGTTCAAAATACATAAAAGGAAAAGGAATACTATCTGATACTAATTGTTAATCTGGTGTTCAAAATACATAAAAGGAAAAGGAATACTATCTGATACTAATTGTTAAACTGGTGTTCAAAATACATAAAAGGAAAAGGAATACTATCTGACACTAATTGTTAATCTGGTGTTCAAAATACATATAAGGAAAAGGAATACTATCTGATACTAATTGTTAAACTGGTGTTCAAAATACATAAAAGGAAAAGGAATACTATCTGATACTAATATTTAATCTGGTGTTCAAAATACATAAAAGGAAAAGGAATACTATCTGATACTAATTGTTAATCTGGTGTTCAAAATACATAAAAGGAAAAGGAATACTATCTGATACTAATTGTTAAACTGGTGTTCAAAATACATAAAAGGAAAAGGAATACTATCTGATACTATTTATTAAACTGGTGTTCAAAATACATAAAAGGATAAGGAATACTGATACTAATTGTTAATCTGGTGTTCAAAATACATAAAAGGAAAAGGAATACTATCTGATACTAATTGTTAAACTGGTGTTCAAAATACATAAAAGGAAAAGGACTAACTATCTGATACTAATTGTTAAACTGGTGTTCAAAATACATAAAAGGAAAAGGAATACTATCTGATACTAATTGTTAATCTGGTGTTCAAAATACATAAAAGGAAAAGGAATACTATCTGATACTAATTGTTAATCTGGTGTTCAAAATACATAAAAGGAAAAGGAATACTATCTGATACTAATTGTTAAACTGGTGTTCAAAATACATAAAAAGAAAAGGAATACTATCTGATACTAATTGTTAATCTGGTGTTCAAAATACATAAAAGGATAAGGAATACTGATACTAATTGTTAATCTGGTGTTCAAAATACATAAAAAGAAAAGGAATACTATCTGATACTAATTGTTAAACTGGTGTTCAAAATACATAAAAAGAAAAGGAATACTATCTGATACTAATTGTTAAACTGGTGTTCAAAATACATAAAAGGAAAAGGAATACTATCTGATACTAATTGTTAATTTGGTCTTCAAAATACATAAAAGGAAAAGGAATACTATCTGACACTAATTGTTAATCTGGTGTTCAAAATACATAAAAGAAAAAGAATACTATCTGATACTAATTGTTAAACTGGTGTTCAAAATACATAAAAGAAAAGGAATACTATCTGATACTAATTGTTAAACTGGTGTTCAAAATACATAAAAGGAAAAGGAATACTATCTGATACTAATTGTTAAACTGGTGTTCAAAATACATAAAAGGAAAAGGAATACTATCTGATACTAATTGTTAAACTGGTGTTCAAAATACATAAAAGGAAAAGGAATACTATCTGATACTAATATTTAATCTGGTGTTCAAAATACATAAAAGAAAAGGAATACTATCTGATACTAATTGTTAAACTGGTGTTCAAAATACATAAAAGGAAAAAGAATACTATCTGATACTAATTATAAAATTCAAATTCATAAAGAGAGAGACTTGTGCTCTTGTGATGAAACAATAAGCAGAATTAATAGTCAGCACTCCAAACTGAGCCAGGAAAAGGAAATTTACTAAATACCAACCCAAGCTAGAAAGAAATTCTCAGTAGTAACAGTAAACACCCTGTTGGGTAATAACTTAAATTCAAGGTCACAATATTCTTAATTGGTGGTAAATCTACACAATAAGAATGATGTACAAAAAGAAAAACTTAAAATGCAATGTAAACATGATGTACAAAAATATTTCTCTATGACCTAAAATTTATGCAAGGGCTGCTACCAGACAAAGAATGAAGGGCAGTTCATATGGATGAGCTATCTGCATGGGGTACAAGTACCAAGCAATCTAGAATCTTCTGGAAGGGAAAAATAATTCATATGATCAGGATATTTTCCATCTGGAATAATGTACCAGCTATGCAACAGCAACAAATTTTGTAATACATATATCAGAATGAAAAATTATGTCATCTGTAGTAAACTTAACTCAAGATGTTTCATGCAAGTAGAACTTGATGCCAGACCTAGTTTATACAGATTATATAAAATGATAAAGCATACAGACAAAACTTTCCTTTCTGAACTTATCCAACTGCAAAATTTGCTTAAGTAGGATCTATGAACAGACCTAGTTCATATGGACTGTATAAAGTAGGATCTATGGCCAGACCTAGTTCATATGGACTGTATAAAGTAGGATATTTGGCCAGACCTAGTTCATATGGACTGTATAAAGTAGGATCTATGGCCAGACCTAGTTCATATGGACTATATAAAGTAGGATCTATGGCCAAACCTTGTTCATATGGACTGAATAAAGTAGGATATTTGGCCAGACCTAGTTCCTATGGACTGTATAAAGTAGGATATTTGGCCAGACCTAGTTCATATGGACTGTATAAAGTAGGATCTATGGCCAGACCTAGTTCATATGGACTATATAAAGTAGGATCTATGGCCAAACCTTGTTCATATGGACTGAATAAAGTAGGATATTTGGCCAGACCTAGTTCCTATGGACTGTATAAAGTAGGATATTTGGCCAGACCTAGTTCATATGGACTGTATAAAGTAGGATCTATGGCCAAACCTTGTTCATATGGACTGTATAAAGTAGGATATTTGGCCAGACCTAGTTCCTATGGACTGTATAAAGTAGGATATTTGGCCAGACCTAGTTCATATGGATTGTATAAAGTAGGATCTATGGCCAGACGTAGTTCACATGGATTGTATAAAGTAGGATCTATGGCCAGACCTTGTTCATATGGACTGTATAAAGTAGGATCTATGGCCAGACCTAGTTCATATGAACTGTATAAAGTAGGATCTATGGCCAGACCTAGTTCATATGAACTGTATAAAGTAGGATCTATGGCCAGACCTAGTTCATATGAACTGTATAAAGTAGGATCTATGGCCAGACCTAGTTCATATGGACTGTATAAAGTAAGATCTATGGCTAGACCTAGTTCATATGGACTGTATAAAGTAGGATCTATGGCCAGACCTAGTTCATATGGACTGTATAAACTGATAAGGCATACCAAGAAAACTTTCTTTTCCAGACTCATCTAGCTGCAAAACTTGTCTCCTTTTCCTACTCATTTTCCTGTAAAATAAATAAATATAATATAAAACTTGAGAAAATAATCACACAAATATTTTTAACGACTAAACAAATAGCATACAAGGAACTGCTTGGCTTAAAATACTGAATTCGTATTTCAAATAAATTTCAAAGAATTATCAATTGTAACATTGTATATTTTGAGAAAGGTTATACTGTACACAGATATATGTATATTAAAATACCAAGTAAAGACTTAAAATGATATAAATCTAACATATCCTTCATGGAAACATGATGCACAGATCTGCTAGAACCCCCTTCATATATAACCACATCATCTTCATATATAACCACATCATCAAGGTCTATAACCCAGCTCATATTAGTGACTACATCATCAAGAGTTATAACCCACTTTATATGAATGACTAGATCATCAGGAGTTATAACCCACTTTATATGAATGTCTACATCAGGAGTTATAACCCACTTTATATGAATGACTACATCATGAGTTATAACCCACTTTATATGAATGACTACATCATCAGGAGTTAAAACCCACTTTATATGAATGACTACATCATGAGTTATAACCCACTTTATATGAATGACTACATCATCAGGAGTTATAACCCACTTTATATGAATGTCTACATCAGAAGTTATAACCCACTTTATATGAATGTCTACATCAGGAGTTATAACCCACTTTATATGAATGTCTACATCAGGAGTTATAACCCACTTTATATGAATGACTACATCATCAGGAGTTATAACCCACTTTATATGAATGACTACAACAGGAGTTATAACCACACTTTATATGAATGACTACATCATCAGGAGTTACAACCCACTTTATATGAATGTCTACATCAGGAGTTATAACCCACATTATATGAATGACTACATCAGGAGTTATAACCCACTTTATATGAATGACTACAACAGGAGTTATAACCCACTTTATATGAATGTCTCCATCAGGAGTTATAACACGCTTTATATGAATGACTAGATCAGGAATTATAGAGAAAGCCTGTCAGTAGCTTCTCGTGGGTCGGTGGTTCTTCCCGGGGTTTTCCAGGGTTCTTCCTCCACCATTAATACTGGCCACCATGTATAGCCTATCTTGTGCTTAAAAATGGCGTTAAACCCTACAACAACAACAACAACATCAGGAGTTATAACCCACTTCATATCAATTACTACATCACCAGGAGTTTTAAACCACTTCTTAACAATGACTTCATTATCAGCAGCTATACCCAACTTTATTTTAATAACTACAACTATAACCAACTTTATCTTAATTGATTCATACTGTGATACTGTTTGCATGGATAAAAAAGCAACTAAGGTGCAGTATGACAATGGTTGCAAGAAACTAATCTGAAAGGAATGTCAATTGGAAAAGCAAGGATCACTGGTTCAATACCTGCCCTGACCAGCCATGGTCAGTTACCTCAGTGTGTCCTTGCTAAAGGTATGTAGTTCCCATTTCCATGTCATGATATAGACAAGAGCATGTTAAAAGTGTCATAAAAGCAAACAACAACAAAACTCTTAAAAATCAAAGTCCTCAATAAAAAATAATTTTCACATTTACAGAAATGGTTTAATAGAGGCAAAATCATACATTAATAAGTGTTTTCATGGTCAGCAAGTCAATTAAGAGTTCTAAATATAGCATGATAAAACAAGACATGACGACTAAGCCAAAAGGGGCCTCCATCATTTACACCAGAACAATTGCAAAAACAATAAAAAGGACTTTTAATAACTGTTTATTCATACTATGGTATTAAGATTTAAAATATACAGCCAGACTAATATCATATGGAAGATAAATTAAAAAACTAGAAGCCTAAGTTGGTTTGAGATCACCACCTGACTGATATGTGTCTAATAGATGCATGGGAGCACTCACAAGATTGACCTATGTCCAATAACTACATGCTATCACCTGCCTAGCTGACATGTGTCTAACAGCAAAATGGGATCACCCACCTGACTGACATGTGCCTAATAGCTACATGGGATCACCTACCTGGCTAAAATGTGCCTAACAGCAACATGGGATCACCTGCTTAGCTTATATGTGCCTAATAGTTATGTTGGATCACATACCTGACATGCTGACATGTGTCTAATAGCTACATGCCTGTCTGATATGTGTCTAACAGCAAAATGAAATTGCCTGCCTGGCTGATATGTATCTAACAGCAAAATGGAATTACCCACCTGGTTGACATGTGCCTAATAGGTAAATGGGATCACCTGCCTGACTGACACATGCCAAGGATAGTAGGATGCTGTGAAAATGTTCAATGTTTATTGCATATGTTACGAAAACTGTTTCAAAGTTCCTCAATTTTATTGCTTCTTTAACCTCATTTCATGGCACAAGAGCATCATTTCTCCATTTCAGAATGCTTTCTGTTAAAAAACATCTAATTTTTTAAGCAATTTTTAAAAAGTCATTGAATGGTTCTTAAAAAATCAATACTAGTTTTGGGGAGTTTTTGTTGGGGGGAAAGGAACTAATTTTAAATATGGAATACTTACCTATTGCAACTGCATATTTAGCATTTTTCTGTGAGAACCTGACAGAATGACAGAAATTCCATTCTCCCTTGTGCCAACCAATATCTTTCAGAACAACAGATTAATCCTGCATGACAGCCCCATTCATCAGGCAGGCATAGAAGACCCTCTATATATATTTGTGGTAGCAACCTTAAGTGGGACATCAATGCAGGGAGGGTGGAAGGAATAGGGAAAATTGCAACAGTAAAGTATTACAGCATTAAAATTAGTTTTACACCCCTCCACAAGAAAGCTATATTTTAATATCAGCAAGACCATGCCTGTAGTTATTTCTTATGACTCTATGATAATAAACTAAAGTCCAAAATAATGAGCACTTCCTGTTTCCTCTCAAGAGTCAACATCTAAGTATAACATAAAACATGCCTGCAAATTTTCAGCAGAAACACAAGATATGAGAATGATTCCAAAATCAGAATGACACTGATTGCTTAGTTTCTTCTTTATATATACCGTCTAATGCAAATATATTTCAGAAAAGACCTCATGTAATGGATCTTACCACTAATTTTTCTTTGAACTTACCTATTCATGTGACATAGCCCAACCAATGGGAAATTAAGCCAATGGCATAGATAGTATTATTATTAGGATTATTATCAATAATTATCAAGACATACATATGTATCTATTCATAGATCCTACATAATAACATGCTCAGGTAGCATAGGCAAAATTTAACTAAAAAAATATTCTGTACAATTTACAACTATGAATAAAAATCATAAAAAATAGATAAGTTCATGTACCACAAAAAATAAATACACATAATGCTATTGCATAGCTGAATTTGTCAGTTTGGTGGGAGGTCTGATGATCCCAAAATTGGCAAATAAAAAACTCAGGAATATTTACCCTCACATTAGAGCCGGGACTGCCGCATGGGGAATTTTTGAGCAATGAAGACTGGGCCCAGTGAGAAAATGCCTTCATTTTAGGGGCTAATGAATGAAGGTATAAGGAATAGAGTAGTATCCCAAATGATGGATTTCACCACATCCTCCATAGTGTATGAATTAGATAAGCCCAGGAGATAGCAATGGCATGAACCTCATGGATTTTAATCTTCATAAAGGACAAGTCCTTATCAGTAAGGAATTGGTAAGCTCTCTTGACAGATAAAACAACCCATCTATAAATGGTGGAAGCTCAAATATCAGTTGAATCTTCGGTTCCTACCCATACTTCTCCCTCTAGAGGTTGCCAAGTTATAACAGAGCCCTAACTGGACATAAAAATCTCTCATGATCTTCCCCAGAACATGTATGGCAGAGACTGGGGACCTCAGTAAGGAGTGGAACAACTAAGGGGAGCTGCATTTTGCTATTAAAAAAACCTGGTTGGCAGGGAAAAGAAAATGACTCATAATTCCCAGTGAAACTGATCCAGTCCATCTCCATGAAGCTTGTTCCATTGTCTTGCAGATAAGTAATAAAACTGTTTTGAGGATAACATACTCAAAGAATAATTCGCTCAATGGTTCATGGGAAGTTTATTAGGAGAAGAAAAGATGCATGAGAGATTCCATTTGGGCACTAGATTCTGCACTTAAAAATACCTGATAACCTGATATGTCTGCCAAGCAAGAATTCATTCTGATGGCAGGACCTTTTAGAATATATTACTGTGTTGGCAAGGGCTAATCAATATTTCTTAATATTAGAAACCAAACACAGTTTCTCTTCAAAACGGAAGAGAAGAAAATCAGCCACCATGTTTAGTGTGATAGCTAGGGTTGACAAGTTTTCTACTCTACCAAACTCGAAAGATTCTCCATTGCATTATATTATTTCTTAAAGGCAAATCTTCTCCTGGATTGAATGATGCACCTGGCAACTTGCAGACTCTAGGGCAGCCAAGTAGCCACTGTGTTGTGACAGAAGGTTCCAAAATTATTAATTTGGAGGGCAGATTCTTCCTGAGAACATAAACCCTGAGAATCAGGCCCTCCAGCTCTAGAGGAGTGTCCTACCCTGAATCTGCCACATCTGCAAACAAGAGTTGGGCTTTGGGGAAGTGGGATGGGTGGGTGCATGGGGTCTTGGCCAGAAGCCAGCCCTGAATTACCCACCAATTTAGAGAGGTGGAATTCATTGGGTCTGTGTGCAGTTTTCATGATGCTAGGTGGTGTATGTGCAAGTGGAGTCTGCTTACAGGAACCAGGTCTACTGCTGTGTTCAAGTTTCCAAGAAGAGAGAAAAAGACAAGATGACAAATTAGTCTTTACTTTCAGCATCTTCAATTAGGAAAGAATCTTGGATGTTCTGTTCAGAGGGACCCAGACTAACCATCTGACAGAAAATTCATTCGCATGTGGACAAAATCATGAGATGGATTTAGCTCTGATTTCTCTAAGTCTGGTAGAAGACCAAGCTTGGCCAACAGCAAGACAGGTCTTGTCTGAGGGACTCTATAGAGTGCCATTGTAGATCAACCAATTGTCAAAATATTGGAGGATTGGGATACCCAATGACCTTAAATCAGTTGCAACTACTAGTCTCTGTCTTTAATAGCTCCTGCTGCAGTAAATTTTGTGAGGAAAAGTTCATAATTAGATGGGACTTTTACCCTCTCTTGGGAACCTGGAAAAAAATCTTGAACAAAAGGCTTGGGAATAGTCTTTAAAAACCATCTCTACTACATCCTTCTGAAGAAGGAAGTGGACCTCTTCCTTTAACTTGGTCAGATATAACTGGCAGAAGCTAATGGGGGACATTATTAAGGAGGTGACAGAGGTGATCCTAGAACTGAAGCTAGCATATAGGTAGTTGTCAACTTACGACCATGATTGGTTCCGACAGACCGGTCATAACATGATTTGGTCATAAGTTGAGTGGGCTATATGTACAGTACTGTGAAATGATGTTAAAAAAACCTTTAAGTAGTATTTTATCACAATTTTCTTTCACTATTGTTATACTGTATATATCATTTTCTTTGTTCATTTTATACCATTTGTATCATCTCTACACCATTTTGTTTCTTATTTTTACATTTGTCAGGTTTGTTACTGCGAGTAACTGTGGATGCCCGGTGGCTCCACCCACTGGGCAAACAATTATACTGTGTAAAAGCGGCATGCATGCCAAAATTCTGTCTGTTGTTTATTAGTCTGTCTGAAATTAAATTGTGAAGACAGCTGTTGTCAGTACCACATTTTCGCATATATAAGATGTGTCTTATATAAAGTTTTACTTACCCCGCACCCATTGTGTGTCTTATATATGGGTGCATCTTATGTGAAATAGTTTTTACACAAATTGTCAAAACCCGCGTTTTATATACCGGTATTTATATTTATGAACTTCAAAACCCAGTTGACAATGCCACCAAAGTCATTGATCTTCATTTCTTTAGCACTAATTCGAGCTTTCAATTTGATCGTTATCGTTGAAATGGCACGGTTACAGTCATGTTGCACATGCACCCAGTTGGCTAGATTTTCTTCCATGTTCGGCCATCTTGCATTTCTACCTCTACGAGATCATTTCCTTGGATTCATCTTCGTAATCTCCACTTACATTTTTTCTTGCTGCAGCCAAATTCTCTTCCAGCAGCACTTTTTCCACACTCCTTGGCAAACTTGATGAAATCTAATTTAAAGTCGGCTGTATATGATTTTCACTTCCGCATAGACAATTTTAATATTTTTAAAAATGCTAAGCAAATTGATCTCTCATTTATATATACCCGTAACAAGATACTATTCCCACTATTATATAAGCTAACCACATACATCATGCATTTATTGGTCTATGTACCGTAACAGAGATCTCAAAAATGCTTAATTACGCGTATTTGGATGCACAGTTTTAATGTGGATGCAGAAAATCATCCACAACGGAGCCTCCATACGCACGTTTTTGTTGCAAAGAGGATAGTTTTGCGGCAAAATAAATATGTTCTAATCACTATGAAAACTGAAGCAGTGCTTTTATTTTAGTTTGTTGCTGACTTCTTTGATCAAAGGTCATCTGCTTTCTTTGATGAAGGTGCATGTGTTATTGAATGCACCGCTAAAGGCTCCCTTTGAAGGACCAAACAAATACCTGTTTGTTATTGCTGCGGCAACATCAAATAATTGTAGAACATTGAGACAATCGCGGCTATCGATTGTGGTCGTAAAGTCGAATGGTCGTAAGTTGCATAGGTCGTAAGTCGACGACTACCTGTATAAAAATGATCCAACCATTGACAGTTGTCATGTACATTTGTTAGTTTTTAAATTATTTTAAATTTCACTACACAATATTGTTAATTAACATTTTATGTTGGACTTGATCTTGTCCAAAACCGAGTTTGTTTCTGACTGACCTAATTGACTTTTTAATTTAAAACGGTCTATTTCATTTTATGTCAACAATACATAGCTAAATTATTATCTGTGTGTGAGCTTAATATCAGGATTATTATTCTAGTAAACAAGGAATAAATATGTTTATTTGGGTCAGGTTTTTTTCCAATTTACTAACTGAATTTTACCGGTTATTGTGTTGTAAATAAACAAGGTTCATTAGGTCATTTTCAAAGTTTATTTTCCATTATGTAATATTTTTTTTAAGAAAATGCTAATTGTGACAGAAGGTCAAGTAGAAAACTCTATAATCTTGTAACTGTGAGGACTTGGTCATTCATGCTTTTTCAACTATCACTTTTCCAGCTGTATATTATATGCTGTGTCCAGTTTAGGGTGAAACTTTTTTTCTAATTCAAGCGATTTTCTTTGGAAATACAAAAGTGCTCTGATTAAATTTTGGGTTAAAGACATTAACTGGAATTTATACTGAATTCAAACATGGAATTATATTGCTGTGATTCAACACAAGACTTGATACATCAGCACTTCAATAGTTACCACAGACACATCATCAACTTCAGTTTTGAGATATTTTCTGAATTTTAAATAAATTTATTAGGACTTAAAAATTACCAGGACTTTTTTCTGTAATTGATATATTATTTAGGAATTAATTCACAATATTCTAAGTCCTTTTTTTCTTCTTTATTTCACTTTGTATTTAAGGGATTGTTGTTATTGTAGGGTTTAACACCATTTTTCAGCATACCATAGGCTATATACATGGTGGCCAGTATTAACGGTGGAGGAAGATCACGGGATACCCCAGAATAAACCACTGACCCACAAGAAGCTACTGGCATGCTTTCTCACATACATACACATAGAGGTTGATATGAAATAAATTTATTAATTAAGAGCGAGAGCGTCTGATACTCTGAAAAGATGAGAGAATGAAAATTCAGCATGAAATACAGCCCAACCCAACTGGTCTCCGCTACTAGTAAAGTCAGAAGAAAAAAAAAAACAAAACAAACATCTACTTTGGACTAATGATGTATTGCTATCAAAATAAACACTTGTAAACCAATAGAATTTTAAAAACTTTTAAAATAAAATACATCTTATCTAACAATAAATTCCGAGGTTAATGATGCAGACGTTCAGCATCTACCTTAATTACGTACAAATGGAGCCGCTACACCTGGAATAAAATCCTACATTGATGAACCTCTAACACCACCCCCACCCCTGTTTACCGTGTGCCACGACTCCATTGCATGCGTTTCAGGAGAAAGTTGACAAATTAAGCAGTGTATGTACTGAGTACGGAATGGTTCTTTCTTGCTTATATCTCTTACCACTTGCATTTATCACATGAGCTGTAGAACAACTGAATCAGCGTTAATTACTACCTTGCTCGTTCACTAACTAAAGAACTATCAAACATTAAAAGAGCTTTATTGATTGGATAATATTCGCGAATGAAGCCAATGAAATAAAGTGTAACAAGTTTAGTCGGTGTTAGATTGTACTATATATAACATTTATATTTAGGCAAATTTTGCAAACTGTAACGTTACACGTATGACACTGCTAAAAATTATTTATTTATTTTTTTTATACAGAGGGTGATTTATTAAGTCGAACACATATTCCTTTGAGGCCTATTAAAGAGAAGGTTAAATAATATACATCAAAAAAAGTTAATAGTAATTACATTACTTTGTAGTTCAATGTATAATAATAATAATAATAATAATAATAATAATAATAATAATAATAATAATAATAATAATAATAATAATAATAATAATAATAATAATAATAATAACAACAATAATAATGCATTATGAACGTAGGAGCATTTAACTGTATCTATAAAGTTTTATTTAATATTACCAATAAGTACATTTTGAAAAGACAATGCAGAATCTTGATGTAAACTTAGCAGTTAATGATCACTTTTGCTTTGATATACTTTAAGATTCTTTTTTCTTTTTACAAACAATGAATTTATATATACAAGACAATTTTATATAAATTTATAAATTATAAATTTGCTAATATACAAAATTTAAAACAAGCAAGTGATACATTTGAATATTGAACTTGTATTTTCATTTTGGTCTGTTAATCTGTTGTTTTGAAATAAAGCATGTACATTTTTTTTAAAGATTTGGTATTTTAAATAATTTAATTCTATTATATTCTATTTATTTATAACACAAATGTGTTCTACATGATTTCTTCTTAAATACTGTAATATTTTTGCAGTTGTTAATGCAATGGAAGTGTCTTCCACTAAGCTGTCAGATAGTATTGGAAGGTTTTCTTACAATGTTTTGTTCATGGTTTCATGGATGTTGATTTTGAGTGCTGGATAGCAATAGGTACAGCATCCATCAAGAAATTAGAAAGACAGGTCTACATTCATGACAGTCTTCTGTGAAGGACAGTCATGCCAAACTACTAGAAAGACAGATCTACATTCATGACAATCAGGCTTCTGTGAAGGACAGTCATGCCAAACTACTAGAAAGACAGATCTACATTCATGACAGTCTTCTGTGAAGGACAGTCATGCCAAACTACTAGAAAGACAGGTCTACATTCATGACAATCAGGCTTCTGTGAAGGACAGTCATGCCAATCTACTAGAAAGACAGATCTACATTCATGACAGTCTTCTGTGAAGGACAGTCATGCCAAACTACTAGAAAGACAGGTCTACATTCATGACAGTCTTCTGTGAAGGACAGTCATGCCAAACTACTAGAAAGACAGGTCTACATTCATGACAGTCTTATGTGAAGGACAGCCATGCCAAACTACTAGAAAGACAGGTCTACATTCATGACAATCAGGCTTCTGTGAAGGACAGTCATCCCAAACTACTAGAAAGACAGATCTACATTCATGACAGTCTTCTGTGAAGGACAGTCATGCCAAACTACTAGAAAGACAGGTCTACATTCATGACAGTCTTCTGTGAAGGACAGTCATGCCAAACTACTAGAAAGACAGGTCTACATTCATGACAGTCTTCTGTGAAGGACAGTCATCCCAAACTACTAGAAAGACAGATCTACATTCATGACAGTCTTCTGTGAAGGACAGTCATGCCAAACTACTAGAAAGACAGGTCTACATTCATGACAGTCTTCTGTGAAGGACAGTCATGCCAAACTACTAGAAAGACAGGTCTACATTCATGACAGTCTTCTGTGAAGGACAGTCATGCCAAACTACTAGAAAGACAGGTCTACATTTATGACAGTCTTCTGTGAAGGACAGTCATGCCAAACTACTAGAAAGACAGATCTACATTCATGACAATCAGGCTTCTGTGAAGGACAGTCATGCCAAACTACTAGAAAGACAGGTCTACATTCATGACAGTCTTCTGTGAAGGACAGTCATGCCAAACTTCTAGAAAGACAGGTCTACATTCATGACAGTCTTCTGTGAAGGACAGTCATGCCAGACTACTAGAAAGACAGATCTACATTCATGACAATCAGGCTTCTGAGAAGGACAGTCATGCCAAACTACTAGAAAGACAGATCTACATTCATGACAGTCTTCTGTGAAGGACAGTCATGCCAGACTGCACTAACTAGAATGGTTGATGATTGATTAAATGCAATAGATCAAGGTAACCTTGCAGTGTTTCTTGACCTCACAAGTGCTTTAACCTCATTATTAACAAAATCCTGCTGGAAAAGCTCAGCATATATCAAGTTAACCATGAAAGCTTAACTTGGTTTCAAACCTTTCATGAAGGCAGACAAGTTTCTATGTTAAATAACGTTTCAGTTAAGAAAACTGATAAAGTCATTTCTTCTTTAAGGATCAGTTTTTGGGCCATTGTTCTTTATTTTGTATGTCAATGATTAGCTATATTAAATGGACTATCCACCAGCATTATATAACACTGGATCAACAGACTATGAGATTAGCTCTAAATTAAATCAAGATTTGGTAAAAATAAAATAACTATCACAATGGTATGAAGAGGAATGCAGCCAAAGCCATGGTTATAAGTAAAAGGAGCAGAGTAAAAGCTCAGGAAAATGATTTCAAGGCATTTCAAGGAAAATGATTTCAAAGTATTTCAATTAAAATGATTTCAAGGTATTTCAAGGAAAATGATTTCAAGGTATTTTAAGGAAAATGATTTCAAGGTATTTTAAGGAAAATGATTTCAAGGTATTTCAAGGAAAAATGATTGTAAGGTATTACAAGGAAAATGATTTTAAGGTATTTCAATAAAAATGATTTCAAGATATTTCAAGGAAAATGATTTCAAGATATTTCAATTAAAATGATTTCAAGGTATTTCAAGGAAAATGATTTCAAGGTATTTCAACTAAAATGATTTCAAGGTATTTTAAGGAAAATGATTTCAAGGCATTTCAAGGAAAATGATTTCAAGGTATTTCAATTAAAATGATTTCAAGGTATTTCAAGGAAAATGATTTCAAGGCATTTCAAGGAAAATGATTTCAAGGTATTTCAAAGAAAATGATTTCAAGGTATTTCAATTAAAATGATTTCAAGGCATTTCAAGGAAAATGATTTCAAGGTATTTCAAAGAAAATGATTTCAAGGTATTTCAATTAAAATGATTTCAAGGCATTTCAAAGAAAATGATTTCAAGGCATTTCAAGGAAAATGATTTCAAGGCATTTCAAGGAAAATGATTTCAAAGTATTTCAATTAAAATGATTTCAAGGTATTTTAAGGAAAATGATTTCAAGGTATTTCAAGGAAAAATGATTGTAAGGTATTACAAGGAAAATGATTTTAAGGTATTTCAATAAAAATGATTTCAAGGTATTTCAAGGAAAATGATTTCAAGGTATTTCAAGGAAAATGATTCCAAGGTATTTCAAGGAAAATGATTCCAATGTATTTCAAGGAAAATGATTTCAAGGTATTTCAAGGAAAAATGATTGCATGGTATTTTAAAAAAGAGCAGTTAGAGTTATTCTTGATGCTCCAAGGTGATTGCACACTTGAAAAGAAAATTTGTTAAAATTTACCACAACATTGCTTGTTTAAAATTTTGCACACTTTTTTCATACTAGTACTACTTTTACTAATATTTATTTATAGTTCAATTCCATATAGTACAAAACTCTATTATTATCTCATGCTGTCTGTTTTTGTCATAAAGATATAACAGCAAAAAAATGAAGCAAGTTGCCACCTAATTGGTTTACTAAATTCCCTCATTCAAAGCAGTCAAAGCAAATTTAATGTTTTAATCAAATTCTAACAAATGCTTTAAGAAAGTCATAAAACAGGGGAAGTAAGTGCGTAGTCTGGTAAAGCCAAATGTGCATCGATTGAACATTTTTTAAAGATTAGTTAAAAGTACAATGTGCTAAATTTATGCTCTTCCGTCTGTCAAAATCAATTTGTTACTACTAACAAATGATGCAGGCCAGCTTCGTCTGATTTTAAATTTTGATTCGAATGAGGAAAATGGATGAAAATACATTACAAATTCTTAAAGGTGGCAGTGAGCAGGACCTGATGCAAACTTTGCAAGATTTTTCAACCAAGGCAAGTATTCCATGAAATGGTGAAGCTGTTGAAATGCATGCATTTTTTTTTTTAAATAAGGATGCTGGGAAAGCCGCAAAGAAAATACATAACATGCTGTTTACCTGATGTCTCCAAAGTTTATTTACTTCTCTTGAAAGAGCCAGGCTTGTTTCATTGAGCTCATAGCTCCGAAACTGCATTTAGGATTTTGTAAAGACAAAATTAATGGTTATATATGCTGTACACGGGTATAATTTGTAAGATTGCAGCGTTGACAATTGTAAACTTAATTTCATTTATTTCAGGTATACGTTTACAAAATCGATAAACATGTAAACGAACGTGCATGTGGCTGTCATTGACACAGGGACGACCATTTCCAGTTCAGTTATATATTTGCACATTGTTGCATATGAAGATAATTATTTTTATTTTTATATTATTTTAATTTAAAGTATGTTTCAATGATTTTCATTGCATTCGGCATCTCTGGGAAAGAGCAGAAGTTTATGAGAACACATCACGCAACATTTGATACCCTATTCCCATTGCTGATAATGCTGATAAAAAAATTTCATTACAGTATAATATTTACAATTAAACAACATTTTGTTAACTTAAACTTAGTAACATTGAAATAAAAAGAAATTCCATTTAAAGTTTGTAAGCCACTACATATATAGTTTCTTGGTCATCATAGAGCCTACATAAGCACATGACTAGGCAGTGCATTTCAATCCATTGTCAAATTTTTCATCGTATATGTGTGTTGGAAAACAAATAACTATGGATGTGTTGCTGAAATTGTCCTCTTATATTCCATAAAAATAAGAATTACAAACTGAACCTGTCATTATACAAGGTGAAAAGCATATGAAACGTTGAAGTTGAGCAATTTTATGGCATGCACATTAATGTAGCTGTCAACCTTTCAGTAAGACTAGTATGTAAATGGGAGGGAATTTGTTGAGTTTCTAAAAATTTGATTAAACAGCATTGTTTCATTGATATTGTAAATTGTGTACATATTTTAACAATTTGGTAAATGTAGCATGAAATATCAAAAATGATAATGCTTAAATCCACCCATATATGCTCCAAATGCACCCAAATATGCCATTGATATGCTAAAATATACAAAAATTATATGGGTATCATATATTATACAAATATGTCAGACAAGTAGATGTGCTGCATTAGATGGTTAAGAGTTTCTTTGTACAGCATAACATATATTAGTTTTAGTTTGATGTTTCCATTTCTAAAACAAAACACTCATGTGTACTGCTGTTAAACATAAAATCATTATGATCTTTTTTTACTTTTTCAAATTGTTTAAAATTACATAACAAATTTAATTTTTAGGATTTTATCTTTTTCATCCTTGTATGATACCCAAATAATAAATACCTTATTTATATAGCATACCATATATATTAAAGTTATATTTGTATGTATTTTGATATTCACAAATATCCTGAAAATATACCAAAGTTTGCATTATATACACCGTGTATTTTCTTTGGGTATCATATATTTGATAAAATTAGTAGAAAAGTTTATAAGAAGCTGAAGTTAAGATTTTGAAAAATTTTGTTTCACTTACATTTAATCCTATACACAAAATCAATATGTCATGTTAGCTGTGATGTTGTTTTCAGCTGGTACCTGGAAACATGGCTAGAAGTTTTTGGGGTTTTAATACATATAGTAAAAACAGATTTTTTTCATCTGTTGTAAAATTCAAAATAATAAAAGTCAAAAAACTTTTTTGACTGTTTTCATTTCCGATTAATTTTTTCAATGGTTAGTTCTAAACAGAAATGTTTAAATTTCATATTGAATTATCCTATGCATTACTCGATGCAAATTCCAAAATGCCATATAGAGGTGCATCTCTTCAGAATAATTCAATTTGGCATAAGCAGACTGACATAAAATAACTAATTGTACAATATATTATTGAACAAAAATCATCTTTAGAAGAAAATAATTCAATAAACACATGTCCCCTGAACAAGGAATCATAAAACATATATAAATAAGAAAAGAAAACAAGTAAAAAAGATTTATATGTTGAACATTAAAAATAAATGCAAGCAGTTTCAAATTATAAGTCAATCATTGAACATACATTGCACAAACATAGTTATAAGAGTTAAACATTTTGTGTTTCCTCGTTCTCTTCTTGCTTTAGTCAGTTAATGTATTATATGTTCTTTGTCTTGTTATTGTCTTTTATTTAGTTTAAATGATTAAAAAGAAATAATGTAATTAATTAAGTAGAAAGCATGTAAACATACTGAATCAAAGGAAATAATAAATGCATTTTGATAGTATTGATAGAAATCAATAAACAATATACATTAAGAATTAAAACTGTACATCTAACAAACATACAAGTATAATACTTGTGTATTGGTGTTTTTTCTATAGTCAATAATAGCATTTTTATTTGCTTTGGTTTTTTTTTTGTTTTAAATTTATCAATAAAAAAAGAAACATGCAAGTTGAAATAATTAAACAGAATAACATGATACCATGACATGTACATGCACAACATGTTTATTTCAGTCAAATGAGAATTTATGTGTTATTGTTCCCAAGATATATTTTAAAGATTGTGTGTGGTCCATATATTGAAACAGTAAATATAACTGTTATAATACTGGTATATTGACAGCACAATATGAGATAAAAATATACAATATATTGTACAACAGACAAACACATACATATTGAAACTGTAGGTGTGGTAGTTTGTTTCACAAAGAAAAACAAAATTAATAAAGAGCCTAGTCACTTGTGGTAATTAAGAAACAAAAAATTTGAAAACAAAAACACAACTCCTGCTTGATTCTTCACTAATTCAAATCCTTTAGCCACTTGAGATGACTAAGAAAAAAAATTGAACACATCTTAATACACTGTTCATTTTTTATGAAAAAAAAAGTTTTTTCTTCAAATCTCTTGTAATTGTCTATTTGCCAACTGAATTTATACCACTTCTTATTATTGATTATTTTGTATATGTCATTCAACATTATTTCAATTTTGAGATGAGGTTATTTTCAACTCCAAAAAGCCATCAATAAAACAGACGAGAAAAACTGACAACAAAAGCATATTCAGTAGTATGTGTGAGTGTTAAAAAACAGCATGAAACTAAATGTTGTGTTGCTGTGTACAAAGAAAATTATAACCATATATTACAAATGTTTCCATTATTTTCATGTAATACATGATACTTAAAAAGCATGTAAATAATGCATAACCTAAAGATATTTAGGGTATATTAGGGTATAATCTTGTATTCCATATAACCTCTGTTCACTAATACTTTCAGAAGGGAGAAAACCGATACTAGGCACATGCCAGTTGTTGCCACAGTGCTGATCTCTTGTGATTTTTATTTGTTGTGAATAGCTTTGAAAGTACCCCATCTTTTAAGGGTATCCATAGTTAGTAAAACTTTGCTTCCATTTGTGAAGTATCAGTTAAATAACAATTGGTATGTGGTGAGAAGTGTACTTGGCCAGTACAGATTCTAGTCATTTTAGTCTGTTCTCAACTTCCCACCCTGTTAGACATTTGGATGGTAGGGGTAAAAGTTTAGAATGCATCCTCTGTTAAAAGTTGCATTTCATTGTTACCATACAGTATCCGCATATGTTTGACCTAAAATGTAGCTTGTTGACCCTAATGGTTCATGAGGAATGTGGGGGCTTGTTGGCATCTTACTGCCTTTTTATACAATGAGCAGGGTGGAATTAGAGCCTACATTTTAAAAATATCTTGCAGCACATATTGACACTGTACTGTGACTTAGAGTCTAATTGCTTTATTCTTCAACACATATTTTTATAAATTTTTCTGACTGAAGTTTCAGAGAATTCCAACTTATCAGTAAGGGAAACACTTTGACCGTAACAAATTAACATTCTTCTCTCAGTGTCTAAAGTCAGAATCTAACCTATTATGTTCTATACCCCACTTTCAGTCTCAGAAAATATTCCCTTGGCAGAATCACAGTCTAGCTCAGAATTAACGTGATACCTTTACATATTTCAAGCCATACCATGTTCACCATCAGTGAAAACTTTTGTAATTTGGAAAAATATAAATGTCAGTGATGTTTGCCTTGTTAAATCCATGTTATATATAGGATACAGCACATCCTAATGTATATGATGAGGAGTAGGGTTGTGATGCAGAGTCAATGAATAAAATATAATGTTTACAAGATGCCTACTGTTGCATTGTCAACTATAATAAATTTAACACTGAGCTGAAAACATGGTGAAAATTATCAAATTATAAAATTGTCCTGTATATGGAAAACAAAGCTGAAAGAATGATGAAAATTATCAGATTATAAAATTGTCCTGCATATGGAAAACAAAGCTGAAAGACTGATGAAAATTATCAGATTATAAAATTGTCCTGCATATGGAAAACAAAGCTGAAAGAATGATGAAAATTATCAGATTATAAAATTGCCCTGCATATGGAAAACAAAGCTGAAAGAATGATAAAAATTATCAGATTATAAAATTGTCATGGAAGTACAAGTACAGTCAGAGTAAAAGTGTCTGCCAAACAAAAATTTAATATATATTTGAATAGTATTTAATGTCAGCAATTTTACTATATATATATATATATATATATATATATATATATATATATATATATATATATATATATATATATATATATATATATATAATGCAGATATTATTGCAACACAACAAGAATAATCCTGAAAAATAAAAAAATTAGGCTTAATTAATAGTTTTTATTATTATAAGGTAATTTTCAAAATATTGGTCATTATTTTAAAGTAGTTATTTTTACTTCCATATGTCATTGATTTTGTTATAACCCTTCTTTTATAGAGAAACTTAAATATTTAATTATAACATATAATTTCATTTTCATGTTATGTGGTCATCTTATGACTACTCGATCATAATGGATGGTCATAGCAACATGGGCTTTTCTCTGAAAGACTTTTTATTTTTAGTTGGTCATAAATTAAAGTTGTGCCAATTTGGCAACCAATGTGACACATGGTGGCAATCTTAAAAGTCACGTGATTTTTGCTCATTCTGAATGGAAAGTCATATTGACATACAGCTACATTACCTTGATGGATGGTGATATTGACATACAGCTACATTACCTTGATGGATGGTGATATTGACATACAGCTACATTACCTTGATGGATGGTGATATTGACATACAACTACATTACCTTGATGGATGGTGATATTGACCTACAGCTACATTACCTTGATGGATGGTGATATTGACCTACAGCTACATTACCTTGATGGATGGTGATATATTGACCTACAGCTACATTACCTTGATGGATGGTGATATTGACATCTTGTTACATCTGTAACTCACCATCAGGAGTTATATCAATATGGGATTTTCTCCAGAATGCTTATGATGTCTAGCTGGTCCTAAATTACATTCTATTGCTTTTTTAGAGCACTTTTAACATGTTATTGCATGCAAGAGAAATGGGAGCTAGCCTACAAACCATTCCCAACAGTCACTAGGAAAAAAGAGGAAAAGGTCTTGGATTCTATAAGATCTTTTTCGAATAGTACAATATCAGTACCTCTAGTGATTCTTGTTTCAGCTGTATTCATTGCAGTAGTAGGTATATATATATATATATATATATATATATATATATATATATATATATATATATATATATATATATATATATATCTCTTTCATGGTGTATTACAGGAGAGCCTGCACCAGTTAAAACATTGCAACTTTCTATAGGCTTATCAATGATGTTACTCCAATATTTTTACCTACCCACCCAGGACAAACCAATATCCATTGTGTAATAGATCTGACATTTATATAATAATGTTTCTGAGGACGTATGTCAGATTACAATGAGAGTTGTACAAAATCTAGTACCTTTACATGTGCTTTAAAATCCTTTTGGCATGGGATAGAAAATTGTTGATTATACATGCAAAACTGAGAAATAATTTCAGCTCCCTAGTGCAGCATCTCCACAATTGACATAATTGACACTACTGTCTGTATTGGAGAGGGGACTTAAACTACTTAATTTTATTTATTTTCATGCTGCAGGCATGTTAATCAAAGATAGATAAAGTTTCTTGCACTAAACTAGCAGAATTTCAATTTTGATTTATTATTAAAAGGAAATCACAAACTAACTGAAGATTAAAATCAAATGATAGGTTAGGTAGTTCAAATAAAAAAAAACAAACTATGAAAGTGTTTAACCTGACAGTGTTGAATATTTTCCTGTATTAATGACATACATCAAAATTTGTTTTATTTTCTAATTTGTTTCCTCCATTATATATAAATCAGGCGCTAAATGGCTGTGCTGTGCATTCATAGATCTTCTGGTAATTAAAATGTATCTTACCATCAGCATATGGTGAGGTTTTACAATGGATGACATGCAGTTTTCGATATTTGGTGGTGATTTCTGCTGTTACATGCAGCACTATGAATGTGGCATAATAGCATTGTCATGATATGTGATCCCTGTACATGCGCTGATAAGTTAAATTCTTTCTTTATTCATGAAAACTTATTTTGACACAAACGTTTGTTGAAAGATACAGTTTGGGTTCCAAGGTGAAGTCATAGATATCTGGGGTGCATAGAATTGCCAAGGTAAAGATTTATATATCTGGGGTGCATAGAATTGCCAAGGTGAAGTCAAAGATATCTGGGTGTATTGAATTGCCAAGCAGAAGGCATATCTATCTCTCTGCATAGTACATGTATTGCCAAGTGAAGTCGTAGATATCTGGGGTGCATAGAATTGCCAAGGTGAAATCAAAGATATCTGGGTGTATTGAATTGCCAAGCAGAAGGCATATATATCTCTATGCATATAATTGTAAAGTGAAGTCACAGATGTCTGAGTGGAGAGACATGCCAGCCAAATTTTGCTTTTATACTAGCTGTAAAATGCCAGTAATGGTCATGATCCACAAGAGAAACAGAAACATCTATTAATATTGACAGCAGCTACATGTATATGAGAAATAAAGCAGATGGAGTTTAGGTGCTCAGGCACCTCCTGCTATGGGAAATGGACCTAATTGAAATGTCATGTTGGATTTAAAATGCTCTGTTCTGGTTCACTTTGGAACTTTTATATTTGCAGGCTTGCTTAATGGCGGACAAATGATGAGCTGGATACCACCCAAAAAGTTTATTTTGTGTTTTTTCAGAAAGTACTGTGATACATACCATGTTATACAGTAATTACATTATGGACCAACAAAGTTATGTTCTGTATTAGGGGCCTGACACTTTTTAGTTTAATGTCTGTTTGTGAATAGTTGGGAAAATAGCTTGCTCTGATTTATCACAAAATTACATCATGGTCTATCCATGATACTATTTGGAAAAAAGTGAATTGTCATGAAATATTCAATACAACATCTACTCTGTGAATCAATGTATTTATACATATTAAGAAGCTGACAAAGAGGAGAATGCCAATGCTTCATCCAAAACAAATCCAAATTACCTAGAGAGACTCTTGACTCTAACTATTCAATGGACTTTGTTGTAAATGCAAATGTTAATGGATTGTCAGGGTCTGTATTTGACTTTGAAGATGATAATATATATGAACATTTAAGTATGGAAATAGAATATAAGAATGATAAAAGTAGTATGGAGACAATCTACGGGGGTAACCAAATGCATGACATACATATAATTGATATGAAACTAAATGCAAATAAATGTACAGGGTATAGTGGGAAAAATAAACCAAATTAATAGAACATGCACAATATAAAGAATGGAGAAATAAAATAGCTAATATGATTAAAAAAGCTAAACAAAATTATTATCAATCATTGCTTGAAAACAAAAAGAGCAACAAAAATTGCATTTGGAAAGTCTTTAATGAACTCACTGGAGGAACACACAAAGATCAGATTAATAAAATTCACTGACTTCTGGTAAATGACACCATAGTCACTGATGACAATGACATTGGAAATGTTTTCAGTGATTTTTTCACCAACATAAACACAAAGTTAAAAGAACCAGTGATTGAAAACAACTTTAATGAACTGAAAAAGTTTTGCAGCAGCAAAATCTCTTAAGGAGGTATGTTTCTCAATCCCACCAGTCTCAAAAAACTTTGTTAAGAAATATCCCAGTGAACTTGATACAAAGAAAGCTACAGGACTTGATCAGATTGGTCCACAACTCATTAAATCTTCTGCCTCTGCTATTGTTGATAGCATAACATTCATAATCAATTTAAATATTGCATCCTCATCTGTCTCCAAAGTATGGAAAACTGCTAAAGTAACTCCTATTCACAAATCTGGTCCTAAGGATGATGCTGATAACTACCTACCAATCTCAATACTACCAAACCAATGTCAAAATTGATTGAAAATTGTGTCCATGATTCATTCATATCATATTTAACCAAACACTTTCTGTTATACCCTAATCAATCAGGCTTTAGACAGAAACATTCATGTGAGACTGCCTTGAGCTCCCTAACTGATAAATGGCTTCAAGCACTTGACCAAGGTAGAAAAATAGGTTCTGTATTTGTAGATTTCAGGAAAGCTTTTGACATGGTAGATCATGAAATCCTTTTGAAGAAACTGAAAATCTACCAATGTGATGAAAGCACAGTTAGATGGTTTACTTCATACTTAAGTGAGAGAACACAACATGTTTGTATAAATAATGTTCTGTCTGAACCTGGAACAATTAAATGTGGAGTACCACAAGGCTCAATTCTGAGTCCATTACTGTTTATTTTATTTATTAATGACCTACCACTTGTACTAAAGGACTCAGTATCATCTACAGATCTCTATGCAGATGACACAACATTGTCAGACATCCAAAACACAAAGCAAGAACTCGAAATTTCTTTACATAATGCCCTAAACAAATTGGACAACTGGTGCACATGCAATGGCATGGTGGTTAATACTGGTAAAACTAAAATATTACTTATCTCAACATGGAACAAAAGAACAAAACTTGATAGTGATGAACTATGTCTGACATGGAAGGATAAAAGGTTGCAAATGGTCTGTCACAATAGTCTACTTGGTGTTTTGGTAGATAATAACCTATCATGAACTGAACATATCAAACATATCAGTAAAAAAGTCAATTCAAGTTTATAGCTTCTCAGTAGGATAAGACACTTTCTCCTGGAAAAGCACAGAAAACTATTTTATAACAGTTGCATACAACCCTATTTAGACTACTGTAATACAGTATGAGGTAATTCAAATGATAAAAATTTAGCAAAGCTGGCACATCTCCAAAAAAGAGCTTTTGAGTTAATATCAATCCAGAAAGAAAGCAAGGAAAATTTAGTTGGTAAGTTAAAAATACTACCTATTAAAGACTGAATCTGTTTAAGAAAAGCCAAATTAATGTACAGGATAGCCAATAATAATGCTCATAAATATTTACAATCTCTATTCATGTATAGGCTACCTGGAAATACTCCAAACATGTGATCCATGTCTACCAAACATTACAAAATTTCCAAACCAAATAAGGAATTATTTAAAAAAAAAAGTTTCCAATACTCTGGAACTTTGCTCTGGAATAGTATTCCAGTTGAGATTAGAAATGCTCACTCTATTTCCTTTCTCCAAACCCAGTATATATATATATATATATATATATATATATATATATATATATATATATATATATATATATATATATATATATATATATATACAGTGGCTTCAGAGATGCAGCAAAAATAAGTAAATTCTCTTGGAGGTGGGCATTGGTGTGATTTTCTTTAGAGCATAAATATTTTCTTTTAGAAAATTAAATAGCCAGTACCTCCTGTTAGATGAATTTGCTATGTGTATGTTAATTGTTGTATATGTTGTAACATGATGGCTATAATTGAAATGGGGTGATTAAGCTTATGCTATAGAATTAAGGGGGGGGACATTGTGCTGATATTGAAGAACCTTATAATTGATACAAACTGGGAAGCATTGTTACTAAATCCTACAGTTTTCTAGCTACACTAGTGATATAATAGGCAAGGAAACTTCAAGTAGGATGCCAATGCTCAGGCAAGATATTTATCAGAAAAGGCATAGAAATATCAAACACACACATATATTTAGTGGACTTAAGAAATTAAGCAAAATTTAGACTCTAACCATATGCACTAATTAAAATCAGAGAATGATTTACATTCTTACAAAGGAATACATATTCTAAACACATTCATATATGCTAGTAAGTAAATAAAACATTACATGTAAGTTTTTTTTAAAAAAATTTGTTTCAAAGTTGGATTTGGCCTGAATATGTTTCACAACAATATTCCATTTAGCCACATTGCTGGCATCATGTGATTGAAGGATCATTGAATAAGCATATTAGTGATGTTCAATATTAATTTGTGACAGAAAACAACATTTGTGTAAAGAAAAATACTTTTTACAACTATTTTGTTATGAATATGAATTTTATTTTTTTTTTATTTTTTCTTTTTTCTTTCTCCTATCTTTCAGTTGTATGTTCTGGTAGCTAAATTCAGAATCTGTTGCATTGATACATATTTATGAAAATACAGATTTTAACTGAAATTTTAGCCTCTTAATATATTAACATAATAATTGTTAAATCCATACATTATAATTAAGTATACACTATAATGTCTAGCCTGATTTTGTTTTTTCTTTTCTTCAGCCAAACTGAACAGCTAAGCAAATGCATGGAACCTTCCTAATGTGCCAAACAATGTATTCTTTATTATAGCTTGTTACTTCTGTTTATCATCATCTACTTTACATATTAACATTTACTACTGGCTTTTGGGGGATAATTGTTTTCAAAGTAGACCCATCATAGGTCAATCATACAGTGCTATTGATAAAGACATTAGATGATGCCATTATTGCTATGGTAACAGAATGTTTTCCATAACTTTCATTAAAAATAATGCTATTCTGTCTGGGTTTTATTACTGAGACTCAATAATGTAACACAGCTGACATTTTTTGCAGTCATTTAGTGTACTTTTAAGTCAATCTAGAGAATTTTGTTGGATAATATGTAAAAGTAATAGGTAATAGAAAGTAGATACATTTCAGTTTTGTAATGTACTTCCAGGAATGATTTTTTTATATAAAAAAAACTTTTTGTTCAGCTGGCAACATATGTTCTTTTATTTTTAAGAGAATTATTTATTGATTATATATGGCTGATATATAATATGTGAACACATTGCCTTTGGCGAGATTTATCCAACCACAAATCTGTTCATGTTATATTGGTTGCATAGAAACTTTCTTTTCGATATATAATGTGTACATACATTATCTAGATGCAATATTTTTCATTTCTTGTCTATCTGTTGAATCAAATACATGTATTTAGTTTTCATGGCAAACAATATAGAGAACTTGTCAGCATTCATCAGGAACATTTCAGGCCTAATTGTTATTTGCCATGTGCTCTTATCAGTAAGTGGGCATAATTTAGATCTTTATTCATGCAAAAGAGGCATTGCTTGGAAAAAAGAAATTACCATTTTTGTCTTGTTTATGATGCATTTAAAAAAAGATAAAATATATCGGTCAGAATATTTGTTTTGAATCAGGCATTTAGCTCAGTTTTTGTTCATTTTATAGTGAATAGTGTTCATCTAAAATGAGACGTTTAGTTGTCCATCCATCTATTGTCAACTTTGTGTTATTTTCCCCTTACTTGGAGTACACTATAATGTATTGGCATATTTATCCATCTCACATAGTGATGTCCTTGTCCATTGGTGTATCTATCCATCACACAGTGGTGTCCTTGTCCATTGGTGTATCTATCCATCACACAGTGGTGTCCTTGTCCATAGGTGTATCCATCACACAGTGATGTCCTTGTCCTTTATTATATCTATCCATCACACAGTGGTGTCCTTGTCTATTGGTGTATCTATCACACAGTGGTGTCATTGTCCTTTGGTGTATCTATCCATCACACAGTGATGTCCTTGTCTATTGGTGTATCTATTCATCACACAGTGATATCATTGTCCATTGGTGTACCTATCCATCAGACAGTGATGTCCTTGTTGATTGTGTATCTATCCATCACACAGTGATGTCCTAATGTCCATTGGTGTATCTATTCATCACACAGTGATGTCCTTGTCCTTTGATGTATCCATCACACAGTGATGTCCTTGTCCATTGATGTATTCATCCCACAGTGATGTCCTTTTCAGTTGGTGTATCTAACCATCACACAGTGATGTCCTTGTCCTTTGATGTATCTATCCATCACACAGTGATGTCCTTGTAGATTAGTGTATCTATCCATCATAGTCATGCCCTTGTTGATTAGTGTATCTATCCATCAGACAGTGATGTCCTTGTCCTTTGATGTATCCATCACACAGTGATGTCCTTGTCCATTGATGTATCCATCACACAGTGATGTCCTTGTCCTTTGATGTATCCATCACACAGTGATGTCCTTTTCTGTTGGTGTATCTAGCCATCACACAGTGATGTCCTTGTCCTTTGATGTATCCATCACACAGTGATGTCCTTTTCTGTTGGTGTATCTATCTATCACACAGTGATGTCCTTGTCCTTTGATGTATCCATCACACAGTGATGTCCTTTTCTGTTGGTGTATCTATCCATCACACAGTGATGTCCTTGTCCTTTGATATATCCATCACACAGTAATGTCCTTGTCCTTTGATGTATCTATCTATCACACAGTGATGTCCTTGTCCATTGATGTATCCATCACACAGTGATGTCATTGTCTATTGGTGTACCTATCCATCACACAGTAATGTCCTTGTCCATTGATGTATTCATCACACAGTGATGTTCTTTTCTGTTGGTGTATCTATCCATCACACAGTCATATCCTTGTTGATTAGTGTATCTATCCATCACACATTCATGTCCTTGTTGATTAGTGTATCTATCCATCACACAGTGATGTCCTTGTCCATTGATGTATCCATCACACAGTGATGTATCCATCACACAGTGATGTCCTTGTCCTTTGATGTATCTATCACACAGTGATGTCCTTTTTTGCTGGTGTATCTATCCATCACAAATTCATGTCCTTGTCCTTTGATGTATCCATCACACAGTGATGTCCTTGTCCTTTGATGTATCCGTCACACAGTGATGTCCTTTTCTGTTGGTGTATCTATCCATCACACAGTGATGTCCTTGTCCTTTGATGTATCTATCCATCACACAGTGATATCCTTGTCTATTGGTGTACCTATCCATCACACAGTGATGTCCTTGTCTATTGGTGTACCTATCCATCACACAGTGATGTCCTTGTCCATTGATATACCTATCCATCACACAGTGATGTCCTTGTCTATTGGTGTACCTATCCATCACACAGTGATGCCCTTGAACTTTGATGTATCTATTCATCACACAGTGATGTCCTTGTCCATTGATGTATTCATCACAGTGATGTCCTTTTCTGTTGGTGTATCTATCCATCACACAGTGATGTCCTTGTCCTTTGATGTATCTATCCATCACACAGTCATATCCTTGTTGATTAGTGTATCTATCCATCACACAGTGATGTCATTGTCCATTGATGTATCCATCACACAGTGATGTCCTTGTCCTTTGATGTATCTATCACACAGTGATGTCCTTTTTTGCTGGTGTATCTATCCATCACACAGTTATGTCCTTGTCCTTTGATGTATCCATCACACAGTGATGTCCTTGTCCTTTGATGTATCCATCACACAGTGATGTCCTTTTCTGTTGGTGTATCTATCCATCACACAGTGATGTCCTTGTCCTTTGATGTATCTATCCATCACACAGTGATATCCTTGTCTATTGGTGTACCTATCCATTACACAGTGATGTCCTTGTCTATTGGTGTACCTATCCATCACACAGTGATTCCCTTGTCCTTTGATGTATCTATTCATCACACAGTGATGTCCTTTACTATTGGTGTACCTATCCATCACACAGTGATGTCCTTGTCCATTGATGTATCTATCCATCATACAGTGATATCCTTGTCTATTGGTGTACCTATCCATTACACAGTGATGTCCTTGTCTATTGGTGTACCTATCCATCACACAGTGATTCCCTTGTCCTTTGATGTATCTATTCATCACACAGTGATGTCCTTTACTATTGGTGTACCTATCCATCACACAGTGATGCCCTTGTCCTTTGATGTATCTATTCATCACACAGTGATGTCCTTTTCCATTGATATATCCATCACACAGTGATGTCCTTTACTATTGGTGTACCTATCCATCACACAGTGATGTCCTTGTCCATTGATGTACCTATCCACCACACAGTGATGTCCTTGTCTATTAGTGTACCTATCCATCACACAGTGATGTCCTTGTCTGTTGGTGTATCTATCCATCACACAGTGAATTTCTTGTTGATTAGTGTATCTATCCATCACACAGTGATGTCCTTGTTCTTTGGTGTACTTATCCATCACATAGTCATGTCCTTGTTGATTAGTGTATCTATCCATCTCACAGTGATGTCCTTGTCCTTTGATGTATCTATTCATCACACAGTGATGTCATTGTCCTTTGATGTATCCATCACACAGTGTTGTCCTTGACTATTGGTGTACCTATCCATCACACAGTGATGTTGGTGTATCTATCGATCACACAGTGATATTCTTATCCTTTAGTGTATCAATCCATCACACACTGATGTCCTTGTCCTTTGATGTACCTATCCATCACACAGTGATGTCCTTGTTCTTTTTTTGTATTAATCCATCACACTGTGATGTTGGTGTATCTATCCATCTTACAGTAATTACCTTGTTGATTGGTATATCTGTCCATCACACCTTAGTTGTGCATTTAGGTCATGCATTTTCCCAGGCACTGATGTGGACATTAGTTTTTAACATGACCATAAATAGCTTGTTTGGTTTCAGTGAGTGCATGCAAGGACAATTTTTGCTCTGAACAGTCTGAGGTTCACTTGACAGGAGATATCACTTGGGCTTGCTTGACTGATACAGGACATGGTGCCGTTCTGTGATTTATGTTGATAATGCTTCTGCAATTGTCCCCATTCAAAGTCAAGTTCCATTATGGAGGTTTCATGAACACACATCTTGTCTGTTATATGCAGTATCTCAATTTTGCATCAGCGGATCATCAAACTTTCACCATCAGTGGGAAGAAATGTTCTTAGAATTCCAAACTGAAAAGGTCAGAGATCAAGATGACAGTTGATTAAAATAAATGTTAAGTGGTGGCTAATGGTACAAGATTTTACAGTTGCCATTAATTATATCCAAAGATCACTCAATCTACAATGTTCTACAAAGTTCTAAACATTTACTTGAAGCATTGCCATTTATGGTAATCAGAAGCGATACATAAATAATTGCCATTTATGGTAATCAGAATCAATACATCAGTATTGCCATTTATGGTAATCAGGTTCAATACATAAGTATTGCCGCTTATGGTAATCAGAATTGATACATAAGTATTGCTATTTATGGTAATCAGGTTCAATACATAAGTATTGCCATTAATGGTAATCAGAATTGATACATAAGTATTGCCGCTTATGGTAATCAGAATTGATACATAAATATTTCTATTTATGGTAATCAGAAGCGATACATAAATATTTCTATTTATGGTAATCAGAAGCGATACATAAATATTGCCCTAATCTGATTGTACAGTTAATCATATTTATGTCATTGTGAATGCTCATACTGTATCATGCTTTCTTCCGTTGTGATTGTTTCATTGACTTTGTTTCTGTTCCCTCTAATTATGACATAGTTAAAAAAATTTTTAGCCTGGCACATCATAACTTCCTGTAAATTGAAGTCTATAAAGTGATGTCATGCATTTAGATCAAATGGACATGAATGCAGTAGCCTTAAATTCCTGTATTGGTAAAGTTGGAGTTGCTTTCTGTTTAAGATTAGAACATGTGTTACATCATTAGTAAACACCAATAAAGTCAAGCTTCATGGTTTGAATTGCACTAATAAACTGCGAGCCTAATTCATCTGTGTATTTGTACTGGTTAAATCATCGAATTAAGCTTTGTAAATGTAACCATTCTACCCTTCATCAGTAGCACATGGCAGTGATTAAGTTTACTCTTTTGGCATGTCGTTTTTCAATTTTACTAATAAAAAAATATCAAAAGAAACAGAAAAGACAATGTTTTTTGTTTTGTTAGAACTTGCAGGTTGTTTTTGAGTTTTTGAAGAACAAACCACAGATTAGCCAAAGGTAAAAACTGGCAATTTCTCAGCAGCTTGGGTTTTTAACAAGTAGGTTCATGTATGGATTGTACTGTGATGTTGGCACCTTTCATGTATTGTAATCAGCTGACACATTGTAATAATTAGCTAATTTCATCATGTAGTAGTACCTTGAAGTTTTTAAAAGTTATATTTAAAAAAAAGCATTGCCACTCAGGGGTAAACTAAACTTGAATTTAGGGAGAATTGACTTCTCCTTTTGGACAGAATATGAGAGCTGAACAGGATAAGTCAGAGCAAAGCGAGACATGCACTGTGGGAGGGCTTTCATTTCTTATTTGAATTATGTGGTCTATTTCCCAATATGCATACTTTCATTTACCATCAGGTTTTAGGCCATACTTTATGTTCAGATTGATCAATTTTCTGAGTTCTATCTGTATTATAAAGTCATTTGGTGCATGTTTAAAAACTATTATATTCATATGCATTGTATTTTGGCAATATGACTTAAAAAGTGAACAGGAGCTATATATATTGGCATGAATTTTAACTGAGTAACTAGATAGCAGAATTATCATTGCAAATTAGTATAAATGCCTAATCAATTACCATTATTCAAGAATTTTTCTTTTGTTCACAATAAAGTGACATTTTAAAATATTTCTAAACTTGTTTGAAACAACCACTGTACCATGTACATATGAGCACATGCCTTTCAGATCACACTGTTCATCATAATTTCCTTGTTTGCAGTAAAACTTTACCCTAGCTGTTCAATTAAAGTCAGAATAGGAATGAACCAAACACTTTTTTCAACTGAATCAACATCTGTTTTTACAAAGAAGGGTTTTCCTAATGTAACCACTTTATAGCTTTGTTTAAACAGTTCATTCATAGCATTACAAATATGAGGTTTTATTATTTGTATACATACTTGGTGAAACATTAGGCATTGGTTGAATAGTATTTGCTTTGTTTGTTTTTTTTTCATTGTATTTTCATGAAAATGAGTAGGGGTTCTGAGCAGCCAAGTGGTCTAAAGCACTCACCATTCAGATCATTTCATCTCTCTCTGGGTTCGAATCTCAGGGTCAGCCAACATGGGTACATGAGAAAGCTTGCCAGTAGCTTCTCGTGGGTCAGTGATTCTTCCCAAGGTTTTCCAGGATTCTTCCTCTGCCAGTTATACTGGCCACCATGTATAGCCTATCTTGTGCTGAAAAATGGCATTAAACCCTACTACTACAACAACAACAACAACGAGTAAACTTAAAATGTAACCTTGTCCTTACTGTGTCTTGAATTCTATACTTCATTGTCCCATATACTGCTGACATACATAATTGCATTTAAATGCTAAATCTTTAATAACATATTCCCTAATGATTCACCAAAATTATCAATCTAATAAAATGGTATTTCCCAGAACAGTGATTTCCACCATTTTTATGAAGAAATAATAATGTACATGCTGCAGTTAAAATATTCATGTTGCCAATTCTATTCTTAAAACACAAATTGCTATTTACATAAGTTTAAGTTTTAGGACACAAGTTTGTGTATTTTCACCATTAAAGGATAACTTGCTGAGACTGGCAGTAATAGTTATTAACTTACATGGGAAAGGGTCATTGGTCAATGACTATAAAAACACATGTCTATGAATATGCAAGTGTGTTTGTTGGTATCATAGATATCAACACCAACTATTTGATGGCCTACATTTCGCCTTGAGCTATATATAACAATACTGGAACTAAGCAAGGGAGCATCTAAAAAAGAATGGTCATTCAATGTTCCTCTAAAAAAATCACAGTTTGAAGTTGCTTTTGTTTCCCAAATAGAAAAATGCTAAGTTTATATTATTTACAGGACTTAGTCACCCAGTTCACCTGGCAGCATGACCCCTGGCCATTGAGTAATCACTTAGATTCTTGTGGAAACATTTGTGGCAGCTGACATTTGATTGATTCTTTGCATGTTTGAAAAAAAGTGGGCAATGATTACATTAACACCATTTTTTTAAAAAGAAAATATTAAAGCATGAATTTAACTTGAGAAGACTTTTTAATTATTATTTATTTCTTGCAATGTTGCTGCGAGTAAGTAAGCGTTTATAACATTTTCTTTGAATAATATTTTGTAACATTGTATTACATGTATTTATTAGAAAAAAAAGTTTAAGAACAGCTTTCAGAATATATGATGTTTTTATTAAAATTTGTTATGTTGATTCCAAGTTTTCATATATTGAAGCATGAATTTAACTTGAGAAGACTTTTTAATTATTATTTATTTCTTGCAATGTTGCCGTGAGTAAGCGTTTATAACATTTTCTTTGAATAATATTTTGTCACATTGAATTACATGTATTTATTGGAAAAATAAGTTTAAGAACAGCTTTCAGAATATATGATGTTTTTATTAAAAAATTTTATGTTGGTTCCAAGTTTCCATACACTAACTGCCACTTTCGATGATTGGTTTGTTGTTTTATGGCACAGCAACACAGTTAGATTATTTAATGCCAAATCGATTGCATGGAGTAAAGTTATTTGCCCTTAGTGTATTCGACCTAGTCTGGTTCCATATTAGTGTAGTTGACCTAGTCTGGTTCCATGTTAGAATTCAAACCAGCAGTCTTTCAGTTCCAGTTCTGGCATACTAACCACAAAGTTACTATGGGTCATCAGTTTCAGTGATAAAACAAGTGAGATATTAAGCATTCATTTACCAGAATTTATTTAGCTATTTATTTAGAATTTAGGCAAACAAGAGCTTAATCTGTGCTTTCCTACAAGAAACAAAATGTGATCCACACCTGCCTCCATGTTGTAAGTGGATTTATGTTATCAGGGGCACACAAAAACATAGGAGCTTTGTTTGATGACTTTTGGTTTCAAATTTTGTCTTTGAGTCCATTTCAGTTTAGCTTAAGAAATAAGTTTTTCTCTGAAAAAGACTAAGACCCGTTTAAAGAAAATGTTATTGCTAACAAACTATATGGAGTGTACATTAAATTTTTTAATTTTGAGTTCACACTAAAAATTAAATGTTATGATTGTAGTATACATCCTTGTTATGAAAAGATTATAAAATAATTTGTGTTTAGTAAAAGCCTTAATATTGATGAACTAATATCTTCTCCATCAGCACTCAGGTGTATTGATGCAAATCAGATAATATGCACACACTTTTAAGATTGTAAATTGATTTATATAATGGATGTTGTTTATAGTGAAGGACTTAACTAACAGTGTTGTCTCCTCCTCAATCTAATAGGGTTCACAGTGTCGGCAATAGCCCCATTATACAGTGAGAAAGAAAGCTAAAACATATATAGAACCATCGAGGAAGAATTTTGTGTTTAGAGGTTAGTTTTAGTAATGAAGTACAAAGATCTTTAAAACTTCTCAGAAAATTTAGAATCTTTGCCCTTCTTTAGTTTGCTCATGCCCAGGAAAGTAAACAGATTCATAAACATTTAGCAGTTTAGGCTACATGTATAGAAAAAAAAAATTGCTCCAGTATTTTGGCTTATTCATAAAGCATCCCATTGACACTGATCTGGTGGGTGACAACTTTGCTTGGCTAAGGCCTCAGCAAAGGTCTATTTTGGAGGTCATGTGGATTTTAGGTGGTTTGAAAGCTCCACCAAGTGGGAGTTTTGATGCTCAGGCCTATGATGGTTGTTCTAACCAAGAATAAGTGTATAAAAAATTTTTTGCCATGTATGAAGACATGTATGGTAGGAACAAATAGGGCAGTCTGCTCTCAGCTTCAGTACTTCCATGTTGTTATGTATACATGTCCAATTGTACTTTGTCATCTGTCTGTTCCATGTTTTATTTCTGCACAAAAACTTAGGTTCTTCACATATATCATTACAAAACATTTTATGTAGCTTAAACTGCTACAATATAAAAAAACATCATTTAGGTGTAGAGGTCAAAGGTTAAGGTCATATGGACTGAAAATAGAAACTTTTCCCACACAAATAACTCACCAGTTATCATAACCACATGTTAATGGATTTCATTTTAAATAAGAAAGTTACCTGTCAATTTTGGAGTCAAGTGTTAAGGTAACAGTGACTCTAAATATAGAAGTAGTTTATTCATGAAATCTTGATTTATCACTTACTGTGATCCATTCTTGTATATGGCATGCATCTGAGATGGGGAAGACTGATCCATCCTTGTATATGGCATAAATCTGAGATGGGGAAGACTGATCCATCTTTGTATATGGCATGCACCTGAGATGGGAAAGAAGACGCCTGGATATTTTGGAGGTCAAAGCTTAAAGTTATTGAAACTGTTAGAAGAAAAACTTATTTCCATGAAACTAATTAGTTCTGTACCACCATGCCTCGATTGAACATTTTAGATAGCTTGCATCTGAGATATTAGGCACCTGTTGATTTGGGGGTAAAAACTAAAGCATAAAGGCCAGACTGACTCAAACAGTAAATGGTTGCCACAAAATAAATAAAGACCCATACATGTGATAGAGCCAGGATCTCAACCCAGTAGATTTACAAATTTTGATCAGTAGATTGACATCTAAACCATTTGATTTTTTTATTGGCATTGATTTTGTGTTCTTCAAATGGTTTACAAAGTTCATATGAATTATGTTTATATTAAAATAATAGCAAGTTGTGAACATAAATTAGATTTGGATTCTGATATTACAATAATTAATTATATGAGATATTATATTATCAACTGATGAAAAGGCAGAGTTGTTTATCTTATAGTTCACTGCAAAGATTTTTTAATAGCATCCAATTAAGCATTTTCAGTTTTCTTTACAACTGTCTGGTGATCACTGATCACATTCACTGTAACCTTTCATGTTACGTTTACTCCACAAAGGAAATTCCTAATTTGGACTTCAGATGTATTCCCATGTCTCATCCTCAAGGACTCACTCTCTCTTCATGGCACAGATCAAAAAATCTATTGGCAGGTTTTTCCACAATAAATTTAAAAAAATATAAAGATTGATTTAAACTTTAATAGATAGAAGTACATGATGTGTGTGTGTGTATATATATATATATATATATATATATATATATATATATATATATATATATATATATATATATATATATATATATACTCCAGTGTGTCTGCCAAAATAATTTATTATGGTAGGTCTATAACTTTTTTCCCTTGGGGCAGTGGTTAGCTAATTTTCATCAGAAGTTCAGAAGACATCATTACTACCTTTTAATTTCTTTATTACTTATAAGACCTCATGTTAACCTTAAATTCTCTTCTTTTCCAGCAAGAAATTAGTCAGTGAACAACTTGTTGTATACATGTCAATTGTTGAACAAAGGGTCTACCATCCACCATCACATTGGTTATTGTACCAGTGGAACATGTTCAGTCCCAATAGACTGGTTCTGGTTGGTTTCTATGTGTTGATAGAACATGTAAAAATACAGTTTGGTTTTTTTAAAAATTTAAATTGATTTGTAAAAATTCTTGTAATTTTCAAAAGTGGTAAATTTCAACTAAGAAACTATGTGTAATAGATGACCTTTAAAATTGATATTTTTGGCCTACTGCAAGTAGAATCACATGTATAAAAATCTATGCCACAAATCATAACCAAAAGGTGTCCTTCAATACATGGGTCAATAGATCAAAGGTCAAGATCACTGAGATTTAAAAAAAAAACTGTTTCTGCAAATCAATTGATGAGATAGATACAAAATCTGAATCACATCCAGTATGGAAAAAGCCAACCACCCCTCTTATGCCCTGACACCAATAAGTCTAGCATGTGCTGTGACATAACTGTCAAAATGCATGATAATGTCATTGATCAGTGCAATAGCTTGTTACATTTGGTATTCCTAGGCAGTATTGCTTGGTGACAGCAGCATAGTAGACAATTACAAAGGATATGACATCTTTTAGTGTCCAGGTGTTTAATGAAAGAGAATTGGCATAAAGGAAGTATAATAATACAATTTACCATATGGCTGTTGTATTATGTTTTTTATTTCAGTATATTTCAAGCATACTCTTGTGGTAAGCCCCTCCTGTAATATAATGGGCCATGCCATTCATTCTGGTCCAGATTCAGAACCTTTTTTTTTAATTTAAGAATGTATCATACAGGTTAGTCTGTCAAGGTACACTAGAAGTAATCACTAAGATGTCTTGATAAAAAATGTCTTAGTTATTGCTTTTGTTTTTCATTGACTATTTTAGATGGACATGAGACAGCAAAATATTTCCCCTGCTACTTTAGTGGGACATGAGATAGCAAACACTTTTCTGTCTCTATTTTAGTGTGACACGAGGAAAAGCAGTCACTTTTTCATAGCTATTATAGTGGGACATGAAACAGCAAATCCTATTTTCTATTTCTACTTTAGTGGGACATGAGACAGCAAATGCTTTTCCATTGTTTCTCTACTAAGATATGAGACAGCAAAAACAATTCCAATGCTATTTGTATGGGACATGAGACAGAAAACATTTATTCACTCCTACTTTAGTTTGACATGTGATAGAAAATGTTTTTCATTGCTACTTTGGTGGGACAATTGAAATAGCATTTACTTTAACATAGCTATTGCAGTGGGACATGAGGCAAATGATTTTCTATTGTTGCTTCAGTGGGACATGAGACTGTAAATGCTTTTCCATGGCTTCTTTACTGGGACATGAAACATAACAATCACATTAGCATTGATATGGTCATCATCAGCAGTTTGTTCAGGTTTTGGGTTAAAGGTCTTATTTTTTACAGTGTAGATATGCAGATCCTGTTCTTCATTGTAATGTTGTACATGTACATCGCTTTAAGAGATGATTATTCAAACCATACTTTGACAGACAGGATAACAAAATTCTCCCATTCGCTTGGGTAACAAATGTCTTTGAAGTTAAAAATTGCAAATCTTTCTTAAAATTGGTGGAACTGAACATTCCCTGTGTTGCTAAAATAGTACTGTTTAATTGCAATACACTTTTACAAATTAAGGTCATTTTTCATGTAGGTGTCACAAGTTTGTCTTTCTGTTGAACCAACTTATGATGTTTTGGGCCTTTGACTGAACTTTTTATTTTTTCATTACATCATATCTTAATTGTTTTATAAGGCAAAATTAATCTTAATATTTTAGGAGTTTGCCATTAAGGGAATTTGCAAAATTTACATTGTTTCCTTTTGTTGTTTTTTTTTTTTTAGTGGACCACACTGCCTTAGTCTTCTTTCTGTGGAGATGTAGTATATTAAGAAAATATTTGACTAGGGAGGAATGGTTCTTAAGAATCAAATAATTATGTTTTATATAGACTTTTTTTGAATTTTTTATTTCATAGCCTTCAATTTTTAGGAATGGTTAATTTTCACAAGTCAACAGTTTGATAATTGGCATCATGATAAGAAAAGTTTGAAAATATTTTGAAGTGCGTCTTTGTACCAAGTGTTTTTTTTTTTCAGAATCGATACTTCTCAAGATAATGATTTACTTTTAAAAAGTGTCATGGTTAAATAAAAAGAGCTGAACAAGTCAACCTGATATAACTTTAACCTCAGACAACATTAGAAAATTCTTCATTGGGAAAAAAGTTGTTGTACATAGACAAGGGGGGACAGTTTCTTGCCTGACTAGCCTAAAATGCTAAACAGTCATTGTTGGGCAAGTGAAATTTCATGTAAATAGCCCAATATTTACACATAGAAAAAGAAATTTTGACTTGTTTTCTTGCATCTTTACTGGTTGGTCAAAATTGGAATTGTTTCCCTCTGGTAGGGAAAAGGATTCCAAAGTATATGGGGTAATCATTTTGTGTGATTGATTGTATACTATTTACAGGTACATTGTAGGGTGATTTTAAAGCAGAGATGCCAGTCTCATGGGCCTAAATGCAGGGATAAATATTATGCTTAGCAGCCCAGATGATGGAATTGGCAAACCATCTTATCATGATTGAAAATAGATGGCAGAAATTTTGTCAGATATTGGATGAAGAAATAATTAGGCAAGTTAGGTCTGTATTGATTGAAAAAGGACTTGAGCAGCTTTATAGAAACAGCCATTGCTGAGATTTGCCTGCTGAGTTCACCAAGGCCATTGCTAACTTAAGATTTGAAAAAAATTGTCATTTAAATAGCTTAGATAAATGGGATAGTTACTGCAAGGCCTATTTTTGGCCCAAGTTTAAAAATTTTTGAAAAGTAGTTGATAAAGAACTACCATTGCAGAAGATTCATTTACTTCAAATTGTAATTGATCTATAATTATCTAGATATGGAGTAACATAATTGTGTTAATGGTATCACAGTTTGCTATAAAACAGTCATTTTGTGCTTCAATTTGAGTTACTTAAACATTTCACTTGGTCATCATACAGCAAATAATTTGATATTTGTAAAAAAAAAAAATTGTTATTTATGAACCTTTTACTGGAATATTGGTTGTCGCATGTGGACCATATGAAAAATGAGATGATGTTAGTACATCAGAATTCATTTATACCTTGCATGTCAATATCAAAAACTAACTGCATCTATACAGGCAGTTCTACTTAAAATAAACACAACCTGGTTTGGACATTAAGAAAGACATCAGTATGTAATAATTAGCATTATAAATGAAGAATACTCTATGGAGAAGAATTTCCATGACATCTTAAGGATTGCATGGAGACAACAGATTTTACATTACTTACAATTAAATTATGTCATGAAAATCTGAAGGATGGTGTTGGATTAGGATCGATTTTTGCCCCCCAAATTAGTGATGAAGTTAAATGATTGTAAGACATTTGTTATGGTTTTACCACAATGACTATATGTCCAATATAACATATATATATATATATATATATATATATATATATATATATATATATATATATATATATATATATATATATATATATATATATATATATATATATATATGTGTGTGTGTGTGTGTGTGTGTGTGTGTGTGGTATTGTGAAACGTTGCAGAATAAAAATGGTGTATGTTTATCAAAACTTCAAATTTTGCAATATTCTCACATTTTTAAAACCTCAGAATGAGAACAAGTTTTATTTTTTGACAGAAACATATAACATGCATGAAGATTTCATACATTTTCCCATATGTGTTCATCCATAACAAAAACAAAAGACGAACTGCTGTCCATTGCCATAAATATGAACTACACAGTATCACAGCAAGTCATCCACCTCCTTTTTTTAAAATAGTATATTTAATATCAGCTGTAAATTGTATTCTGTTTTTTCTTTCTTTTTTTTTTCATTTTGGGACATGAATATTGGCATGATGTTTGCCTAATATAGAAGAGGTACAGGTAATCAACAACAAAAAAGGAATCTTCATGCAGCTGACTATAAGATGAAGATAATCCTAGATGAAGTATTTCTTATAGTGAGGGACTCTTGTAACTGTGCATATATCATTTATCAGTTTTATACTATTTGTAAATGCAAAGACATGGAGAAAGTGCTTTGTTTTTCCTAAAGGGAGAACAGAATTGTTTTGTACATAATTAACATTACCAGAAGGAAACTCATAAGGCAACATATTCTTTTGGACCATTCAGTTTTGTATAACTAAGTTCTTTTTCAGTATTTCCTTCAGTGATTTATGTGTGCTTTTTTGCATTATTATTTTTGCTCTCTCTCTCTCTCTCTCTCTCTCTCTCTCTCTCTCTCTCTCTCTCTCTCTCTCTCTCTCTCTCTCTCTCTCTCTCTCTCTCTCTCTCTCTCTCTCTCTCTCTCTCTCTCTTTTGCAAACATTTGTCATTATCTAACTCTATTTGTTTCTTCATTCTACCTCTCTCTCTCTCTCTCTCTCTCTCTCTCTCTCTCTCTCTCTCTCTCTCTCTCTCTCTCTCTCTCTCTCTCTCTCTCTCTCTCTCTCTCTTTTGCAAACATTTGTCATTATCTAACTCTATTTGTTTCTTCATTCTACTGCTTCCTGAATCTGATTGGTAAAACTCGATGCTTGAAAAAAAAAAAAACTGGAGGTAATGGAGAATTTCAATTCTATCTATTGCATCCTTACCAATGTTTATTTGCTGGATGTTTTGTCATATAGATATTTTATATCTTTAAATTTAAAATGTATGTATGCCCATCATCAGTATTTGGCTGTCATTAAAGTACAAAGTTCATATGCACTTCATCTTTGTGAATATATGATTAATTTGTCTTTTCTCTGGCAATTCTGCCAAGACTTTTAACAGCAAGCTACTAGCCATGAGCAAAACAAATATGAAAATATGCAGCAGAAGTAATTGAGCTAATACAGTGGGAATATACACATCATTTAGAATTGTTGCAAAACTAAAATTAATATTTTGTAGTCATATCTTTACTTGTGATGGACATCATGTGTAAAGACAAAATTTAGGATGTATATGTTTTGGCAATATGCTTGAATGGAGCTTTTTAACAATTGTATTTATAATCCACAAGTATAAGTACCATAACAGGGAAGGGAACCATTGCTTATTTAATGGTTGCTTTCCTTCATTAAAAGTGATCCTGGAAAAAACACAATACATATTTAAGAAAAAGAGATAACTTCATTTGGATTTGATTATGGGTCAAAATTGATCATTACTGTACCTACTCTTTCGTCATTGGCAGAACTTTCCATTATAGTTAAAGTTAAAGGTTGAATTGCCAAAGTAGGTGGAGGGTATGGTGGGACCTGCCACAATAGATTTTTTTTTAATTAGCCAGATGTAAAGGAAAAATAACTAGTTTGTGGCTGATAAAGAAACCCCTTATTTTAAAGTGTAGATCAAAATCTGCCATTGTACAGTACAGACCAATGTCACACATTTTACAATTTAAACCAGAGTGGCCCAATTACAGGCCTCTGGGTAATTTTTTGTGGCCTGCACTCATGCAGTCAGTTTAGTAATGATAGTATAACTACTAAATATAACCATGTTTGGCCCATGTGGCCTACTGTGTTGAAGATGTTGGATCACCCTGGTTAAAACCAAGATGTGTTGTTCTTACAGTTCAGATTAAAATCAGTCTAGGCCAAAAGACACCACTCTTCATGCCTTTTTGGATTTCTTAAAATCTTCCCTGTCCAGTAATTTTTTTTTATAATCAATGAACATTCAGAGTGTGTTTAATCACCAATATAACAATATGATACATATGTCCCTATACATTACATATCACAGTACATATCCTGATACAAAAGCAAGAATGCAGACTATAAATGTTAGTTTTGTTAAGTTTCCAGTGATAATGAATTTATAAAAATTGCATTATCATATATAATAATGAGGTATCATGCAAAATATTCAATATGGGAGTGGCAGTACAGTATACATGCATTGATATTTTGAATCCTGTTTCAGTATTGTTACTTTCTCATTGAACATGCTCAGCATAGTTAAAATGGACTAGTTACACAGTGTTAGCACACATAATTTGATAATTTGCAGAGCAGTTTATGTAGCTAACTGCAGATCTCAAGTAATACAGAGCAGTTTACATAGCTAACTGCAGATCTCAAGTAATACAGAGCAGTTTACATAGCTAACTGCAGATCTCAAGTAATACAGAGCAGTTTACATAGCTAACTGCAGATCTCAAGTAATACAGAGCAGTTTACATAGCTAACTGCAGATCTCAAGTAATACAGAGCAGTTTACAAAGCTAACTACAAATTGTCACTTCCTGTTACATTGAATGATTAAGAATCAGTATTTGTGGATGCTCAAAATGACCCCTCAATTGCCCAAAGATGGTTTTGTTTGTCTGCCCATTTGTGTAGTATTTATCAGGTTTTTTTTTGATAATTGGTTTGGTGAATTTTTGTTTCATTAGCAAAACAATTGATTTACATGGTTGATAACATTACTATTATTTGTCCTTAAATTATTTAAGAAATTTAAAATTGCTGTGTTTATTATTGCCTAAATAACTTTGAAATTGGGGTGAATATTTACTATTTGATTTGTTTCATTTTAGCTGGGGGGGGTAAATGATTATTTTACCATTACTAAATTGGTCAGTGAATGATTGGTCATTGGTTGGTTAAGTAGAACTGACTGGTCATTAATTATTGAACCTTAGGTACAGATTTAGAACAGTGTGCATGCAGCATTACCTGCTGTCAGGTTATCTTTTGTGTTTTTTTTAAAAATAAACAGTTCATGAATAGTTTCATTATAGATACTAAAAGCACATTATTGTTCAACCAATGCTGTTAAATTTGTCGAAGCCAAAAGTATATTTAAAAACTATCAGACTTAATTGCTACTTGTAACTTCACTTTCCTCATGATCCAAAATCAATATCTGAACCATTATTGCATAAAATAACATCTACAAGCTTCCCAGCCATCTAGATTATAGTTTATATCAGATTCATTTATGTTTCATCACTATTTTTGTCCTTTTAATTTGCCCCAGATCTTTATAATAGTTATATTTTATAAGAGGAGGCCAAGTAAATATTCTTTTAATTTGATCAAAATAATTTTAATATTTTTATATTTTTATGGGTGGCCTAATGGTTAGAGTGTCTACCTTGTATGTGGGAGGTTGTGGGTATAACCTCGGCCAAGTCATATCAAAGGCTTATAAAAATGGTACTAACAGCTGCCTTGCTAAGTTTTCAGCATTAAGAGGTTAGTGTTAGGACTGGATGACCTGGCGCTGTCCATAATCATCTTTCTATTCATCACCATTTTCATTTCCAGAAGATAACATGTAACTTTCAAACCAATCAATATATTTTTATGACACTTAAATTATGATCCTCAGATGTTTAATGCATGGATATACCTGTAGTTATGTCTGTCTGACTGTAAGGTTTGTCTGTTAGCATTTTTGTTTCCAGAACATAAATCTCAAACCATTCAAGGTACATCTGAAAAGGTCTCTTTTTAGTATGTGACCATTATAGGTCACATGATCAACAATAGTCGCTGATGAAGGCAGTGTGATACTGCTGAAAATTTTGAACTCTAAAGATAATTATGCTATTCGAGTGAAAATTTTAAATATTTAAGATACATGTTTATGTGGAACATTTGCAAATAATTAGACTTGTATACCAGATGTGCCATAAGGTGTTTATGGTTCTTCATCTTAAATATTTTCAGTGTTTTTGTGATCTTGATTAAACTTGGAATGTAAGGCAGCTTATATCATCAAGATCTTGGACAAGTTCATTAATGAACTAGATTCATGCACATTAATGAGGTGATCTTGCATTTGATTAGCTGAACTAACTAAGGCACAGAACCCACATATTCATGATCCAATTATGATTAAGCTTGGAATAAATGCTAATATTATCAAGATCTCTGACAAGTAAAAAAATGGATGAGATACACATACTAATGAGATATTCTTGCATATGATTGACTGATCTTGTTACCATCACAGAAGCCATTTTTCTGATCATGGCAACAAGCTGCTAACAAATGTTATGCTGTCTTTGCCCTCAATGCTGCCTGTGATAGGTTTACCATCATTTGTCATGAATATACCTATCAAATCTGTCAATAGCAACCATCCATGAGTAAAGGTAAACACAGCCTTTGTACACAAGTGACCACTGTTCACAGGTTCACCTATCAGAATTAGTTTTTGAATAAATACTACACATCAAATATCATAATTTTGTTATAATTTTTTTATAATTATTATTATTATTATTATTATTATTATTATTATTATTATTATTATTATTATTATTACTTTATCAAGATTGTTTTATGTGCAACCAAATTATAAAATACTGTTGCTGTTCTCTTCCAAGTTCCAGCTAATGTGGATATGTGAGAATGCTTGCCAGTTGCTTTTCGTGGGTTGGTGGTTCTTTCCAGGGTTTTCTAGGGTTTTTCCTCCACCAGTAATACTGGAAACCATGTATATTCTAACTTGTGCTGACAAATGGTGTTAAACCCTGCAACAACAACAACAACAACAAAATCTTCCAAGTTCATGTACTGTACTGTATTCTGCTCACTTTATTCCATTCTGTTGTTATGTGTAGGCTTGTACAAATGTAGAATAAGAAAAGAATGAAGTCAACAAGCTTTGTATATTTTAACAAAATAATTTATTTCCCTAGAAAACAATGTAAAATTGGTTAAAAAAAAAAGACTTAAAAGTTTGTGAATATAATCCAAAATTTGATCCTAGGAATCAAAACACAAGTCCTATCACTAAATAGTTCTATTTAGAATCCAGGTTCCAATTTTGACAACATACAAATATGGAAGGCAATGATGTCAGATGTGGTCCGATGTACAAATATCAATAATTCCTCAATTGAATCAGTTTGTGTTTTTGAATAATTCCAGAATAAATTTCCATGAATATCTTACAGAATTTTTTATAAGAAAGTCAACTTGTTGAGTTTCCAGAAGAATAAATTATTAAATCCAAATGTCAGATAAAAAAAAACAATCTAGCAACAAATGAAAAAAAACCCACCTTGTTCCTTCAAGATGTTAAAATGACTCTGACAGAAGAATATTAAGAAGGCATATTTAAACCCCAAAACATCATTTCAAGTCTCACAAGATTGGTTATGATGTCTCTTACTACAAGAAATCTGGTTATGATGTCTCTTACTACAAGAAATCCATCACATAGCCAGAGTAACCCCACTTAAAAACCAATCATATTACACATTGTGATCACACAAGGAAAGTATGGCCCTGACACTGACCAATCATTTTAACTGCCTGTTACAAACTTCCCTAACCTAAGAGAACTAGGTTAACTAAAAGTAATTCTCATGCAGCATGTTTAACTCTTAGATAAATAACATTTAGTAAAGAAAATGTCAAATTGCTGACTTAAAATAATCACTGATCTTTGTTTTGTGCACTATGACACCAGGTAGAGAAGGGATCTCTTTGATCACAAGGTTGTATCCCACCCATTAGGGGTTTGGATAAACACCTCTTCTTATCAATATACAACTGGTTATGGTTAAGTCATGTGTGTTAACAAATAATTCATCAAAGATTCTTAATTAGTTTAGTAAGAATTGGAATTTCTTGTAATGATTAAACATCAGTTTAGTGTTTTTTTCTCTATCACCTTTGCATAGTAAAAATTATTTATGTGACTCATGTTGCATTGCAATTCCTTCCTAGATAGCTATGAGTTTTACTGTTGAACCATTGTATGTTAATTAGAAAAGATGCATAAATCCTTAGCAAGCGAGTTCTTTGTTCACCTTGTGCATACACTGGGGTATATATATGGCATACACTATATACAAAGAGGTGAGTTTCATGTGTGATGTCGTAACATATTGTAGGTAACTTATTGTTCTCTTTCAGAACTTTTAATTTCAGAGATGACAGTTATTGAGAAAGTAGGGTCGCATGATGGGCCCTTGGGACATTCATCCAGATTGCCTTATATGTTTCAAAGTGCACACAAACAAAAAATTTGTCGTTTTACAAAATATGTTCTAATGAAATCTGGAATCTGGCCAATTCATGATATACTTATAAAGGGCAATTCTCAACAGCTTTAGATTTTTTTCAGTTTCTCACTTGCAGAGTCACAAGGGGCCCACTCACTGCATGATGAATAGTTCTTCAGTTTGGAAGAACACTTCTTGGTACCAGGAGCATATAATAAAAATAATAATAATAATAATAATAATAATAATAATAATAATAATAATAATAATAATAATAATAATAATAATAATTATTTAATGACAATAATGTGGACTTGTTGCAGCAGCTAATCTTTAGAAGCTCTAAGCCCTTTACAATACTGGATAACACATAAAAACATGTATACATGTAACAAGATTACAAAAGCAAACACCATGAAATTAAAAAACAAAACAAAAGTCTTTGGTTTACTTGGATGTCTATAGTTGGGATCTATTTATCATATGGAGTTTCACTTAGCAGCAAACAGAGATGGGGGGGGTGTGTTGAGATGGTATATAATGCAGAGGTGATCTGATGGAAGTCCATGGGACACAGCTGTAGAATATTTAATTAGGTCTATGAAGAATCCAGTCTAAAATGTGATCATATTTATTGGTGGATTGGCAAACTGACTGAGATTAAAAATGTGAATAGAACCTAGGAGTTTTAAAGTTTATTGATTTTCAGGAGTTGAAGAGAAAATTGTATTTCCAAGAATAAAATAATTTCCATTCTCCAGGAAAGTGCTTGAGAAAAAGATACATTCAGTCAGCTTGATATTTCAGCTAGTAGGAGGACAGTAGAAGAAATGGACTGACCTTGGTTCCATTTGGAGCAAGGTTGTTTGTGTGTTTGAAATTTGTGGTGAAGTTAAGACAGTCAATTATGGGGTTCTTTGTGATGATAGCATTTCCATCTCAACCTAAGTGGTGTGGGAACAAATTAATGGAGTAAATGGAAGGTGTTAGATCACACACTTTGGCTCATCACCTGTCCTTTACATTTAAGTAAAGATGAATGTAGTCCCAGGTAGTTTAGTCAGTATCAAGCTACAAGGAATTGTGATTTAATGCAGTTAATGACAAGCATCAAAGGGTAGACTAGCAAGTATAGCTTGATGACATCACATTCAAAACAAAAGACAATTGTAGTACAAGTGGGGCAAAATGACTGAGAAAAAGTTTAACAGTTCTCTCTCCCAAAACAAACAAAGGATGAAACTCACTCCAACAGAGCAGCAAATGCATGATGCAAACACCAGTGTAGATGACCACACTGAACAAGATGTGAGAAATGACACACAAATCCTGAGCAGTTGCCTCAAACTTTTTAAGCAATGGTGGCCATTTTAAATTCAAGTTTATGGGACCAGTCTGTTTTGATACAGGTGAGGCCCCTCAAGTAGAAGGGAATGAAGTTTCAGGTAGATCCTACCCTCTCAACAAGGAAGAAGTGAATGCTCATGTTCAGAGTAGCATGCATTGCCTTCCATGAGGGAGAATATGCACTGCTCATCCTGTGTAGCACCTTCCTACTAGATAGGAGTTTGACCACACCTGACACTTCCAGGGCAGCATTTCAGTCTCTTCCATGTGGGAGGAGCAGCAGCACATATTGTTGAATGATGAAATTTGTTCTCACATCTCTTTATTGTCACACTGGTTTGGTCACTGGTCAACATTTGGTGACTGGGCATTGGTCATTTCATCTAAGTGACTGGTAAGTGTATGGTGATTGGTAAATTTGTTCCCAAAACCAGTAAGATTGTACTAATTGCCAGTCACCTGCCACCTGTTTTTTTGTACCAGATACTAATCTCTACTCTGGTCATTACTCAGACAACTCACAGAACTGGGATAGGGATTAGACTGAGTTTACCCCTTACCCACTCTATAATTAAACCCTGTGCAGGTCTGATCACCAGGTCTGACTAAAGAACGGAATCAGATTGGTATCCCCACCTTCTCTATTATCTGAATGAATCCATACAGGATTTGTGGCCTTCAACCTAAGGGTATTTGAACCTTTATACCTCCATGCACTCCTTGTTTCTTGATCAGAAATAGAAGTAACGTCATAGCTAATGTTTCACCAGATCTGAAGGTCAGGAAGAAAACTAATGCAAATTGCCCCTATTCTTCAATCATTTGCAGCCTTGGCCCTATCCACAACATCAAATGAGACCCCCTTCTTAACAGTTAGGTTCAAGGCATTGTTTGACGACAGATATTAGGAGGAAGTTCTCTAACACAAAATATACCTCCTATACAGCAACTCACACTTTTTACATCTTCACATTTGGCTCATCAGAAGTGATTGTGATCTATCTGCCAGAACAAGTTTTATTTTTTTTTCTATTTCAGAATAAAATATATCCAGTATCAACTATCAAGGTCATTTCCAACTTGTTAAAATTCCATTAGGCATTTCATTTGGTTTGGATTCACATTTTGCTGATCTCATTAAGTATTCTCAGTTGTAGTGACCTGTCTTAAACTCTCCTATGCTTAGGTGGAATTCATATTATCTTTTATGGTCTTCAACCAAAACTCCATAACAACCATTGATATAGGCTTCCTTTTAGATCAACACATACACGACTGTTTTTTTCTTTCTTGCTTTTAGTATCTGTGAGAAATGTAGCAAGATTAATGCATTTTATACATGTCAACGTTGGCTGTCTTCATTGTAATGGGAATGACAAATTCATTCTTCCTTAAAGGTCTTCATGAAGACAGCAATTTGACAATCCCATACTAACTTTTTTCCTTCTGTCTTCACTCATTAGCAAAACAAAGTGCAGTGTTTTTTAGATTAACATATGATTTGTATTGTGACTTATTGTTGTGGCACAACATGTGGTCTTGAGGAACACCAATGTTCTGTAAGTGAGTATATTCCATTTTTCTGTTTACAAACACTTTTCAAACTGCTATCTCAAAAAGTCGGAACTCTCACTGTCATAATTTCCACAATGACCCCATGGGTTGAGCACTTTTCTAGACCTGTTGATAGATCAATCCAGGTCTCAACTTCACAAGAAGATCTTATTTTGTCCATTGGCTCATCTCAAATGATCTATTAACTAGAGCAAGTTTAGGGCCAAGATACCATAAGACAAGCCAGGAGAGATTCTACATTCAAAGTCTTTGATGCCCAGTGAAGAATGTCTTATTTGTGGTTCTTGCAGTAGGAAACACATTGATCATAGTTGCCCCTCGGTGACTTCCACTGTTGATTGCTTTTATTTCTTTCCAAGAACATAAGATGTTCAGTATTGACTGTCAGGGGCTATATTGCTGCCATTTCAGACAAGCTTAATTTCTCTTGGGCATGGCAGTTTGGAGTTGCACCTTGCTGGTCTCATTACATATTGTGAGCTGCAGAGAATTGTAAGACCTGTCTCCCACTCTTTAATCACAGATGGAATCTGTCTTTTGTTTAATGATCAATTACCACAAGCCCTTATGAACCATTGAGTGAAACTTCTTTCAGGACCTTATACTCTGGATTTTGTTTTTACTCACTTTGGCATCTGAGAAGATGGAGTGAGATTCATGCATTGTCCTTCTCTACTGACTTTCTCCAGATTTATTGGTAATTAAGAACCCGATCTTTAGAACATAAAATCAGTTACTTCTGGAAGCTCCACTACCAACAGAAATCCCCAGTTTCAGTCAAATCTATACTGGTGATCATCATGATAGGTATTTAAACCCAGTACATTTCTATCTTAATGCCTCCAAAGGAAAAAAAGAAAGGGTAGGAAACATTTTTTCCTTTATCATCAGGACTCTGTTGATATTTCAGCTTCCACTATCTCATGGTGGAATGTCACTAAATTCAAAGGAGCTTGTCAATCCCTTACAGCATTTGCTCATGAGCATAACATAGGCTTAGACATTCTTTGTGACCCATAGTTATGGCACATGTGTACCAGAGGAACACCTACATTCTATAAAGTTGCTCTCACACTCAGTTGTAGTGACCTGTCTTAAACTCTCCTATGCTTAGGTGAAATCCATATTATCTTTTATGGTCTTCAACCAAAACTCCATAACAACCATTGATATAGGCTTCCTTTTAGATCAACACATACACGACTGTTTTTTTTCTTTCTTGCTTTTAGTATCTGTGAGAAATAGCAAGATTAATGCATTTTATACATGTCAACGTTGGCTGTCTTCATTGTAATGAAGCACATTACATTTTCTCAATTTTTGATAAGTTTAACATCAGTCTAGCCACCTAACAAGGATCCCAAGTGTCAGAGTGGTCTAGGGCACTGATCACCTTGCATCTGTCCATGTGGGTTTGACATTAAACCCATAACAAACAACCCACCTAAAGGGCAAATTCAGATATGAAGTAGTAACAAGTAAGATACTGGTGCTATTAAAATATAATTATTTTTGCATGGGAGTAAAACTAAGTTAATTATTTAATACCTGCATGTTGTTATTGCAGAATACTCTCCTACCATCTGCTCCAAAAGCCTAGCATAGTAATCTTCTGTGAAAAAAAAAACAAACAATTACATGCATGGACATGTGAGGTGCATGAGTGCGAGAGGATATATTCACATCACATGGCAGATGTTGTTTGATATGTAAAAGTAAAAGCTACACAATAGCAATGGGTAATTTTAAATATTGAATGGCCCAAAGGGAAAGGGGTTTACCTTGTATATCTTCTCAGTGTTAAAAAATTTCAGATAGATGAAGATATCATGGTTTATACATGTCACATTGGAATCAAATGGTAATTTTTATTTCTGCTGAGGTAACACAGACTACCTGTACTTATCCCAGCATCAAAGAGACATATTGTTTTGACTCTATACTCTTAAGGATAAGCCTGCTTTACTTCATATGTAACATACTGATACCTTTGACAACACAACTTAAGTACATTTACTATAAGTGAGATATATGAAACTTGGTATCTCAGTGAAACTTGTTATCTCTAGATCTATGCATATTAATGAAATTTAGCATGTAATTAATTTTGTTTTTCTTTAAAATATGTCTTTTCTTGAATGTCTTTCCTGGAAAGCTAAGAAAGTAACCCCTGATATTGATTATTTAGACTTGTAGGGTCAGGATTACAGATTTCTTTGCAGATTTCTTTGCGTTGTAAAATTATACAAGCTAGATATTTAAAAAAGTTACAGGATGCATAATTTCAAAAGAACAGTTCTTAAATGTAGCCACTAAATAGTCTTTATGGATTAATATGAAATAAAGTTAACAGAAAAAAAATTATAGAAAAGAATATTGTTAGAAGATGTACAATTGCAGGCTAGCATAAATTATATGCAGTGTTGTAATTATATTATCAGAATTTCATTACACAAGTGTAGATATTTGGTTTCAAGTAAACTTTTGTTATATTATTTCTTCAAAGATACCTTTATAAACCATGTCCAAGTTTATAAATGTATCTCCAGAGACTTATTTCTCAATCCTTTGAAATTTTTGAATACTTCAAGGCAAATTTATTGGTGTAATAGAGTTTTGTTAGTTGCTTGTTAAAGTGCCCAAAACATCTGCCATTATCTGTTATAACAAGTATTGTGCATAAGTTTATGGCATTTCATGTAGTCATGGCAATTAATTGCAAATTGCATTAAAATTATTATTCATGACTTCATCTTTTAATAAAATTGTCTGAAACACTTCACAATGTAATTGCCAGGAGTAAAGAAAGTCTTGCCCCTTTCCCTTGAATTACAACTTCAATTCATGTGACAGCCATATTACTAATGTCCACAAAGTAAAGCTTTGTGTGCAAGGAGGTTATGCCTATTAATGGTGTCTTTGCATCAGGATATGGTGGCAAGGAGTTTATGCCTATTAATGGTGTCTTTGCATCAGGATATGGTGGCAAGGAGTTTATGCCTATTAATGGTGTCTTTGCATCAGGATATGGTGGTGTTGGTTGAATCATCATGATATCAAGTTTGGGAGACAGTTTGCTTGTTGTATTCTTAAAACGCTATGCAGGCATGAAATATGTTAGGTTATATAAGCCAGCTGAGTAATGTGAGATACTTTTATTCTATCCATCCTTTCATCCATTGCCACAATTTAGTTTCTGGGCCAGATTCCAAAACTGTAAGATACATATATCTCAGAAATTTGGTGTGTTCACTAAAATGGTGGTGTGAAGTTGATGTGTCTTTTTCTAATAACATTTCAGTACCTTTGGTGTATTTAATTTTATTTGTTCTTTGTGTATCCTTCCGTCTATTCATCATACTTTTGTTTCCAGAGCAGAACTCTAAAATTTTTAGATAACAGTATGGAATTAGGATAATCTATTAGACTAAAATTATAGATAACTATATGGAATTATGATAACCAAGTATTGGACTAAAGCCGTAGACGACTATATGGAATTAGGATAACCTATTGGACTAAAGTTATAGACAACTGTATGGAATTTGGATATCCTATTAGACTAATGCTATAGATAGGTCTATTGACAGTTCTCATCTTCAGCATTTATAGTTTTTGTCCATTTGTCTATATATCCATCATCCACACTCTTTGGAACAAAACTCCAAACTTGTTTAAGATATATTTTTGCATGTATTAGTGAAATTTTGACTTTTTTTAAGACTAGTGGTATAGATGTGCTATTGATTATTTCTTTGTCATGCATGGCATATTTGTTAGTGAGACTACAAAACCATTCCCTAAGACACCTTGTATATCAGACTAGTACTCTTAATGTATATTTTGCATTTGAGAAATCATCCGCTTTAGTATCGTTTTGATATGGCTGGGGATGTAGATGATGCCATCTGCTTGTTTCACTTAAAACTGTATGTCAATCAGACAACAACATTGTGAAATATGACTGCAAATAACAGAGGTTGTTTAGAGAATCTTTTAGGTTTCATTGAAACATTTGCCATTGATCAATTATGGTTGGTGTAAGCATGTACCATCAGGTAATAAAAGTGCTGTTATTAAAGCATGATTGGAAACACATTATGTTCTATCCTCCAAGTATGTAATATGGGCAAATCAGCTATCACCATTTATGCTTGAAACATTTTAGTTTCTAGGGTATAAAACTCTTAGTTTAAGCTTTTTGAATGAGGTACACATGTTAAACATCCATAGTAACAATGTAGCAAATAAATTGAGAGTGTTAATTGACTGGATCATAGGCAGTTTCAGTGGGAGTCTTTACATAAGTGGGAGATCAAGAAATGCTGACCACTGTTATTTCAATACATTTTCTTATTCAGGTTGGGTAATTTTTCTGGTGAAGTTCTGAAATATTTGCTGTTCTATTGGTAACATTAGTACATCATTATCCCTATATTTTTGTCCCTATAAAATTGCTGTATTTTTCCCTATAATGTTGTACACCAGACACCCTGAAATATAGCTCTAATTTTTTAATATATGACTAGCAGTACAGTGCCTGTTACATATAATTTATTGTGATAATCAAGAACCTGCTGAAAGTACATTGTAATTTTGAAATAATCAGATGTATTTCAGATTTCAAACTGACTGTTTGATTCACTGAAAAAGAAGCAGAACATTCTGACATATTTGGGTACAAAAATTAAACTCCACAGAATAACCCTTAACATCAGCAATGATTGATTCACATACATCTTTGGTTCTTGTCATTGAAATTATAAGAACCAAATGGATATTAATGTGTGCTGAGTTGTAGAATATGTGTATCTATATCTTTTCAGTTTAAGCTTTGATTTAGGTAAAATTAAAAAAAAAAATAAAAAATGTATATATTTGCAACAAGTTTTGTTACACTTTATGACACCTCACAGAATCTTAAATTTCAATCATTCCCATGCCAAAAATTTCCAGTGATCTTTATGCTGCTGTTTATAAACATGTTTACAATTTAGTCTGAAAAATGGGGGTGGCAAGTACGGTATCTTATGTAATTTATTTTTACAGAGATTGATTTTTGTCTGAGACATTTTTCATTAAGTCTTTACATCACTATAAAGAAAATACAGGCCACAATAAGCCTAATAGACAGGGATTGGCTGTGCAAGATTTCTACACACACATGAATTTTAAGTCATAGAAGTGCAGCCAGCAGCATTAACTCGTTAACCCCAGGGGTCACATTTACTGGGCAGGTGATAGCCTACTTCTGAGCTCTGTAGCATCAAGGTCATGTATGACACAATAAAGTGGTATTATGATAGAAAGGTAGACAGATGTAGCTTTACATGATACCAAATAATATGTATGTTCTAGTTGCACTACAAAATACAGAGGGAAAAACATCACTTTTTGGACCAAATTTTTTCCCAGCCGAAATTCACCCATGATTGGAATCCAGTTTTGTGTCTGAGTTTTAGGCTTTTTGACCTCATATCTAAGACAGATTGGTCTGAATTGCACACAGACAGGTGAACCTTTGCAAAAAGTAGGATAAGATGGGCATTTAGAATAAAGAGTTGTCCCGACATGAAAATGAAGGGACATGAAAATGAAGGGTCGGTTAAACAAACAAAAAAGTCCAAATTTTTACCCTTCTGCTCATGCTCAGGCAGAAGAGCCAATGAAAAACCATGTTTCATGCACATATAGGCATTAGGTTAACCAGTAATGTCTTGGAGTCGATGTATTAGGATGTATTCAAAAATATTTCCCAAAATGGGTTTCCTACTCGGATTTCATGTGAAAACAACAAAAACTTCCAGGGGTTAATGGGTTAAAGGCACATGTATTGGTTTATTGAAGAAACCCATATTACCAGTTCATCAGTAAATTGCTATGTAATCCAGAGGAGCAATATTACACCTAGTTGGGCCTCTTCTTTTCTCTTTTGAGTGGAGCAGTTATGTTGGCCTATATATATTTGGAGATGCAGTGCAATTGCTAGCTTTAGATGTAGACACTGTATTGGTTTACTGAAGAAACCCCTATCATTTTTATTTAAACATTATCTAAATTATTTTGGAAAATTCTAATTAAAAACTTTTCTAATCTGGTTGCAAATATCTGAAATTTGCAGCTTCATACATTTGCATATGTAAATGGAGAGAAACAAATGTCTACAACAGTTTGTTATGGTAGAATATCGCCAACTTAAGTAGAAGGATCCTTTTTTTCCAGGTGTAGATTTTCCATCATATTCCATGAAAAATGATGGAAAATGCTGGAAAATTCTAGTATGGAAAACGCTGGAATATTTGGACTAATATTCCATCCTTTGTCCAGGGTAGGCTGGAAAACCCTGGAATAATTCTAGCATGGAAATTGCTGCAAAATTCTAGCATGGAAAATGCTGGAGTATTTAGACTAATATTCCAGGCAATGTCCAGTGTAAGCAGAAAAACCCTGGACAATTCTAGCATGGAAAACTCTGGACAACACTTAAATTTAGCTGAAAAACCCTGAAATTAATTAATTCATGAAAACAAGAGATTTTAATAGCAATGCAAGGTTGTGGCAAGCTTGTTTTGTAATTCTATACCAGGTTACATACCTCCATTTTTCTAGCTCTTGATGTGTGAAAAGTAGGTAAAATCAAATATTAAAATGAAAATATTAATACAGTAAAAACCTGTCTTTAGAGACTACTACTATGAGAGACCACCTGTCTTGAAAGACAAGGTTCTCCATGTACAGATTTATTGATTATATAGTGTTATGACCTGTTATGAGAGACCACCTCTCTTGTGAGACCATTATTTTTTGGCAGAAGGGGTGGTCTTTCAAGACAGGTTCCACTGTATATGGTGAACATCAATTATAATGAGATCTTACTGGCGCAATAAAAAAGAATGAAGTAATCAAATCAATTAATAACACTAGATCAGATACAAATAAGAGCATATGAATGGGATCTGTGTGAGCAAACTCTTTATACTTTCGTTATGTATTGCTTTGGAAATGTTACAATAATTTACTTCCATGTAGAAATCCATTTGGGGGAGGATGGTGTCAAATAGTTAGGTTCCCTCTCATTGGTCAAAATGATAAACAATTAGGTGAAAACAAGAATAACATTAGAATTACTCTGAATCATTTCTGCTAAACAAAATCCTAAGAATAAAATTCTCCATCCTCCTCTGCTTCTTGTGTGATCCAGGAATTATACACTAAATTGAATTTCAGCAACATGTACTATGCAATCACGAAGAAAAAAAAAAAAGAGTATTTACCTCACTGTCAAAAGCATTTCAATTTTAGTTCATTATTCCAAAATCACTTATCAAGTCTAGGAAATATCAGTAAGTGTTATTCAAGATCATCCTTTAATGAGCCCTAAATTTCAGTTTTACTCTTCATTTTGAAAGGTCTATCACATGTCAAATGAAAGACACCTGCTAGTTTTGAACAACAAAAATCCAATAAACCTTAAGGCGTTTTAAAATAAAATAACAGCCATTTTCTTCGAGGATGAAAACAATTAAATGTAATAACCTCTGAACAATTGTTGATTTGATATGCAATAGGAAAAATACCCAAAGAATAATGGAAATTAGATTCCCAAGTGTGCATTTAACTTTATAATCTTGTAACCATGTTGTCAATAACTGATAGCACTGCATCGATTTGGCAAGTGTAGCAATAAATAAAATAAGATCTGCAGCATTGTCATCTCAATCATTGGGTGAAGCTACATTACAAAGTCATATTGTAATATTTAAATTGTAAATGTGAAACAACACCACCGCCAAACTAAAGTCATGAAAAACTGGCAAATTATGACACAATCTGTAGTTTACTCACCATATTATAACTCCATGATTTCAGATTATCTCTCTGATTATAGGATCGGTTGCTGCACTTATGTTATTTAAGTAGGTAATAAAATCTACCAAATTAATGATGTAAATTATGATGATTCAGCTTTAAAAATTGTGCCTGTTTTAATTCAATGCTACAATTGTTGTATTGTGTTCTTTTGACTCAAATATGTTACGTGTACATTTTCAGTTTGTAAACCTGTCTGCTAACCGTAAACAGGGGACATAACCACTTTTATTGACTCTACCAAATTAAGTATCTTTCATGGAAAGCCACACTTCACTTTGCATGCCTTTATTTAATTTCATCTTAAAGAAGCAAAATTCACAAAGCTCAATTATTTATAGCATGCTGACAGAACGAGATGCATCTTTCTCTCAAAGAAAAACAAAAACTATATATTAATAAATTCTATTTAATTAAATAACTGATAATTACTTTTTTCTTCTGGCAGCAGATTGTCATTAAAACAAATATATTACAATTCTTTCATAAACTTAATGCCAGAAGTTAATTTTACAAGATTAACTGAGACTATTTGATGATGCATACATTATTGATAAATAGATTTACAAGTACTTGCAATCAAATATCTTGCTATATTAAGTTAGTCTGTAATTAACTTTGCAATCAGCACTTACTGTTTAACAGGGTTTTACTAAATGGAATTTTTAGCCATTCTTCTATTACCTGACAAAATGACTGCATAGCTAATTGAGTGTTCTGAATCACCTAATGAATTTCCTTTATGCAAGTAAGCTCAATTTTTTCTCTAATGTATAATATTTGTAAAAATTGAAAATGAGAAAAAGACATTTGTAGAATAAATAATATTTCATATTTTGCCTTGCTCCAGAAATAATTCAGTGTTTTGGACATATATTAATAATGTTCATACTTAATTTAAAGATAGAGAAATGTTGGAATAATATATTTTATTTATGTACCAGCTAAGTACAAGTAGTTCAAGTTCTTTTTGCAACACTGAAAATGTATATTATTTAACTTAGTGCATTATCAGATGCTATAAATAAAAACTAGATTACCAGTGTGAGCATGTAGTTTCATTTGTTTAAATTGTGTCCTCTTTCACAGTATATATCTATCATAGGTTTAAAAGAATTGTATAGTTTCAAGTTGAAAAATCTGTGTTATAGCTCAGTTTAGTCACGATTGCTCATTCTTTAGGTACTTGAATCTTGATAGTTAAAAGATAGGACAAACGCTAATCAGTTGACCAGAAAGAATTAAAAATAATTTGAAGTACCAATCTTGAAAATTAACTAAGCTCTTTTCCAGGGTTTTCCATGCTGAAAGTTATCCAAAAGATTGCAAGTCCAAGCTGTCCAGCATTTTCCAGGATTTTCCATGCTGAAAAATCTAAGTTCAAAATGTCCAGCATTTTCTAGGCATGACCAGCATTTTCCATGTACAATGTCCAGGGTTTCCATTCTAAATTCTGCAGAATATTTCAATTTTCCATAGTTTTCCAGGGTTTACTGTGTTTTCCATGGTATTCCATCCTTTTCCAGCATATACTCTGGAAAAAGTACCTCCGGGTTATATTCTCAGTCTATAATATGGTGGGATATAGCTATCACTATTTGGCTAGTGTCTAACTAGCCTGAGCACTTTTGACTCTTAAATGAGTCTTTTTCAAAGGCATATACAAAACTTAGGCAAAACAAACAAATAAAACACAAAAACTTTTGTGTTTGCAAAATTCTACATGGCTGTTTTTACATGAATTAAACCTTTAGATGTATTCCGTCTCAACCAGCCTATATCAACTTGTTTCAGATACAGGTTAGTAGCCTTTAATTACTACTATAAGAATAAAATATCCAGAATAGAATAAAATATCCAGGATATAATTTGTGTTACATAAATGTACACAGAGTAAAAGATGTCACTATGGCTCATAGATTTCAGAATGAATACAAATATTTTTCAGTATCTGCAACAAGTTGATAAAAATTAAGGCTGGTTGAGACAATTTATAATCACTCCCTCCAAAGAATATCATGTACATGGAAATGGTCATAGAAATGAGGAACAATGTGATGATGCCTGTGAAGAGATATTCAAAGGCATTTGGAATGGTTGTTCAGAAATAATGTTAATGATTTGTCTGTCATATGGTTTCTTGTTATATGAAATGAAGGGTAAAATAGAATGGTTGCATCATAAAATGAATACTTTTTGACCCATATTAATGCATTGTGTTTTAAAGGTTGTAGATCATTCTTATTTAGTGTTCTTGTCTGTGTTGTGATTTATTATTTTAATAATAATAATATTGTTAGATGCACACATTTAGGAACGATATTGACTCTTTCTTTTTCACAGTAATGTAGAAATCTTTCCGGATACATCATGGTCTAGATTAAAAACCATTTTAAAAAAATTATTTGTTTTCTCTTTGGGAGTTATTTTGTTGCAGTATTAAACTCTTTTCCCATTATGACCTTTTTTCAAACTATTAAAATTATTTTTCTTATGGTTTCAGAATGCCCAAGTGTTTACATTTCCTGATATAAAGGATGAACTTAAGGAGGTGAGTATAAGATTGGGATATTTTGAAGCATTTGATAGAGAGGAGGGATTATCCATCATGCTGTCATCAGGCTGAGACTTTATTTTGCATTGCTATACACTTAATTTATATTGTAAAGGTATTATTGAAGGCTCTGAGATCTTAGGGACTGACCGTTTAATTTTCAGCAGGCTGGGATTTTTGTTGAAAACATTTCCAGCTCCCAAATAGTTTGAAAAAAATGTTTTTTTTCCTCAGATTTGTGGAATAAAAGAACTAATTCTAACCATCAAGTTAGTTGAAAACAATTATCTTGAGATAAAAAAGACAATCAACTGGTTGGAAAGAACATCCCAGGTACTGCTACCTTTAATTAATATCAAATGGTTGGTTCTTTAATGTTGTGACTTGTAATATTTGACTTTCCAGATCTGAGCAGACAAGAATTTGAACTGATTTAAATTTATAGAGATCATTCACTATAAGTTGTGTGAAAAGTTGGAGCCACAAGTAATTTCCAGGTGCACATTGATAGTTTGACCATTTGGTCATGTATTTATTGGTTCATCATTTCCATGGATACTGGAACCTTGACTAGTTCCTAATATTCCATCATTGTATGTCATGAGTGACAATCCACTGCTCATCTTTATCACATGTGCTGTGAGTTCCTCTAAACTCATAAATATGTATAAACCTGATTAACCAATCATATGATCTATGTGGTTACTTAGTACATAAAGTCTGTACAAACACATGGAGCCACAATAGCTATGATGGTAGAGCACTGGACTCATAATCCAAAAGTTTTAGGTTTGATACCCATCCAGGCCAGGCCAGGCCAGGTTGACTGCCTTAGCATGTCTTTGGAAAATTCACATAACATATATACAGTGTGACCCCGCTATAGCTATAACGCAGTTATACATAAATTCAGATATAACATGGTGTAGCTCCTGAATATTCATATTTATATATTTTTCTTGTACACACAAAAAATTCTTTCTAAGAAAGTACAAAAAAACCCAAAAAGTTTATTATCATTTTAGGGATTGTGTATGAATAATAAAAGGCAATAATAGCATGGCTACTGAAATTTTGTATGCATTTTTCTCATGCATAAAAAAGTAGTTTTTTCTTCTTAAAAGGACAAAACATAATGTGTAAAAATTTATTCTGGAATTACACAGGTCTTCACCAGTGTCGTAAATTGCGATTCGTTTTCCTTATTGGCGGCAAAATATGACATCACAATTTCTTTTTTATTGGTGACAAAGCTGTTCTTGAGTGGTGACTTCAATAACACATGCACCCTTCATCAAAAAAAGCTGACTACATTCATTAATAAAAACAAAGAACCTTTTTTCAAGGGATGTCATTACCGAACTTAAATAAAAGTAATGGAATCTGGTGGATTATTTCATTTAAAGTCATGTTGACTGGAACATTTTTACTGTGCTGTGAAAGTTTTCTTTATTGCAGGAAAATAGTTTATGCTTACGAACTCTAACGATGGTGCTTAAAACACCAACTTTTACCGACTTCGAACTGAAAATAATCATTTGTTACATGATTGTGCTATTTTTTTCACTGAATTCAGACCATTATGACCTATGACAAAATTATTTAATGTTTTAAATCTCAGTGTGTGGATATTTTTGATGCAATTATTTGTATTGTGGATTCAATGTATGTGACATAATTCGCAGGTGAGTACATGTTGTTGATACATTATTCGTTGCTATGCATTAGACATGTATATATAAACAGTTGCTATGCATTAGACATGTATATATAAACAGTATATACAATGCGTGGCTCTCTGAATAAAGTAAAATATTATATATGCCTTTTGTTTTCACAACAGGTGTATTTCTCATTTAATATGCATCAATGTAAGATGATAACTGTCATTGAAGCACATATTTTTGTGGCCGCATTTATCACCTACAACCCTTCTCATCCCACACCCACCCACTCACATTTTTTAAGGGGTACATGCATCATTTTCCTCTGCTAACTGACCTGGCTGCTTATAACACGGTTCAGTCAATGACATGGTCGGGTTCTATGGCTCAACAACTACCGTGTTATAGTGGGGTCAACACTGTATTTGCTTATAAGACCAGTCAAACAACAAAGATCCTGATTTAGTGTACCATAAAGCACCTGAGGATTAGGGTCTGCATTGTTTGTTCTTCTGATTGCTCCTAACAAAATTCACAGACCCAGATCTGCCAGCAGATTATGTGACAGCTGATCTGGGTCTGTGCTGTTTGTGGTTAGACCTGACTTTTAAGCAAGTATATACAGTAGTTCCAATTTCCATGGTATGATATAGCAATTAATGTATTGAATGAACAAAAACAAACAACTGCAAAAATACATGCACATAGGACAATTTCATAATGCCCACAAAATTTCTTGTTACATAAAAATTTTGCACCGATGTCTACAAAAAATGTGTTAAGAATAGCTTATATCACAAAATTTCATACATCAAAACAAGTAGGAAAAAAAATAATTTGTAAACTCATAATAGATAGCAGTTGTTGGCTTCATAGATGTTGTCAATGGACTTTAGAGCGACTAACTTGGCAAAACTAATTTTTGGGCCCATCATCCTTGGAACATGTGCCCTGCAATTATTATGCCATCAGATATATTTGCTGTTACTAAAAAAAATGAAAAGCTTTTAATGATTTTTTCTTATTCACCACTCAATTGAATTTGACAAAATTTGGAAGAAAGCTTCATTGTATAACATCTGGGCTTGTCATTAATAGTATAAAGCAATTAAGCATCTTGTAAACTGCCTAACATCTTTGACCAAGCCTGGAATGAAGCTCTTTTAGATTTGTTCAAATGGTGCCTGTACATCATTAAAATATCACTGCCACTACAAAAATAAAGAGGAAACTTTAAATGTATTGTCAGAAACCACTCAACATAAAGTGAACAAGTTTGATACAAAGCATTCTCACATGAAAGTCAGAATTTGATCATGGATGTTGATTGAGTTCATTACAATAATGCAGACTGCCATCAAATATTGCTGCTGTTACTATAAATCAAAAACTCAACAGGTTTTTTTAATTGCATAACAAACTTCAGATCAAATTTCACAGAGTGACCTGTGCATATAGCTTGGATGCCTTTAAGATTTATTCAATTGATGCTTTTCCACCATCAAAAATGGCTGCCAATAATGAAAGTAGAAAAGTATTTACTCAACTCTATCTCAAAAATCCTACTGAACAGAATTTGGCCAACATTGATTCAGAGCATCCTGGCAAAGGTGCCTTTTAATGTTGGACAAATGATGCTGGTGTTCCATCAAAATGGATTAGGATAAGGATTTTAAAAAATAGGGTTATTTTCATAATGTGTGGATTGAAACAAAGTTCAAAAGTAAGCATCCACTAACCCAAGTGTCTTGTTAGTAAAAAGCAAGGAAAATTAACCTATGATAAGTACTACAGGTAAAACCCATTACAATGTGATTCATTATAACATGATTCCACTCAGCATGGCTTCCATTTTTTAATTTAAGGTGACCTTTCTTTTTAACATCCTATACATGTTCTTGGAAAAGTTGATTATTCATATCATTAGCAGATTTTTAATCCCAGCACTACATTTTAATGTTTCCTTAACTTTTGAAATTTTCTTAAACATATTGCAGTGTTATATATGTTAAAAAATTAAAGAAAAGCTATCAAGTTCAGAAAAATTAAAATATTTTTTAATACAACCAGCACTGTTTATTTTGTTCAGAGGAAGTAACATGCAGCTAGTTTGACTTCTTCTAAGAATTTGTTAACTTGATCCTGCTTATATTGCGATGTTTTTTTTTTTAGACCCCAAGCATCGCATTATAATGGGTTTTACTGTATTTAGAATCATGAGTTTTGGATAGTGTAGAGTTCTTTCACTTTCACAAACCCACCCCCACACAATATGAAATGTGTACATTTCATAGAACAAGTTAGAATTGAAGAAGAAATTAATACATATTAGGAATTAAAAACCATAATTTATAATTTAAACTAAAAGAAATATAGAAAATAGTAATATAGTAAGCAGCACTCTGAGTTGATAAGAATTTGAGAATTTAATTATATTTATAAAACTTGACTGTTGCTTTCAGTGGATAGTGTGCTGAAATCCTTTGCAGAAGTTCTAGGTTCAATTCACAGACCAAGCCAAGCCAGCTGCCATGTTGTGCCCCTAAGCAAGTCACTTAAACTCATTGCCCAACAAAAAGTGACTAAAGTAACTAGCAAAATACCTTAAAGCAGGCTTTGCCTACAAAACCATGATATGTTGTGCATATCTGATTGATTCCAATAGCTTTTTTCTTAAAAAAGGATAAAAGCTGTGCAAGTATTTACTAATAATATTATGTAACCACTAGATTAAAAACCTAATGTGTCTGTTTTGCACCAACAAATATTAGATTTATATTTACATATCATGTGCAAGAAAAAGATTGGTTTAATTAGAACATATTTCTTGTAAAACCCATGTCCAAGTTTACAAATTTGTTTCCAGAGAATTATTGCTTAAACTTAACCACATTTTTAATAAGTTTAATTAATCAGTTGAGTGTTGTCATCTTAACATGAAGAATTTGTTGTGTATGTCAAGGTTGCCCCCACTGTGAGATTTTGGTTGTAAAGGATTGGGGGTGGGGTGCTTCCAATATGTGTGGTGGTCCCACCCAGGCTCAATTTTGGTTTGGAAGTTGATTTAGTGAAAATTACATGTACAACTCTGAGCCCTGTCAGCAATGCCAACGGTTACCTGCCACACCAACATTTTTCTGTTTACATCAGATTTGCATTACATGAATAAAAGTGTTTATACTCATACAAAAAGAACAAAAAAATTAACAAAATTATCAAGTGTAAAGAAGAAAAAATTTAATTACTCGAAAAAGACGTATACAACAAAGTGACTATCTCTTAGCTATGATTTCCCACCTATAGAGGATGCCAGTTGGCAATGACATACATTTATCCCCACAAGACAAGTACATGCTTCTTACTGTTGAAAAATAAGATATAAACTATGGATAGGGAACATTTTGATGAAACTACTGAAAACTAATTACTGCTTGTATTGATATGTGTTACCTTGTTTCAATTTATTTTAAAAAATTCCCTTTAATGCAGGTAAAAAAGGAATCAATGTTGGTTTCTACATGTCAGCTGACTTTATAAAAAAAAAAATCAGCACACTTAAAATAATCCAAAGGAACCAAACTTGACTTCTTTATGTTGGCTGACTTCATAAGATAAATCTGTATGCTTAAAAGATACCAAAGTCAGTTTTTGGGACTGTTTGCTTTGTAATAAAATAACCTTTGTATTTGATATCCTGAATAAAAGTTTAAGGAAACAGTTTACTGCTCCCTCCAAGTTGTCTTTATCCATCCCAGATGTGATCATAATTTATAGTCTGCAGGGCAAATAGTATACACAACAAAAATGTGCTTTAATAACACTTATGTAACCCATCCTAGGAAAAATATTATCATTTGCATTCACAGTGGATGTATTTTCAAATAGGTAGGCTCACCAGTTATTATGTACTTTTGAGAGAGTGATGTATGTAAGGTGAAGTTGTTTGCATTTTAAACATGCATAGTGGAGAGAATGTTGGCATACCTATATGCTACTTTCATGTAATGTGGATGAAATTTCTTTGGATATTGTACTTTTGGAAATTTTAAATGATCTTAGGACACTGCTAACTAAAATGACTGCTCCCTTGTGCTCCAAAAATCAACCTGAATTTGTCTAAAGTACACTATTCTTGGCAGCTATTAAAATATGGAAAATGAATTTTGCCAAATTAGACAATACCAGCTTCTTAACGTGCAATGAATGAATTACCAAATACATAAAATGTAAAAAAAAGTTATCGGCTCTTTTTTTTTTTTACAATTTACCTCTGAAGTTCGAGAAGTGAAAATGAGCAAGTAGAGCTAGCACTTTTTTGAAAGGTGCACATCTGGATTAAGGCCAAGCTATATACTCTCTAACCCATATTATACCCATCAATCATACATCAAAATAAAGGGAATTAAAAGTTCTTTGAACAATACCTGAGATATACAAAGTCTCTTTTAAATAACCAGTATAAATAGTGAGGAAACCCGGGAAAAATCTTTTTCTTTAAAATTCTAACCCTATGCTAAATACGAAACTGTAGAGAGCCACCATAATGATTTTTATTTGTGAGATACCATTGTACCATCATATAGTTAACCTGAATAAAATATAATCTTGGTCAGTTTGCACTTTTGTAATACCATATGTGAATGGCAGGTGCTTTCAAGCAATTGGGTGATATTTTCGTCTCTTTTGTGATTTTGTTATTTGACATAAGCAATACACTCTACAGTAAGGATGCATACGCAAACCAGCATCCACTACATACACAGATTTTGTGGGTATATTTTTTTCTTTAATAATTTTTTTCATATTATTTTCAAATAAGTGTATGTTTATCTTTTTTGTACCTTGCAGGAAGGGGAGGTACAAATTCAACACAAAATTAATTCCTTTTTTAATAATGGAACAACTATAATTTATAATTGATGATATTGACTAGTAATGGCAAGCTTTTAATTTATGTGCACACACACTAACACAACTTGAAAAATAAAAACAAGCAAAAACATTAACTTTTAAGAGCTTCATATTGCAGCATCATTGACAAAATCCTTTAACATTATTCTCTCAGTCTCTCTGTCTCTCTCTGTCTCCCTTGTGTAACTGAGTGTGTCTTATATGCAGCAGCGTTACAACATGAAGCCTAACATTAAATATGTTTTAATATCTCATGTACACTGCCCTTAGAAAATATCTGTTAGGTTTTATTGTTTAGGAAATAGGAAGAATTCTTTTTTCCATCATCACTTTTTTGGTTACATCCATATGCAACAAAGTGCATCATACAGTATTTGCTGTACAAAAGCATGATCGTAAGATATATCACATAGACATTTATCAGGAAATTTAACACTTAAAGAGCTAGGTGGAATAGAAGGGATAGATGTACGTCATATTAGTATTTGGCACGTAGAAACTACCTACTGTTTACAGAGATTGCCGAATCATTTTTTCAGTTACAAAAGTGGATTTTTAAGCCTAATTAAACATTTTATGGTAGGCAGACAACAAATGCGTTGAATGGTTAATAATTTGAATTTTCCAAATACACTTCTTCCGCTTGACTCTTTACTAACCTAACATTGATTCATAGGGTGAGAGATTTCCACCTGTCCTTTTGTTTTACTCATCTGTGTATTCCTCTCTATATCCTAATTCCCTCTTTTCCTCCCTAACTCCCTCCATGTTCCTTCTCCTCTTCTATTTCCAACTCCAGACCACTTTCCTCCTCCCATTCTATCCCTTTTCTATGTCGACTACATGTTGTTGATTCTGAATGCACTGTCTGTCTCACTTCCATCTCTCTCTTAGAGACAACGGGACTACGAAACTTGCACCAGAAGCTATGTCCCCAGAAAAGCTTTCTGTGAAAACACAAGGATGATACAATATTTTCCTCAGTGCTCACATTTTACACTACACCCAGCCTATCATTAAATAACTGGTGACACATTCATTCACATCGAAATACGCATTGTTACATATATGTGATTAAATTGCTAGTGTGTAAGGTTTAAAATTCTTTTTTTGTTTCATTGTATTTAATTGCAATGAATATTTTTCGGGATTCTATATTTAGTAGTGACATGTTTTTAGCACAAAGCTGTTTACTTTAGATGAAATAATCATTGAGTCTGTCTTACCTTGGTAACAAATCAACAGGAAGTTAAAATGATTGGTCAGCATTATGGATATACTTTCTTCACATGATCACTGTTTGAAAACATCCTTTTTTATGACCAATCTCACGAGACTTGAAATTTGGGTTTCAGAGAATTAAATACACAATCTAATATTTTTTCGGGCAGTCATTCAAAACCTTGAAGGTACAAGGTTTGTGTAATTTTTTAATTTGTTGCCAGAATATTTTATGTTTCATCTGATTTTTGGATTCAATAATTTATTCTCCTAAACACTCAACAAGGTGACTTTCTTATAAAAAAATTTTGAAAGATATTCAAGGAAATTAATTATGGAATTATTCAAAAACAAAAACTGTGATTCAGGTGAGGAATTATTGTTATCCATAGATTGGACTGCATGTGTCATCATTGCCCTCCATATTTGTACGTCATCAGGACTCTAACCTGGATTCTTATAAGACTATTTAGTGATAGAACTTGTATTTTTATTCTTAGAATCATATTTGGATTATATTTACAAACTCCTATTTACCAATTTTTACACTGTTGTCTAGGGAAATAAATTGTTTTGTTGTTGTTGTTGTTCTGGGGCTTAACGCCATTTTTCAGCACTCGATAGGCTATACATGGCGACCAGTAATAATGGTGGAGGAAAAAATGGAAATCATCGGAAAGAACCACCAACCCAAGAAGCTACTGGCAAGCTTTCTCACATATCTACATTTGCTAAATCTTAGACTAGAAACCCATGCAGACAGAGGTGAGAAGGCAGTGATCCATAACGGAGAGCGCTTTATACCACTTGGCCACTCAGGGCCCCAAAAGAATTGTTTTGTTAAAATTTACAAAGCTTGTTGGCTTTCACTCTTTTTCTGTTACTGAGTACGAGCCCTTGTAACAGCAAACATTCTTGTTTGGAAAAACACAACATTAACACATCAAAATGGTATCAATTACTTGTATACATACAACAATAAATTGATTCACATTAGTGCATATTCATAATTCCATTACACAAACCAATAAGCAACAGTATCTTTGCACCACAACTCATACAAAAATACAAATATTCAAATATCTATGATGTGATATATTCACACATCTATTGTAACTATTCTTGCATACTTCAATTATTTTCCTAAACTCCAATTCAAACATGCGTAAACTCTAACATATTACTAAATGTGCTGGTTACTACGTAGTAACCTACCAGTGAGTTAAAATATTAATTCTGGCAAGCTAACAACCTACATAATTCTCTATGTAAACTCAAATCCATGTTTCAAATATGCTTATAAATGAAACACTAAAAGGTAATTCTACATACTAAAACAATCCTAGTAATTAAGTATACATACTACCAATAATTAGTTATGATGCCATAAAATTTTTCAAAATTGAGCAAATAACTTACTGATCTTTTGGAATCTTTTCCTGCCAAATTATGAGTGGCTTTCCTGGAGCATCCTTTCGCTTAAAACCACTAGATCTGCTGGTAATTTTCAGTGAATTTTAGCTCTAATTTTGATCTAAGGTTTGATTCCACCCTCTAGCTTAATTCCGATTGGATGTTGCTGTGGACTGTCCCAATCAAACTTAGTGGATAATGTCTTCTCGCTTGTCTGTCTGTGTGGCAGTTGAAAACACGCCCCATTCACCCTGCAGGTTTCCTTTTGATCTCTAAGCCAATGTTTAATGCCTGGATGTGAGGATTACAAGCCTTTAACTATTGGCTATTCTATAGTCTGAGTGGCTGGCAACTTGCATAAGGATTCACACTGGCCTTCGGTTTGGTTTACACATCAAATGTTGTAATAATATCCAAGTTTATACATACATTTCCAGATAACCTGGACTAAGCAATCGTGACAGTGTACATGATACCACATGTATAGCCACTACTATGCTGAGGTGCCATAAAATGCTACTACATACATATTTTCATTGTCCTCTTCAGTTTTTGTATCCAATGTGTGTCAATTACCTCAGTAAGTGATAGCAGGTTCACTTGGTCATCTTGTTTTTCTTATTTCTGTCTTCAGAAGCTGGTAGATGCATTGTTACAGCGACTTCAAACAGCATCTTCTTCACAGTGTCACTGTCTTTGCCTGCAGGCATTGCGGCTGTTTAGCCGTGAGAAGAACCGATTAGGTACCATGGTGACAGAGAATGGCTTGTCCCATATCATGCAGTTGGCTGGACTAGAACATTATGCCCAGCAGGGAGGAGATTCCATCACAATCCAAGAAGGAAATCCAGAAGGTTTGTATATGTATAATAGGCAGGGCCAGAACAGTATGCCCAACTGTAGGTAGATTCTGTCACAATAATGGAGGGAAATCCGGAAGGTTTGTTCATGTGTATCTTTTCTCAAACTCAATCATGTGCCAAGATAACCTGGAGAAAAGGGATGGGGTAAAAAGTTTCTCAGAAATATTCTGTTTTTCTGACATTTTGGAGGCATGCTGGTTATTCAGACTTTGACATTTGGAAAGATTGTGGTTTTCAAGATTTTGTTTTCTGAAATGGGGTGGTGGGGATAATGGTTATTTATTTTTTATCTGACACAAGGGGGCAAAATTGGGTGTTCAGATTTATCCATACATAGTGTAGTAGGAGGGAGAGGTATTGATATTTTTAGATATTGTTAGACTTGGAGATTTGGAGATTACCGAGATATTTATTTTTTGGCTGCATATTTGTTTTTGGGGCCTCACACTCACTCACATACACACAAACACACACACAGGGGCCCCAAGTGGCCAAGTGGTCTAAAGCGCTGTCCGTTATGGATCTCTGCCATCTCACCTCTGTTTGTGTGAGTTTGAGTCTAAGATTCATCAAATGTGGATATGTGAGAAAGCTTGCCAGTAGCTTCTCGTGGGTCGGTGGGGTTGTTTCCGCGGATTTCCTGGTTTCTTCTTCCACCAATAATACTGGCTGCCATGTATAGCCTATCATGTGCTGAAAAATGGTGTTCAGCCCCAAAATAACAACAACACACATGCACACATAATTAAAGATTAGGAACTTTTATTTTCATCTGCTCATCCTGTACTATTATATTGCATTGTAAATAGTATCCCCATTCCTCAGCCAGTGTCAGATGAGTTCAGATTATAAGATAGCTTCAAGGAGGATGGACATTTGAGTTACAGCATGACTTTGTGAGGTATGGATGGACATGAATGGATGGACATTCAGGTTACAGCATGACTTAGTAAGGGATGGATGGACATTCAGGTTACAGCAGGACTTAGGGATGAATGGACATGAATGGATGGACATTCAGGTTACAGCATTACTTAGTAAGGGATGGATGGACATGAATGGATGGACATTCAGGTTACAGCATGACTCAGTAAGAGATGGATGGACATGAATGGATGGACATTCAGGTTACAGCATGACTTAGAGATGGATGGAGATCTCAGAAGGATGTGGATGGTCAGGTTACAACTTAACTTTGAGAGGAATTGATGGACACATAATGAACATGGATGGAGATATATTCAGGTTGCAGCATAGCTTAGTGAGGAGTTCATGGATGGACACGTACATGAACATGGATATTTGGATATACCTATGAACATGCATTTACAAATGAACAGGGATATTTGGATATACCTATGAACATGCATTTACACATGAACATGGATATTTGGATATACCTATGAACATGCATTTACACATGAACAGGGATATTTGGATATACCTATGAACATGCATTTACACATGAATATGGATGGATGGAAATTCAGGTTATAACATAAATTAGCATGGGATGGATAGACATGCACACAAACATGCATGGACACATGCACATGAACATTGGACGGGCACACACATGAACATGAATGGATGGACATTACCGTCACAGTGTATCCTTAAAGATGTAAATAAAAATATATATTTTATTTCTGCAAGGAATTTTGGTTATTTGAATTTTTCCTATTGGAAATCACTTGTTTCTTGCAGAAGTGAAAATTTGCATTTAGAGCAAGGAAGCAGTGGCTTGTGTAAAACAGCAAAGAGTTTAGGGGTGTATCTTTGGGTCCTTGCATATATTCTGCTTCATTTACAGAGTTCAGATAATATCTGTACTAACACACAAACATAAAGTGAAAAAAGTTATGTGATGATATAAATGATATATTCCAAGCAAACCCTGTTATCTAATGATTTTTTGGGGGGGAGGTTTCATGTGATACAAAATAAGGGACATAATAATTCATCCACAGGAGTCCAACATCAATCATGCTGTATCTTGGTAGTAGCCTGGTAGTTGCAGCATCCACACCTGTTGTAGAAAGTAATGTCTTGAATAAGCTATTCATATTTTTGATCTTATGGAATCGAACAGCCTGTCACATGGTCATGTTGCTCCTAAGGGTAAGGAATATAAGGCCTTGATTTCATGAGTGTTGTTCTAGGAATTTTAGATCCAGTAATCTGATTAGATGCAGTTTAGCCAGTTACATGTTTGAAGTTTAATGTTAAAAGTCAACATATTTTGGAGAGATGATGTCTAGCCTTTTTTTATGCTTAGTGTGACCAACACATTATTCCAAGTTTGTTTCTATGCAACTGAAGCCACATCTAGATCCATGCAAAAAGTGCATAAAAGTATACTGGCAGTATACCTAAAAAGCATACTGGCATAGAGATACATGTATACCTAAAATACATACTGGCATATAGATACATGTATACCTAAAATGCATACTGGCATATAGATACATGTATACCTAAAAAGAATACCTGCATATAGATACATGTATGCCTAAAAGCATGCTGGTATATAGATACATGTATGCCTAAAAGCATGCTGGTATATAAATACATGTATACCAAAAAAGCATACTGGCATAGAGATACATGTATACCTAAAATGCATACTGGCATATAGATACATGTATACCTAAAATGCATACTGGCATATAGATACATGTATACCTAAAAAGAATACCTGCATATAGATACATGTATGCCTAAAAGCATACTGGCATATAGATACATGTATGCCTAAAAGCATGCTGGTATATAAATACATGTATACCTAAAAAGCATACTGGCATATAGATACATGTATGCCTAAAACATACTGGCATATAGATACATGTATACCTAAAGAGCATACTGGCATATAGATACATGTATACCTAAAAAGCATACTGGCATATAGATAAATGTAAACCTAAAAAGCATACTGGCATATAGATAAATGTGTACCTAAAAAGCATACTGGCATATAGATACAGGTATATCTAAAAAAATAGTAGAAGACAACCCTTGAAATCTAAGGCAAAACTTATAATGTGAATAGAACATTGACTATAAGGGTGAGTTTTGAATATAGCTGGGTAACACTAGCTGTGTTTTATCATGACAGTTATCTTTAATACAATATGTATCACTATAGCATCACATACATAAAAAGACATGTAAAATATTTACATTTATTCATAAATATATACATATATACATAAAATATACAAGTTAGTTCAATGTTTGCAAAACATCACTTATATCAAGAAATGTATTCGCTCTTAGGAAGACTTACAGGAAAACCAAAATAAAGGTGTTTTTTTTGTTTTCTGTTTATTTTATTTTTTAATGTTCACTGAACATTTTTTGTATACTCTGAAATGATTTGAAACAAGTTAAGGAGAATTGGAATTATTACAGATGGGTAAGAGTACAAATGCAAACAATCATCAGGTGGAAAAAATATTATCCAGAATGAAAATAAAATCCACAAAGTATTACTTGGAGAAAAAGTTTCAAACCTATAGAGCATTAACAATGGCTATCTTCAGCTTGACTGAAATTCCATGTTAAACTTGAATTTAAAAAGATAGCATGTAACTAAGTCTTAGATATTGTAAATGTATGTGTCATATAAGTAGACGGACCGTATTTAGTCTTGATTTAGGTATCTTTATTTTATTCATTCGAAGGAATTGAAAGATAACACAATAATTTCAATTTCAGTCTATTATATCATTTAGTTCATGTTTCATTCTGTCATCCTGTATTTACACTTTGAATTTGCCTCATGATATACTATTGCCAAAGAAAATTTTGTTTTTTGTTGATGCATTGGTGATGTTGAACCATTTCTGTTGTTGAAGTCAACAACTATTAAATTATTTTCAATTTTAATGGCTTGAATTGACAAAAGAATTTTTACCAGCTTGAGTTTTCCAGCCAAGATTAAAGTGACTAATTTTCTTTCTTCCAATTTATTATATTGATTTCTGTTTTCTTGGGCAGGTCAGTGTAGATCTTGCATTTGTCATGTTTCTTGCTCTCTTAAGAGAGATCCCAATTGTGATCCTATGTCTATGATGGGGCACTACATCTATTTTCATCTATGACACATCCAATCACACAAACTCTGATAAAATTAAACAAGCTGTACCTTGAGACTATATTACTAAAATTTACTGCATACTTTGTAAAACTATATTAATAACATATTTTTGAACCAAAACATTACGACTGTGTATTGGTCAGCCATTGCATTACCAAGATTTTATATACTGGTAGGTCCACCAATGCATTACAGAGGCTGTATATAGACCAACTAATACAGTACAAAGGCTGTATATAGACCAACTGATACAGTACAAAAGCTGTATATAGGCAAGCCATTGCATAACCAAGGCTGTATATAGGTCAACCATTGCATTACCATGGCTGTATATATGCCAACCAATGCATTACAAAGACTGTATATAGGCCAACCAGAGGCTGTATATAGGCCAACCAATGGATCACAGTGGCTGTATATAGGTCATAATGAGTTTGTAAAGTTCCTAATAAAATTGGTTATTCATTTTGTGCATCATAATGATCTAAGTGTTCAGTCTCTTACCTGTGTGCCTGTGACATTGTGGATTGTCATCATTGTGAACACACATGCACACTAATTTTCCCCAAAAAGACAGAGCCACAAGTTATTCAGGGACCATATGGTCAGAGATCTAGGTCACAGCAACAGCATTTTTAGAGAGCTTTTGAGGACCTTAGAAACTTTTTTAAAACAAAATATATGAGGTACATAAATTTAGTACTGTACGATTATTTATTCCTTGTCTGTCTAATATTACATACTTAATATCTATACATTTTTTTAAGTTGCTTTCTGTGCTAGATTGCTGAAAAGTAAACTGACTGTATTAAGCATGTGTTGGTTCAGAGCTGTTGAAGTAAAAAGAGAATTCATCTCTGTCTAAGAAAGATAGGGCAGGTATCCCTACTGTGGGGTTCGTCAAGTAGAAAATATAAAATATTATGTGCAGTTTTGTAAAATCTTTAATAAGTTCATGGTCTGATATTGGAGCTAAACAGAAACACATAATATCTTGGAAAGCATCAGTATTAAATGATTAATATAGGGTGGTAGAACATGTGTTTTGTTTCTACTAGATGATATTGTTGACCTTTGTGGATATTCAGGTTTAATTCAAACATGTTATTCTGTTTCTTCTTGGGTTGTTCAACCAGGGACATCAATAAGTGCTGTCAGTCAAAGTGAGATCAAAGTAAGAGATGCTGTATTTACCAGTACATGATGTGTAACTCTGTTGCAAACAGCTTTCAACAAGATCTTTGGTCACATGACAATTTTAAGTAGTATACATCCTATTATTACATTCAATTAGTGATCTTTTGATATAATTTCCCCGATTTCTAGCCTTGGTTGATTTCATGTGATTTAGTAATTTAATCAATTTTAACTAAAAAGAAAGAATTTATATAAAGTACTTCTTGCTTGGAGGCAAATAAAAGTTGACTCTCATCTTTTAGCAGATTGCAAAAAATACAAGTCCTGTGAACCAGTTATGTACCTCATAGTTTCTTCCATCTTTTTATATTTTTTTAACATAATTTTTTTGGCACTACATTGCCAATTTTGTGTTGAGGTACTTTAAAAAAATACTAAATAAGTACATCTTCCTTACTCAATATGTAAAGTAGGGGCAGACAACCCTATTTTTGAAAAGCATTTTCTAAATTTTGTCACTGATACCAAATCCAGATAATCCTTAAAATGTGATCACAAATTCTAAACTTTTTCAGACCAAGATGGTTTAATATATCTAGATTTAATAATGCCCAAATTTTATCTCTGCCGGTCATAGACCAGTATAGCTTATGAACTGGACTGTTGTACATTGTTCATTAACACATGGTTTTTTAAATCACTGCTCCTCCCAAGCTTCATAGAGAATTAGCATGAAACTTTACACACATTCATAATTGTTGGCCCTAAATAAAAATGGTGCTAATCTTGTATCCGATATGATTATCACAAATTTGAAAAGCTTGTTATTGCTCAGAAATATTGCACAAGGATTCATCACTCAGCAGTTAAAAAGAAGAAAATAATAGTGATATCTTCAATTCCACATAATGTTTTTTGGGCCAGTAGTACATCAGTCTCTTCAAAAGACATGCGTTCATTCTTGGATGACATTAAGTTATATATGACATATATATTTTCAATTTCAAAGTAGGTAAGCTTTGTTTTGTAGAATGTGTGAACATTATTGATAAGTAATAGGGCCTTTCCCAATTTTCCATATACAAAATCGTTTTTACACTCAGAAGGTGCGATACCTCTGTAATTTTCTTCATTATTTATAGAACCTTATGAATAACTATGACAGTATCATCAGACGAAATGTTTGGGAAGTAACAAGTATTGAAAATGACATTACAAATATAGAGGAGATAAGGCATGAGAACATCTTTGCCACATACCAAAATTAATTAAATAGATTATCACATATATGGCCTTTACCATTCTTTAACTCATTGATTACTTGTTTCAATTGTCCTAACAAAATAGCTTATTGAATTCATCAAATAAAATTTTTAATTCATCTTTTACATAATCTATGTTGATCTTTTTTCTCTATCATCTTTACTTAAAAAGTGGCTCATCTTACAGATTCTTAAAGAGATTCATTTTTTGACATAGCAAGTGTTTTGTTTAGTAACACATCCACTTAAAGCTGCCAATATTCTTTAACAGGTTGAACTTTTATTTGTTCAGCCATCTGAAATCTTCCCTTGTTGATTTCAAGTGGCTGCCTAAAATCATCAGATCAGCTGACATGATTGATGATGGTTTATCAGTCTGTTATGTTCATTTCTCTGTTGATCTTAAGTGGCTGCCTAAAATCATCAGATCAGCTGACATGATTGATGATGGTTTATCAGTCTGTTATGTTCATTTCTCTGTTGATCTTAAGTGGCTGCCTAGAATCTGATCTGCTAGCATAATACATGATGCATCATTATTGAGTGATATGTATGAATACATATTGCAAACACCTGCTATCTGTGATCCTTACAAAATGCAACACTAGTTTGTAGAGCCTTTCAAAGCTGTAAATAAAATACCTACCATTCTTAGCCTGATCTCTTAATAAAACATTTGGTATGGATATATGAAATTCCATTTACTATGGATATGCAGTATACTATTTACTATGGATATACAAAATTCCATTTCCTATGGATATGCAGTATACTATTTACTATGGATATGCAGTATACTATTTACTATGGATATGCAGTATACTATTTACTATGGATATGCAGTATTCTATTTACTATGGATATGCAGTATACAATTTTTCCAATGGACATGCAGTATACTATTTACTATGGATATGCAGTATACTATTTACTATGGATATACAAAATTCCATTTCCTATGGACATGCAGTATACTATTTACTATGGATATGCAGTATACTATTTACTATGGATATACAAAATTCTATTTACTATGGATATGTAGTATACTATTTCCAATGGACATGCAGTATACTATTTACTATGGATATACAAAATTCCATTTCCTATGGATATGCAGTATACTATTTACTATGAATATGCAAAGCAGCCATCTTGAAAATCTTTCTTTGCTACTCCTGAATGGAAAGTCATATTTTAAAAATATTTATATCTCTACTAATCATTAAATGCATAGCTCCATGTTCTCACCAATAGACTTTGTATGAAAATGTTGCCAGTCATATGTCAAATATGGCTGCCATGACTACTGTCTAAAAGATCTTGTTACTACTCCCCCTGAATGGATGATCATTATTACTAGGTTTTCACCAAGTGGTAAATGAAAATGGTGCCAGTCTAGTATGGCTGCCATAATGTCTCTCTTATAGATCTCATCACTACTCCCCCTGAATGGATGATCATTATTACTAGGTTTTCACCAAGTGGTGAATGAAAATGGTGCCAGTCCAGTATGGCTGCCATAATGTCTCTCTTAAAGATCTCATCACTACTCCCCCTGAATGGATGATCATTATTACTAGGTTTTCACCAAGTGGTAAATGAAAATGGTGCCAGTCCAGTATGGCTGCCATGATGTCTCTCTTAAAGATCTCATCACTACTTCCCCTGAATGGATGATCATTATTACTAGGTTTTCACCAAGTGGTAAATGAAAATGGTGCCCGTCCAGTATGGCTGCCATGATGTCTCTCTTAAAGATCTCATCACTACTCCCCCTGAATGGATGATCATTATTACTAGGTTTTCACCAAGTGGTAAATGAAAATGGTGCCAGTCCAGTATGGCTGCCATGATGTCTCTCTTAAAGATCTCATCACTACTTCCCCTGAATGGATGATCATTATTACTAGGTTTTCACCAAGTGGTAAATGAAAATGGTGCCAGTCCAGTATGGCTGCCATGATGTCTCTCTTAAAGATCTCATCACTACTTCCCCTGAATGGATGATAACTATGACTGGGGGGTTTTCACCAAAGCCACCTCTGGTGAAGTATACTTTGACCTAAATGAAAATGGTACCAAGCTGACATTCATTATGTACACCAAAGCAGCTAATTTTTTAAAATCTTGTTATTACTGAAGAATATCAGAGATAATTTAAACACTGGACAGTGGAAAGGAAGAAAATGTCATATCTTGAATTTCACTCAGTAGAGTGTCAGTACCTTTTGTTTGCCCATTAAGTTCAGTTCAAGACAGTATACCTTGAACAATAATGGTTGAGATCATTGAGAGCCATGGGAAGTCTACCATAACCTACTAGTAGGGGAGAAGGGGCATATAATTTGCTGTACACAGAATTTGGTTTCTTAGCATGGTAACAAAGAATCTGCTTGACCAAGACAAACAAAATTTGTTGGACCATGTTTACAAACCAAACATTGGACTAATCTGACATTTGCAGGCTCTTTTTTATAACTGTTATAAACAGTTGTGGGATACATGCTAATTTGTCATATATCAAGCAACAAAATCAACTAAATGCTCAGAAATCATATTTTCAAACCCATCCAATATATCTTCAAAAAATCTTCATTATTTAAAAAGTCCCTCCACTCTTTTTTTTAAACAGAGCAAATTTCCTTGCTGTTTTCAAAATTTCCCCCATTCACCCCTAACGTCTCAGTTCTTGAATATTTTACTTTTGAATCAATATGCAGATTTTATAAGTTTTGTTGAACTTTTAGACTTGAACTATTATTTGGGAAAATATTGCCTGTAATTAATGGTATCTATACATTCTAAAGGTAACCACTTTCAAGAGAAGAATCTACAGCTACTCTTTTAAGGCAATCATGTAAATTGCTGAAATCTTAGATTTTCTACAAATTTAATGCAGAATATTCTAATTCAAGTTTCCCTTACGGAACATTTATGATGTGCAGAGAAATACAGCCATCTTATTGTTACCTAAAAATGTATACCTTAGTGTAGACTAAAGAGGTACAGGTTAAGATAAATTAAGATATTTTAGGGAAATACATATAGCTAGAGTTCAGCAACAAGCAAGCTTTTAGACTTTGATGATATTAAACTTTCCAAGACGATTCTTCATAATTTGAGTGATCAGATTATGGAAGAGATTTATATTAAGAAATAACAAATTACATGTAGTACTGAAGGAGTCTGTATAGAAATAACAAATTGCATGTAGAACTGAAGGAGTCTGTATAGAAATAACAAATTGCATGTAGTACTGAAGGAGTCTGTATAGAAATAACAAATTACATGTAGTACTGAAGGAGTCTGTATAGAAATAACAAATTGCATGTAGTACTGAAGGAGTCTGTATAGAAATAACAAATTGCATGTAGTACTGAAGGAGTCTGTATAGAAATAACAAATTGCATGTAGTACTGAAGGAGTCTGTATAGAAATAACAAATTGCATGTAGTACTGAAGGAGTCTGTATAGAAATAACAAATTACATGTAGTACTGAAGGAGTCTGTATAGAAATAACAAATTGCATGTAGTACTGAAGGAGTCTGTATAGAAATAACAAATTGCATGTAGTACTGAAGGAGTCTGTATAGAAATAACAAATTGCATGTAGTACTGAAGGAGTCTGTATAGAAATAACAAATTACATGTAGTACTGAAGGAGTCTGTATAGAAATAACAAATTGCATGTAGTACTGAAGGAATCTGTATAGAAATAACAAATTGCATGTAGTACTGAAGGAGTCTGTATAGAAATAACAAATTGCATGTAGTACTGAAGGAGTCTGTATAGAAATAACCAATTGCATGTAGTACTGAAGGAGTCTATAGAAATAACAAATTGCATGTAGTACTGAAGGAGTCTGTATAGAAATAACAAATTGCATGTAGTACTGAAGGAGTCTGTATAGAAATAACAAATTACATGTAGTACTGAAGGAGTCTGTATAGAAAAAACAAATTGCATGTAGTACTGAAGGAGTCTGTATAGAAATAACAAATTGCATGTAGTACTGAAGGAGTCTGTATAGAAATAACAAATTGCATGTAGTACTGAAGGAGTCTGTATAGAAATAATAAATTACATGTAGTACTGAAGGAGTCTGTATAGAAATAACAAATTGCATGAAGTACTGAAGGAGTCTGTATAGAAATAACAAATTGCATGTAGTACTGAAGGAGTCTGTATAGAAATAACAAATTGCATGTAGTACTGAAGGAGTCTGTATAGAAATAACAAATTGCATGTAGTACTGTATAGAAATAATATTGGCAGAAAATTGTGAAATTTACAAAACAATAAGCCATTGGTCTCATATTATAAGGGAGATAGATTCTTATATTATCAACCATATTCAGATTTAGGCCTAATCCAGTACATGTTAAAATCATTATACCTTATCTTCAACTCTTGTAAGAAACCTATACATTTTTATATTCCCGCTATAAAGCAGAACTTAAAATGTATCCATCCTTCTGGATATTGGCATTTTTGTTTCCATGCAGTCACTTAAGTTTTTGCCATCTTCCTTTACTGAATATAGTGGATATATTGTGCTTTGGGACATCTGTTCATTTTGAGTTCAAAAATTTTGAAAGGGCAAGTTCACAGGATGAATTGTGTAACTTGGTATATAAATGTGTAATGAAAATTCTCAAGCTTCAATCGTGTTACCTATATATTTGAAGCTACAGTGATCTGCTTTTACATTTAGTTTAGTATAATCAACACTATTAATACATTTATCACATTATACAGACATAGGATGTATTATAACAAGTATTATGCCATTTAGACAAAGCAAGCTTTATATTCCAGCCATATTGTGCCATTAACAGTTTCCTTGTTGTGCAATGTCATAAAATAGAATACTTCAAAGATACAATTTTGTTGTTGTTAGAAGATCATTAAAGAGATTTTGCTGCAGATGAAAGATTATGAAGGATAATTAGTTTGGTTTTTCATCTTCTCAGTTGCATTGTGTTATAAATGACAGTAGGCTGTTCAGAACATCACCATTGACTACAGGGAACCTTTCACTCAAGTTCCAGTTAACATTCATTTCTAATTTGTTAGTAGATAGGGTTTGAGAAGCATAAACATTTCCATGCACCATCCTTTAGCATTCATTTCCTTCAGCTGGCAAGCAAATGCTATTCATGTTACTGGGTTCCAGGAGAAGTTTGAGTGTAGCTATTTTCACCATCAGAAACAGAGATGTATTGCATGTCTTTTGGAATAGCTGTGGGGAAAGACTAGCCTTTCAAATCAATAAAACCAATTATTGCTGTCTTCTTACTTAGGGAAACGGAATTCATTATGTCAGGATTGGATTTCTAGTATGGGCATACATTGTCACTGTATAAAGCTTGTGCTAAGGTTGATTGGAAACTAATTGTGAATGCTTCATAATGATGTCTGACAAATCAGCTTAACCTTAAAACTGCTTTTATTCTCCATTCTTATACATATACAGTTTGTCAGCATGAGAAATCCATTTTATCATGTGCATATCCCACATGTGAATGCTCCAAATGACACTATAATTATGTTGTTATACTCATGATCTCATGAATGTTTGCAAAGTTTTCTGGCATTTTCAGTACTGAAAAGTCAAATGTTTGTATAGTATAAACAAAAATTCTAATTCTTAATGTTGCAAACTAAAACATTTGTAGTCTGTCACCATACTTTTAGAAAAAACTCCACTTGGCTCTGGAACGTTACACTTGTATCCAGCAAATGTTTTTAGAAATACTCTTTTTAGTTTCTAGAGTTACTCTCAGTTTTTAGACGATACTCCTGTATGACTTTCTCAAATGAAACTTGAATTGATGATCCTGCATTAAATTTTAGACAGTGCTTTTGTTTTGGCTTTCTGAAGTCACACATATTGACAATAGAAAACATATTTAGATAATATTGCTGTTTGGCTTTTCACAGATATTTTTGATTCAGCATATTTTTTAGAAAATGCTCTTGTATGAGTTTCCATAGTTATGCTTCTGTCAATGATTCATCTTACTTTTTGACAATACTTCTGTATGTGTGTCTATAGTCACACTCATGAATGATTCAGCTTAGTTTTTGACAATATTCCTGCATGGGTTTCTATAGTTACTCATTAATGATTCATCTCTGTTTTTGGACAATACTCCTATCTATGTTTCTATAGTTACACCAGTATGAATGATTCAACTTTATGACAATACTTTGCATAGGTTTCTATAGTTACACTCATATGAATGATTCAGTTTAGTTTTTGGACAATATTCATGGATTAATTATTATATAGTTAAACTTGTATGAATGACTCAGATTAGTCTTTATCAGTATTCCTTATGGCCTAGTACTTAGAGAGCCCACCTTGGATGCAGGAGGTCATGGATTTGAAACCTGGCTGAATCATACCAAATATATTTTTAAAATGGTACTTAAAGCTGCCTTGCTTGGCACTCAGCATTGAGGTTAGTGTTAGGACTAGTCAGCCTGGTGTCAGGATAATGTGACTGGGTGGGATTTCATCCTACATATCTGTGGCATGATTCTCCAGTGCTTGACATTACTATTAACCAACACACTGCAGACATCGTAGCGATATGACTGAAAAATTATTAAAGCTGCATTAACAATCCAAATCACACACACACACACACACGTGCACACACACACACACATCCACCCTGTATGGGTTTCAATAGTTACATATGAATGATTCAGCTTAGTTTTTGGACAATACTTGTGTTTGGGTTTCTATTGTTACACTCCTATCAATGATTCAGCCTTTTTTTATTAGCTTTACTGGTCATAGACAAGAAAAGCTTATGGGATGGTCTGTTAAATATCTGTTGTCAGTTGTGTGTCTGTCCATTAGCACAAGTTAAATGTTATTGATACTTCTGCTAAACTACTTGGAGGATTGCTCATTACACACACACATGCCCATGCATGCACACATGCGTGCACAAAGGAACGACTCATAGTCTAGTTGATCCTGAATAGATATGGTGCTCCTTTGACATCTATTATGGCTGCCAGATTGGCTCTCTTGAAAATCAAGTTATAGTAACTACCCTTTATGAATGAGGTTTAAGACTTCCTATGATGTCTGGTTGCTTCTAAATGAAAATGGGACCAGTATTTTGTCTGATATAGCTGCCATGGTGGCCTTCTTGAAAATCTCATAGCTACTTCTCCTTAATGAAATGTCTTGTTTGTCCTAAATAAAAATGGTGCTGATTTGATGGCCAGTATGGGCACCAGAGAGGCCAGTTTGAAAATCTAGTTATCACTAATACTCCTCCTGTGCTGATAGTCATATCAAAATGGAGTTCCAGTAAAAGACTTATTATAATGTCTTGTTTTGGTCCAAAATGAAAATGGTGTTGATGTGATTTTCAATATGACCACCACAGTGGCCATCTTGAAAATATTATTACTAACTGTTCCTCCTGAACAGATTGTCATATCAGCTTAATATTTTTAATAAACAACATATGATATCTAGTTACTCTTAATGGTGCCATTCACTCTCTGAATGTGGCTGCCACATATTGTTGAACCATGGCTTTAAAGTGCAGAATAAGTAGGTGTGCCCCAAAAAGGAATAAAACAAAGTCAGACACTAGTTAAAATCATTAAATTACAAGTTTGTTTTTTAATGTAAATCTATCTCTTAAAAATTCCAAATCTCTCATCATGGTATGCATTCGATGGCTTATTGATTGTCTCCCCATATGACACAGATGCATAAATCAGGAAGCCATTACAATGTGTAAAAACATATCTTACCAAAAACTAATTATTATATCTTCTGGTTATCAATAATCTGAAGTAGACTTTAACTCACTGATAATAATAGTTGGAAAATATTTTGAGTGCCAGAGAATAATAATAAAAAAAACATACTTGAGGCCCTCATGGATATGCAATAATCATATATGTAGTATAGTGTATTTCTAAAGAAAAGAAGGAATATACTGATTTGTGGGTAAAACAAGCAAATATTTCATAAGAAACTCATATAATATTAATGCATATATACCATTATATGATAACTGTTTAATGCATACACATAATAAGAAAACAGAAACTGTTCAAATATTTGGTGAGAGATATTATAGTTGAAACATCCTGCAATGAACAGGGTATAAATGGCAACTTGCTTTTATTTAAAGTGATTCCAGTCAGTAGAGCCTGTTTATGTAAATGCCTTTCTGAATGCATTAATGATCTAGAATGTTTTAAACATAGGATGATCTTAAAATGTTACATAGTGCTTGTATTGTGGTTTAAACAAGCATATCACTTAGGTAAAAAGCATTAAGTTATGAAGGGCTTTGTATACTCTCTTTGTCATACAAGAAATGTTTTCAAAAGGAGAAGAATTTGCATGAATCCTGTAAATAGTCCATAATAATTATTACAGGTATATAAGTAGTTTAGAATAGTTTTCACAGTATGCACTGAAAATGAAGTCAAAGCAGGCACTCAAGGTGGTGTCAAGCCCATATTAATGGAAATCAAGATACAGCAGGCACTCAAGGTGGTGTCAAGCCCATATTAATGGAAATCAAGATACAGCAGGCACTCTTCTGCTTGTTTCAAGCCAATGTTAATGGAAATGAAGTCAAAGCAGGTACTCCTAGTTGTGTCAAGCCTATGTTAATGGAAATGAAGTCAAAGCAGGTACTCCTAGTTGTGTCAAGCCTATGTTAATGGAAATGAAGTCAAAGCAGGTACTCCTAGTTGTGTCAAGCCTATGTTAATGGAAATGAAGTCAAAGCAGGCACTTCTAGTTGTGTCAAGCCTATGTTAGTGGAAATGAAGTCAAAGCAGGTACTCCTAGTTGTGTCAAGCCTATGTTAATGGAAATGAAGTCAAAGCAGGTACTCCTAGTTGTGTCAAGCCAATGTTAATTGAAATGAAATCAAGGCAGGTACTCCTAGTTGTGTCAAGACAATGTTAATGGAAATGAAGTCAAAGCAGGGTGTCATGCCCATGTTAATTGAAATGAAATCAAGGCAGGTACTCCTAGTTGTGTCAAGCCTATGTTAATGGAAATGAAGTCAAAGCAGGTACTCCTAGTTGTGTCAAGCCAATGTTAGTGGAAATGAAGTCAAAGCAGGTACTCCTAGTTGTGTCAAGCCTATGTTAATGGAAATGAAGTCAAAGCAGGTACTCCTAGTTGTGTCAAGCCAATGTTAATTGAAATGAAATCAAGGCAGGTACTCCTAGTTGTGTCAAGCCTATGTTAATGGAAATGAAGTCAAAGCAGGTACTCCTAGTTGTGTCAAGCCAATGTTAATGGAAATGAAGTCAAAGCAGGTACTCCTAGTTGTGTCAAGCCTATGTTAATGGAAATGAAGTCAAAGCAGGTACTCCTAGTTGTGTCAAGCCTATGTTAATGGAAATGAAGTCAAAGCAGGTACTCCTAGTTGTGTCAAGCCTATGTTAATGGAAATGAAGTCAAAGCAGGTACTCCTAGTTGTGTTAAGCCAATGTTAATGGAAATGAAGTCAAAGCAGGTACTCCTAGTTGTGTCAAGCCTATGTTAATGGAAATGAAGTCAAAGCAGGTACTCCTAGTTGTGTTAAGCCAATGTTAATGGAAATGAAGTCAAAGCAGGTACTCCTAGTTGTGTCAAGCCTATGTTAATGGAAATGAAGTCAAAGTAGGTACTCCTAGTTGTGTCAAGCCTATGTTAATGTAAATGAAGTCAAAGCAGGTACTCCTAGTTGTGTCAAGCCTATGTTAATGGAGATGAAGTCAAAGCAGGTACTCCTAGTTGTGTCAAGCCTATGTTAATTGAAATGAAATCAAAGCAGGTACTCCTAGTTGTGTCAAGCCTATGTTAATGGAAATGAAGTCAAAGTAGGTACTCCTAGTTGTGTCAAGCCTATGTTAATGTAAATGAAGTCAAAGCAGGTACTCCTAGTTGTGTCAAGCCTATGTTAATGGAAATGAAGTCAAAGCAGGTACTCCTAGTTGTGTTAAGCCAATGTTAATGGAAATGAAGTCAAAGCAGGGTGTCATGCCCATGTTAATGGAGATGAAGTCAAAGCAGGCACTTCTAGTTGTGTCAAGCCTATGTTAATGGAGATGAAGTCAAAGCAGGTACTCCTAGTTGTGTCAAGCCAATGTTAATTGAAATGAAATCAAAGCAGGTACTCCTAGTTGTGTCAAGCCTATGTTAATGGAAATGAAGTCAAAGCAGGTACTCCTAGTTGTGTCAAGCCTATGTTAATGGAAATGAAGTCAAAGCAGGTACTCCTAGTTGTGTTAAGCCAATGTTAATGGAAATGAAGTCAAAGCAGGTACTCCTAGTTGTGTCAAGCCTATGTTAATGGAAATGAAGTCAAAGCAGGTACTCCTAGTTGTTTCAAGCCAATGTTAATGGAAATGAAGTCAAAGCAGGTACTCCTAGTTGTGTCAAGCCTATGTTAATGGAAATGAAGTCAAAGTAGGTACTCCTAGTTGTGTCAAGCCTATGTTAATGTAAATGAAGTCAAAGCAGGTACTCCTAGTTGTGTCAAGCCTATGTTAATGGAAATGAAGTCAAAGCAGGTACTCCTAGTTGTGTCAAGCCTATGTTAATGGAGATGAAGTCAAAGCAGGTACTCCTAGTTGTGTCAAGCCTATGTTAATTGAAATGAAGTCAAAGTAGATACTCCTAGTTGTGTCAAGCCTATTTTAATGGAAATGAAGTCAAAGCAGGTACTCCTAGTTGTGTCAAGCCTATGTTAATGGAGATGAAGTCAAAGCAGGGTGTCATGCCCATGTTAATCGAGATGAAGTCAAAGCAGGCACTTCTTGTGGTGTCAAATGTGTGTTAATGGAAATAAAGCTGGTAATCTTCAGGCAGTGTCAAGCCAATGTTAATAGAAGTCGAAATAAAGCAGGCACTCCTGGTAGTGTCAAGAGCCCATGTTAATAAAAATTAAGTTATATCAGGCATTCATTTGGTAGTGGCAACAAGAGTTCAGTGAAGGTTTTGGCAGCAGATACATAAGTGCTGGTTCAACAATGCCTTCCAATTTCTGTAAATGTTTAAAGGAACCTTAAAGATATCTGAGTAAATATTGGAGATCCAGGACAAAGATCACAGGATTAAAATCTATTGCAGGCAGTCAGTTTTATTATTTTTTTGTGTAAAATGTAATTCATTGATATCCACTTTTGATGTTTTGGGAAACAAAGAAAACATCATTGGTACATGAATTCCTGGAATCAGGAGTGTATAGGTCTATTGTTGTCATGAAGGGAATAGTGCCAGAGTCTTTAAATTCATGATTTGTTATTACCATGAAATCCACAAAAGTTGGTATTCCATGACACGTAGAGAATTTAAGTGATACTAGTGTGTTCTTTACAGCAAAAGATTAAGATTGTTCAGATTTTTGTGATGAAAAGAAATTGTGCTTGTTCAGACAGACAAACAGATAAAACAAGGAACACAAGCAGGTAGGCTGACTGGCAGATGAAAGTACTAATGACCTTTGTATCCCATGAATCAAGACAAAGAAGAGTCATTGTCACAAAAGACTCCTTTTTCACCAGATGCTGCCAACGACAATATTTCCTCATTTTTCATTAATGTGCATAAACAAGTATGCATGATAACAGTACAAACTCTTTAATACCAAAGTTCACTTTTTACTGATTGATCATAACTCTGTTTGGAAGATTAACTTTAATTCGTTCACACAGCATAAAAGGTCATGTTGGATCAACTTTCACAGAAAAGTTTGCTTAGTAAGTAACAAATGGTTAACCTGGTTTATACATATTCATTTATACATATTAGAAATGAAGGCATCTTTCTTCAGGCAGCCCTGCGTGAAAAAGGAGTGTTGTAGATTTGTCACTGATGGCCTGCAATGATGAAAGAAAAGTATGTTTCAGTTGGCTGTAAAAAGGATTACCTTTTTTTTAAATTCATATATAAACTCAGCTTGGAAAATTATATTAAAAAAACAAGCAAATTAGTGGTGAACAGTTTACTTTCACATTAGTTCCCATTTGCTTTTATATCCTTTTGTTGCAGTTTTACCTCTACTGGTCTTAGACCAGGAGAACTGTGATGTTTTGCCATCTGAAGTCTGTCCATTTGTTCAGGTTTGTTATTGCTACTTCACCAGTATTGCCGCTATCATCTTATTATTAACCTGCCACATTAACATGAGGTTTACACTAAGTGACTTTGTATGAATTCTAGTTGGTTCTAAAATGAATATGATCATTGTGATGTTCATTTTGAAACTATTGTTATTGCTACTCTGTGAATGGTTTGTTGTATTGACATGGAATTTTGCTATAAGATTTATAGTGTCTAGTTGGTACTAAATCAATATTGTTCTAGTATGATATCCATCATGGTTGCTAAATCATGTTAAAACTACTTCTCAATGGATGGCCATATTGACAGTTTTCATTGAGAGACTTTTTTGTCTGGTTGGTCTTCAAATCAAAATGGTGCTAATCTAATATCCATCATGAATGTCATTGATTCCATTTATCTTGAAATTCTTGTGAAAGCTACTTCTCCTAATTGCATATAATGTACAATAATGACATAGGATTTTCACAGAAAATGCTGTTTTTGTCCATTGAGGTTCTGGAATGTAGAATAGACATGATGTACCATTCTTCATGTCACAAGAGAAGACTAATGGAGCCAAGAGCCATTGTAGCTCAGAGGTTAGCTTGCCAGACTTGAAGCCAAGAGCCATTGTAGCTCAGAGGTTAGTGTGCCAGACTTGAAGCCAAGAGCCATTGTAGCTCAGAAGTTAGTGTGCCAGACTTGAAGCCAAGAGCCATTGGCCATTGTAGCTTAGAGGTTAACATGCCAGACTTGAAGCCAAGAGCCATTGTGGCTCAGAGATTAGCATGCCAGACTTAAAGCCAAGAGCCATTATGACTCATTGGTTAGCCTGCATTTAAAATATGCATACAATTTGTTGTTTTGCTCTCTCTCTCTCTCTCTCTCTCTCTCTCTCTCTCTCTCTCTCTCTCTCTCTCTCTCTCTCTCTCTCTCTCTCTCTCTCTCTCTCTCTCTCTCTCTCTCAAGTTAATAATTATAGTAATAATAATAATGATGATATTAACAACTTTATTTAAAGAAGGTAACTCAATTGAGGCTTTCTATATGTTATGTACAGTATATATGGTATATACAACACGCTGTGAAGAATCTGGCTTGTCACTAAATAATTAAGTGATTTTAATAGTCAAAGTATCAAGCCTGGAACAAATGCACAAAAATTCGACTGAGCAAATGATGCAAAATTACAGAAAAGCAGGCAGTATTTATTGTACTAGAACTGTTCAATTTTCTAAAGGTCTCATCCATTTTTGAGACACTAATTATGAAAAGAAGATATGTTAGAAGCCTGCCTTTTGTCACTGGGAATGTTGTTCCATATGATTGTACCAGTATATTTAATTTTTTTTTTAAACAATTCTTTCTTTGGCCTTGGTATAATGCAATTTTTACTTCTCATGGACCTTAAATTTGAAGTACCATAGGCATCTTTTTGGTAAAAGATATTGCCTAGATAGACATGAATGGCTTTTCTGGATACTTTATACATCAATTTAGCCTTTCTAAGAAATACTCTTTCATATATTTTTAAAACCTTTATATTATTCTTTGTATCCAGGAAATTGTCTTTACATTGATCTAGTATTAAATAGATAACCCTCTTTTGTAGTCTTAAAAGTATTGTTATGTTTGAATTATGGGCATTACATTACAATAGTCCAGATATGGCTATATATAACTTTTATAAAAGATGACCCTATACTGAAGAGGACTGTATGTTTTGATTTTGCTCAGTATCCAAAGATAAAAATTAACCTTTTTTGAAACATGTTTAATGTGAATAGAATTTAGATTGTTATCTACAAATACACCAATAATTTTATCCTGAGAGCTGATATTAGGGCTCACAATGTCAAATAGAACCTGGAGTTTGTCGCTATCTGGCCTTGCTCATTTTTATTGCATTGTAACTAGTAGTGCTTTCATTTTTTTTCTGTATTTATGATCATACTGTTTTCCTTGCACCATACTAGAAGTTTGTTAAAAGCATCGTGTAAGTTATTTTCAAGTACCATTTTGGTTTTACCCATCTCAGACAACGTTGTTTCATCTGCATAGAGGTCAGTGTAAGAAATTGAAGTTCCAGTCTTAAGTGGTAAGTTGTTGCTAAATAGAATGAATAACAGAGGTCCAAAGATAAATACCTGTGGTACTCCAAATACTATTTTTACTTTCAGAAAGTTGACCATTTACTTCTTGCACTCCTATCGGTTAAGTAAGAAATAGACCAGTTTGCAGAGTTTTTACTGCATTGATAGATTTTTAATTTTTCAAGCAAAATGTCATGGTCTGCAAGATCAAAAGCATTACGAAAATCAACCATAATAGTGCCTACCATTTCTCCTTGATCTAATTACTTTCAGCTATTTATCAATCAAAGATACAAGTGCAGTTTCACAAGAAGAATTATTTCAAAACCCAGACTGATTATCATAAATAAGATCATAAATGCTCAAATAGTTGAGAAAATAATCATATACATGATTTTCTAGTAATTTGGAGATACAAGGAAGGATAGAGATGGTCTGTAGTTATTTACATCATCTAATGTTTGTGCTTTAGGCAATGGTGTAACCTTTGCAGTTTTCCATGTTTGTGGAAATTTATTAGACCTAATAATGTCATTGCAAATGAAAGCTATACTTTCTACAATTGCAGCTACAGCTACCTTTAGTATCCAAGATCCAATCATATCAGGTCCTATAGCTTTTCAATCATCCATATTTTTAAATGCATTTCAACAGAAATTCAGGACCCCTTTCAGGAATTTCAAAAAGTCATTTCAATTATTGGCAATATCAGTTGGATTATTGGTATAAATGCCTTCATGATTATGAGGGATACAATTTCTGTTTTACCCTCTGTAAACATTTTTCAGATAGCTTTAAGGTTATTTTAGTTTTTGCCCATAACTTTTTTGTTGAGCACTTGTTTGGCTTGACCTATCATTTTTTTAAACTTTATTCCTCAAAACTCTATATTCAGTTTGATTTCAAACTGATTTTCGTTGGTCTCTGCTGTATAGCTTCTAAAATTTCTGGGGAGATCCAGCCTGGCTGGTTGTCTTTCTTTATCCTGTGTGTTTTTAATGCAGCTTGTTTGTTCACTATACTGATGAACAGATATGTCAGAGTATCTAAAATATCATCAATATCTTCAAAGATTTGGATTGTATTCCATGGAATCTATTTCAGATCTTCCAGGAATTTAACAGTATCAAAGTTTTGAAAAGATCTATAAATAATGGATTTATGGATATTATTTTTTTTTAGTTGCCATTGACTTTATATGTTAGAAAAAAATGCACATATACCAAACTTTGAAACCATTACTTCCAAAACATTTTCTTTTGTATTGGTATAAATATGATCTTTAAGCATGTTACTTTGGTGGCTTCATTTACTAGCTGTTTCCGTACCTAACAAAGCAGTGGCCAAGTGATCTGTAGCTCTGACCATTATGGATCACTGCCATCGCACCTCAGTCTGCATGAGTTGAGTCCAGACTTGGCTAACGTGGGTAAGTGAGAAAGCCTGCCAGTAGCTTCTTGTGGGTCATGGTTCATACCAGGGTTTTCCAGGGTTTTTCCTCCACTATTAATACTGGCCGCCATATATAGCCTATCTTATGCTGAAAAATGGCATTAAACCCTACAACAACAACCTAACGAAGCAATAAAATTCATCCATTTCACTTTTATTTTGATCACTGAGAAGGTCTCTGTTTATATTGCCTAGAATGTAAAATTCTTTCTCTTCATTTGAAATTTTATCTACTTGAAGTTCAAAATATTTACACCAATTAGTATGTGATGATGGGGGTCTGTACACAAAACCTACTAGATAGGGTTAGCATTTTCTGGAGTGATCTGAAGCCAAATGGATTCTATTTCCTGTATTTCTAGGACTTCCCATCATAGTACCAGTTCTTACATACACAAGGAGCCCACCACCACCTGCTTTAGTATCCCATTGATAAGGTCTGTCATAGCCACTAATATACAAGAAATTTTCACCCTGATTTTCTGTTAACATTGTTTCTGAGAGTCCAAATAAATAGATATTATTATTTAAAGAGATTTGCAGTAATTTCACTTGATCGATCTTTCCATGAAAACCCTGAATATTTAAATGATGTATGTGTAAACCCTTACTAGAACTCCTAAATTCATGAGATAATCATCAATGCTATTAGAGGCACTCAAGGAGACATTAAAATTAATAAAGCTATGTTCATAATGATACAACTGTCATTACTGTATAAAAAATTAGTTTTTCTGTAACTGCATTTTCTACTTTTATAATCATTGTATAAATCTTAACTATTAGTCATATTTGAATAGGTGTAAGTAGCTGGCAATTTCCACATTCATAACATCCATCTTCAAGGGGATTAAATATGACAGTCCACTTTTAGTACATCCATCAGCAAGGGGATCAAATCTGTTTTGACAAGGGATGCTTGGTGTATAGGACTGTCCACATTGAGTACATCTATCAGCAAGGGGATCAAATCTGTTTTGACAAGGGATGCCTGGTGTATAGGACTGTCCACTTTTAGTACATCCATCAGCAAGGGAATCAAATCTGTTTTGACAAATGATGCATGATAGTAGTAATAGGGGACGATTTGGCGACAATGGGAGTTATCATTAAAATATGGCCTGGGACGATATAGCAACAAGATTTTTGGCGACAAATGGCACAGCGTGGGGTAATATAGCGACAAGGGGAATTTTGTATTAGCACACCCTGGGACTGTATAGTGACAAGAGAAATGGCCCAGGTGGCATGACGTCACGGTACTGGACACTTGTCAACAGTGTAGCAATGTGTAAGTACTGTGACGTCAAGCATTCGTCAAGTACTGTGACATCAAGCGTTCGTCGTGTTAGTGAATGTAGTGATATGTATGTTTTATAACTTATACAGGCAATTTGTTATGGAAAAGTATAATCTTTTCGAGGCATGGAAAGTGGCCCTGAAAAGGGCCTTTGTTTTCGTCTTCTTCTTTTTATTGTCTGCATTTCTTCCACCATTGTCTAAATTTCTCTAAAATTCCTCTCTTTTTCTTTTTTACTTCTTCTTCGTATGGCATCCAGTCTGGATGTCCCATATCTCTAAACTTTTTTTGTATCTTCATCCAATTTTCATTCAGTTTTTCAAAGTCTTTTTTCTTCTTTTGGTTTTCTTTCTCTTTTCTTTCTTTTGCCCAGGTTTCCTTAATTTTCTTGACCTCTTCTTCCAGTATTTGTTTGATATTGTCTTCGCATTTCTTCATGTGATCTGCACCTTTTTTCACAAAATCCCATTCTGTTAAATGGAAGATGTCTTCCATATAGCATCTCACTTGGATAACATCATCCAGAATCTGTTTCAAGGTTCCCACTTTGAAGTATTTGGAATTGACGATTCCTCGTATTTTGTCTGCTTCTTCTATGGTTATCAATTGTAACTTAAAACTGGTTACTCTTAGTTTGTGTATCAAGTCCTCAGTAATTGTTAACTTCCATTCTTGGTTAAGTTTGTCCAGTTCGTGCACTCCATCCACGAACCAATACCAAGTATCTCTTAACTGAGTAAATAGCTCTAGACTTCCAGTCATTTTGTATTCTGTGTAGAATGGCACGAATGTTGAACACTAGGGTTTTATATACGTAAAGCACGGACGTGAATGAAAACATCCCTTAAACTCACTTCACATATGATATTCCATCTCATCAACGAAAGAGAAGCACAAAAACACACCCTATACCATCTCATCAACGAAAGAGAAGCATAAAACCCAAAATATACCATTTCAACAAAGAAAGAGAAGCACAAAAATACACCCTATACCATTTCATCAACGAAAGAGAAGCATAAAACCCAAAATAGACCATCTCATCAACGAAAGAAAAGCACAAAAACACACCCTATACTATCTCATCAACGAAAGAGAAGCACAAAAAACACACCCTATACCATCTCATCAACGAAAGAGAAGCATAAAACCCCAAATATACCATCTCATCAACGAAAGAGAAGCATAAAAAACAAAATATACCATCTCATCAACGAAAGAGAAGCATAAAACCCAAAATAGACCATCTCATCAACGAAAAGAGAAGCACAAAAAACACACCCTGTACCATCTCATCAACGAAAGAGAAGCATAAAACAAAAAAAATATACTATTTCATCAACGAAAGAGAAGCACAAAAAGCACACCCTATACCATCTCATCAACGAAAGAGAAGCATAAACCCCAAAATATACCATCTCATCAACGAAACGAGCAGCACAAATCATACCCTACACCATCTCATCAACGAACGCGAATGTAAACACACACACACACACACACACACACACACACACACACACACACACACATTTTTATTGAAGTGAGTGTTTATAGTTACACTTCACAATATTTACACAAGTTGGCAAAATGGTAAATTGAAAAGTATTTCTTTTCTAGAGATTTGGTTAGCCCTGAAAAGGGCTGTTTAATTGAACTCCAATGACATCTGGCTAATGCTGACATCTTCCAGGACGAGCACCGCACACACATCGTCGGCTCCAGTCATTCTCCCAATTTATTGCTCTGACCTGCAGAGCGAACGGAGCTTGAGTGGCTTCACTATCCCACTCCTCCGTTTGTGGAATAGTGAAGACCTGCTGAACCTCTTGTCCTCGTGACCAGAGTCGGGGATGAATAACTGGTCTCTGCGGTGTAACTGCTGCTGCTGCTGCTGCTGGAGGTGTCCTCACCTCAGGTAGCACCTCACACACGAGTTTTACCATGGGATGCAGCAAGATCCCTCGCTGGTTCTCTATCTCCTCCACTTCTTTCTGTCTGGCTTCTTCTTTGTAAGCCTCCATAGTCAGTTCGTCCAGGAGACGTCTGGCACACTCCAGGTGTCTTTGGAGTTCAATAAGTTTTGAAATTCTTTCGCTCATCTTTAATGTGAACAGGTTCACAATGGGAGCTAGACTGACGTATGCTCGCGTTTATATCCTTGGAGAACGGACGTGATGGAAAACATCCCCTAACTTTTTATTATGATATGAAACACGCGGACTTAAAAGAAGTTCTCACGTTAACTTTTTTGACTTACCAACACAGTCAGATTTTTTTTTTGTATGTTTTTGGACAAGACAGAGAGAAAAGGGTGGGTTTTGTTTGTTTTACTGATTCCCCTAAAATTGAAGTGTTTATAGTCACACTTCTAAAATCTTAAAATTTTTTAGGCAAATGAAAGAAGTATATCTTTTCGAGAGTCTTGAATAGCCCTGAAAAGGGCTGATTGTTTTTTTTTTTTTGACGAAGAGTAAAGGCAATCTTTGTTGAATTTTACTGTCTAAGATTGCAACCCCGTCTGGCAGCAGGTTTTCCTACACGATAAGGTCTGCTTCTGCGAAAAGAGAAAGTGAAGTCTTTGGTGTCTATTCGACAGTCCACAAATCCTTTGTCTGGTTCTTGTTGTTATTGTTGTTGCTGCTGCTGCTGTTGCTGCTCTTCTCTTTGCCTCTTCTGAGTTCTGTATTTCTCAGTCCATTCTTCTTTTTCTTTCTCAATTTCCTCTCTAAAGACATTCTCAATGAGATCTTGGGCTATAGAGAGCATTCTGACATTCTCTATCTCTTCAGGCTTCGGTATCAGGTTTAGCCTGACACGATGTAATTGAACGTAAGCTTCGTTGAGTTTAGCTAGTCTGGAAGGCATCTTCGTAGGATGACGATCAACAGTGAATGGTCAGACTGGAGACCCGTTCGCTTTATATGGTACAAGCGCGGACGGGATAGAAAACATCCCTACTGAGTTTTAGTTATTGAAACGTGAGGATAGCTCATGTCATGAGGAGGGATAGAGAGAAAGTCAAAGAGCATATATTCAAACTGTGGGTCTTTTTTTATAACTAAACAAACGACAGACACGTTTTTTCTTCAAAATACAACATTTTTTATTCAACTAACAATGAATAGAATTAACAAGGAACAAGGAACAAACAACATTTCAATTTAAAATACAAATTATTTTTGACAAGGTTGACAACGTTGTGAAATCATGTGAGATTTCCATTGATTCATATCATGAGGCCATTGATGTACACTACGTTTTCTAGCTAAAGACAAAAGATAACCATAACGGTCACAAAACCATCGATCTACTCTTTCATCATTTCTAGAAGAGTCACGATCAAAAAAAGTGACTAAATGTTCTAAAGAATGTCCCAGACTGCGATGATGAAGAAAATACACACAATATTGTCCACACACCATGGAATCGTTGCTTTGTAACTTCACATTATTGAATCGTGTCGTCTGGGCATTTCTTCTCATAAAGTCAATGATATCGTCTTCCAAAGGTGGTAATCCATACGAATCAAAGTACTCCACACAATTGACCTGAGGAAAGTACACGGCTACCCAGTGAGTTCCTGGAAGATGACTGTCGTCTGTGTTGATGACATAAGCTTGGTGGTCTTGAGTTTTGCGATGTGAGAGTTCATCTTTAGCACACACTACAGGATTCCAAGAAGCAGTATACGAACTATTATTCAAAAGGTAATAAAGTTCCCAGGTATCCATATTTTCTGCTTGTTTTGTTTCTCTTGTTGGTTTTCTTCACAGGTGATGATAAGTCATCAATTCAATTCTGACTTTTTGCTTGAAAAGTTCTGACAAGTAACCGTTTCTTCGCCTGGTTTCCCAACTCTGGGCTAAGAGAGCTTCGATGTGATAGATCTCTCGAGTAGTCAGTGGAGGACAGGAATGATCACACAAGCCTTTATACCACTCATGCAACACGGTTTCTTCTGCGATGAGACTCCAAGCTTCGTCCAGATACTCGTCCAATTTTTCTTCTTGACTCATCATGAGACATTTATCGTGTTGAATTTGACTGGGATGATCGTTTTGACATCCATAGCAATCTTTCTTGACCAATTCCGTAATTTTATCTGCCAAGTGTTTAGCAAAACAGGAGACTAAATGTTGTTCTTGTTCTGGCCATCTTGACTTCACGACCTCGTTTTCTTTGTCTTCGTCTTTGAAATTGGTTTTCACGGTATCCTCCCATTCCATGGATTCTTCCACTTTCAAAGAAGGATAAGTGTCCTCCATAGTGACTAATAGTCTAGAATAACTTCTCTCAAACTGTTGATTTCTATGGTATTATCGAATTCAGCATACAGGATGACGTTCGTTGTGTGGGGTAGAGGATCTGCAAACTGAAGTTCCACTCGCAGTTGACCGGATTTTATAGGGTGGAAATGTCCCTCGTCACTGCCTTGGTCTGGAGTGAAATCAAAGGCCCACAAAGTGTATCCTCCAGCATAATCGTCGTACGAAATGCCGTGACTGGTGTTGGTTCCTAGTTGACCGGTAGCTTCGTACAGGGACAAGTACGATCTCAAGTAATTCTTCTGGTCAAAGTTAGGTTCAAAGGGTCTGGTACACAGAGTCTTGCCATCGCGACTGACTTCAATTTTGGACACTTTGTAGTGGTTAAACTCAAAAGGATTTTCATTGTTGGCTCCGTTGAAGGCTGCATTGCTAACGATGCCAACGATTAAACGTTTGGGTAACTGGCCTTGGAATAGATGATCTTCGATCTTGGATCGGAGTCCAGTAGCAATAGTGAATGTTTTCACTTCTACACGCCGTATCGGATACTTGGCAGTGGTTCTGCTCAAGGTGTGACTGATGTCGTTTCCCACTTTAGGTAACACTTCTACGCGACACACGTAAAGTCTGGCTTCTTGAATTTTGGTTTTGTAGTGGACATTTTCTTCAGCCATCAAGTGGAAAGCCGTACTGCTACGATTCAATCTCAGACGAATATCTACTCCGTTCAGCAAATACTTCTCCTGCAACCACATGTCCAAATGCAAACGATCCATCAGTTCTAAATTATGGGCTCCCACGATTTTCTTTTGACGAGCAACAAATCCTTTATTGTCTTCATCTAGTTCGTCGAACTTTTCTGGTGTGTCAGGTTTCCAAATCACGCAAGCATCCAGATGAGTGTTCTTGGCCTCCTTTCCGTACGTCAAGAGATTTTCTAGGTACGCTCGGTAAGGGTAAGTATCCATGCTACTGCTGATCAGTTTGTTATTCAAGTACAAATCCACTTCGCTAAACAAGGAATGCATGAAATTGTTGACGGGAGCTACTTTGGCATCATCTGCTAGATTGGAACCGTCGGATTTTTGCCCTTTGACTTTCAGATACAAGTAACTACTATTCAGATCGATGTAATCTTCCGGTTGTCCTTTGATTTCAAACTCGATGGGAGCGGAATCCGTCAAAGAGGAAACAGGATGAAATTCGACCCATTGGGATTCTTGCATGGTCATCATAGTGGGTGGCATGGCAAACAGATCCAGTTCTGACTTGGAACAGGCACAAGACTCTCGGTGCATCATTTTCTGTTGTTTTTTTTTTTTGTTTACAATTTAATAATCAAACACGTCTAAGTCTCGAACAGTTTTTCTTTTCTTAGTCTTTCTAGCTTTGAGAGTATGAAGTCCTTTGAAAGGGTGTTTTCGTCGTCTTTTTCTGCCTTGTCCTTGTTGGAACCTCAGAGAAGCAGGAATGCCTGACTCAGCAGCAAACGTGGCATTTATAGGATTTTCTCGTCGACCCAAAATATCTTTGCCTGTTTGAAGCAAAACATTTTTGCCTGCTCGTAAGAAAGCTTCTTTGGGGTTTTGTTTGTCAATGATGACATCGTGGAGAAATTCTTTACCGTGTGTCATCGCAGCATCTTTCAGGGCGTGCAATCCCCGTGTCACCATTGGTTTTAACACGGGAACCACAGTACGAAAGACCGATTTGAGCATATTCCCTAAACCATGTCCTCGTTGTCGAGTGACTCCTTGGTACACAGGATACATGACTGACAAAAAAGTTTTTTAGAGTACTCTTTTTCGAAAATGGAGTTTCACAGTGACTTTCCCTTGGGTGAATGGAATATTTTGTCCCAGATCTCCTTTTATAGTTATGTTGACAGTGTCAAAATACGACTTACTGACAGGTAAATAGTGAGGATGTACAAATTCACGGTGAACGTGATAGGTGTTTCCACCTTCTTCGTCAGCAGCCATGGCAGAATCCACTTTGAAAGGAATGACACGCAGTAACGGTACAGAGGTGTGACCTACTACGTTGTACTCCACTACATCGGAGTACACAAAAATCAAATTCAGTCCTTGGTTCATTACTACAGGGAAATGAAAATGTTTGGCAAAATCCAAATTGTTACCTATGGGTGGCATTTTGGTTGGATGATTCTTGACCATTTCGGGGTTTCCACCTAAAATGTGATACAATTCAGGACAAAATGTAATGGCCAAGACTTTGTCATGTGAAAATTTCATCAGGAGTCGACGAGCTATTTTGTGGTATTCAATCTTGACACTTTTTTTAGTTTTCTCCAAGGCTTTTTCAAACATGATATTGAACTTGTCAGCAAGGGTGTTCACCAAATGTTGACCACTAAAATAATAACCTGAAGGAATTTTCATCATGTAAGTGGTTCGATTAGTGGCAGGATTCTTTGTTTTCGGAAAGTCAACTTTATCACTGCGTTCATCCATGACTTGTTGCACTTGTTCATCTTCAACTTCTACGGATACAGTGTTTTGAGTTTCAACGATGTTTTTAATTTGTGTTGGGTGAATCATTTCTACCAAAGCCACTTCCCAATAGGCTTCGTCATCAAATCGAATGGCCTGAGGTAATTTGGCCGTGTAACAGCACAAAGTGTTTTTGGGAAACACCTCCATGGAACTGTCACTGGGTAAGGTTAAGTAAAATTGGTTGTTCATAATTCCACAGTTCTAGTGTCCGAGGAGTCACTGGAGACCAGAGGAGTGTCTAAAAGAGAATGGTTAGGATGAATGTTGGAACTGACGTTGGACACCAGACTCCCGTTGTTGTTGTTTCCTTTAGAGGAATATTTTAGAGACGGGTTGGGAAGAAGGTAACCAATGCAACTGCTGAGTAAAATGGTCCACAATTGTTTGTCTCCTTGTTGTAAACTTAGATTGGCAATGGCTGCACCGATGACACAATACACCACAAAGATTTGGCAGAAAAAGACGATTTGCGTTTTAGGCACACGTTCTCCACACCACACCCACAAGGGTTGCTTTTGTAGATCTTGCAGAGAAGAACTGGGGGAAGAAGCGTTCACAGTAGGAACTGAGGCTGTGTTGAAGACCATGATGGTCACTTCTTTTTATAGTCAATGATTTGAGAAGCGTTAATCCAAGAGTCAAAACTTGACGGATATCCTTTCCAATGTACTTTGACTTCTTTGACACGTCGTTTTCCCACTTTTCGTGTTCTTCGATCGAGAATGCTTTCGATTTCGTACACGTCGTCTTCTTTTTTGGTCACACGTTGTAACTCGGGTAAGTAAAACGTTCCTTTTAACACTTCTCCGTTCATGTCTTCCAATTTATAGACGGGAGGATAACGACCACGCACTCGTTCAGTGACACGAAACAATTCGGTGGTCCAGTTGGGCAAGTAACCTTTGTCGAAAGTACGTTTGGTTTTGCCAATGCGTACCCAATCTCCTGCGGCTAACTGTCTACCTTTCTTGGAACTAGTGACTGACGGAGACGTACCAAACAGACGCTCGGAGACGGTCACTTCGTTGTCGGGAGTCACTTCTTGAGGGGCACGTCCAATGCTCCGATGGTAAGATTGGTTGTACGATTGAACGAGGTGTGGCAAGATGTCGATGTACTTGAGAGTGTGTTGATGCGTAAAATATTTCCACATGCGTTCTTTCAAAGTGCGTTGAAAACGTTCCACGATACTGGCTTTAGTTTCGGGATTCTCGGTGGTAAAAAAATGAATGTCACGTTTCTTCAATTCTTTTTGGAAAGCTTGGTTTAGAAATTCGGTACCTTTGTCGGTTTGCCATCGAAGAGGGTGACGACCACTTTGTTTCAACACCAGTTTCAAGGCTCGCACTAATTCACTGCTCGATTTGGAAGTCAAAGGCACGACCCAAGCAAATTTGGAAAAGACGTCGATGACACAAAACAAATATTTGTAGCCACGATTGTAGGTGGTCAAATGAGAGACATCGGCTAAATCCGCCTGCCATTGATGATCGATACCTTCCACTTGGGTGCGACTTCTTGAAAATTTTCGTCGAATAGGTTTGTGTAAGGTGTACGTAGCTTGTTCTTGTAACCATCGTTGCACTTGAGGTAAACGGACACTTTTCAGTTTTGTTTTGGCAGCACGATACAATTTTTGAACACCTCCGTAGCCAGCTGGATGAGATGGATCGTAGTAAATGCTAGCTAAGACCTTCTCCATTTTTTCTTTTTTGCTTTTTTAATAAGTGATCCAATCTTCGCTGATGCTTTTCGCTATGGAGCGAGAGGGTGGTTTGGAAACGGCTTTACGTGTTCGATGTGCCACAGGAGTCGAAGTGGAAGGTAGTTTTGGTAATGGTGTTGGAGGTGGTAATGGTGGTAAGAGAATTTCTTTGGTTTTCTTGTCTTTTTTCACTTCTGGTTTCCCTTCTTTCTTTTTTACTTCTGTCGAAGATGGAGTGGACATCTTCTTTTTAACCCAAGCTTTAAGTTCTTCTCGTTGAGGTGTAGGGGAAGGGGTCAACAAGGACGTTGCAATTTTACTAGGAAGAGGAGCTGCTGGTGGTGTTTGAAAGACTTCTCGTACCTCTTCTTCAGGTATCCGTGGGGTTGCTTCTGTCTTAACCGCTGAGGTAAGTGGTGGTGGTGGTGATGGACTTTTTATCAGGGCTTTCAAATCTTTCAAAGAAGGTACAGCTGTTTCGTCTAATGCTTTTTGGTGAAAGAGTTGCAGTCGTTGCAACAATTGACCGTACCGTTGAGATTTTTCCGTTTCGGACAAATCGCTACGATCCATCAACGATTGCAATTCGTGTTGTAATTGTGACATTTCGGTCAAATGAGGATTGGGAGGTAATTGTGGGGTCCGTTGTTCTTGCCAACGATGGTATTCCATCCATCGTTTATAAGGGACTAAAGTCAGTTTTCGTCCTTCCATTAGATTTCAAGAATCACGTCTGGGATCTTTTGACTCCAGTGTTCTCCTTTTATCTTCGTCCTCCCAGGACAGTTCCAAGTGATCCCATTACTCCTTGCAACAAGGGTTGTGCTATGTTTCCCAGCAAGGGTGCTAACATGGGTGCTAACAGGGGTAAAATAGCAATTCCTCCGCGTTGCACCAACATCTTTTTCTTTTGACGAATAGGAATTTTCTTTTGGACCATTTGGCGAAGAACGTGTCGATGTTTGGCTAAGCATTTTTTCTGATGTGCAGACAAAGGAATCGTGCCTTTCAAAACATTCAGACAACATTCGCACACGGTATCAATGACGTCCTTCGAGGCGGTTTGAATGAGTTTTTTTCGCATGGGTGAAGGAGCTTTGGACAGGACAGACAATATGTCCCAATGTTTGACTAAACGAGGAGGTAGTCCTTTTCTTTTCTTTCCTTTAGGAGTAGAAGAGGAATGGGTTTTGGAGGGTGACATTTTTTTGTGAATTGTTTCCAGGGCAGACACCAAAAAGTACACTAACGTCAATCACTTGGGTACATGACCTTTTATCCTTTTTTAGCACAACGAAACTGTCTTGTTTCCTTTTGGAACAGGAGAACGATGCATCTTTGGGTACACGACAGCCACTTAACTTCATAGTTCGTCCTTGTTAGCCCTTATCCATATGGTCTTTGTCCCTGATCAATTTTTTTGTTGTCTCTCTTTTATAAATTGCTCAACCTTTCCCAACATGTTGTCAATGTGTCTGTAAACAAAAAAAAAGGACTGAAGAAACCGCCTCTTTGGTGACTCCTTTTTTTCTTGGAACGACTGTCTTTTCTGTAGGTGTCGTCGATGCTGAACTAAACGTTTCTTAGGATGACGTGACTGACGTTTTCGTTTTCCTTTTCCTTTTTGCACAGAAGAACGACGATGGTGATGGTGTACACTTCTTGGTGGTGCCATCTTGAGGTGATTAGCAGCACAAAAAAACACACTGATGTTAAAATGGACCTCGGTTCTTTTTATACTGGAATGCGTCGCCACTGATTGTCTTTACGTCGTATCAACTTGATGACAGGCAACACACGTCGTGGAGGAGTAAGCAAAGGGCTAAATCGAGCCAATTCTTGGTTGGACAAATCCAGTAAACTTTGTAACACACCTGTTCTCTCTTGGACTTTGATTTTTGGGGCAGGTACTTTGTGAGCAGCAGCCGCTGCTGCTAAAGAGGAAGCGGGTATTACTGATGGAGAAGACATTTTTGGAGACGCTCTCATGTAGGTTGAAACTCTTTTCGGTGGTCTTTTCTTTTTCGTTTTCTGAGGTGGTGACTTGGTTTTACTACCGTGGTTCTTTTTCTTTTTCTTCTGGGTACGTTTGGGAGTAACTTGTTTCTTGGGTACAAGTTTGGGTGCATTGGGATCCCATTTTAGGAGGGAACGAATGATGACACCTCCTAGTGAACCACTACCTCCAGGTTTCAAAATGATTTGCTTTTTTGGTTTGAGTGTCAATGCGAGGATCAGCTAGTTGCGTCAAGGCTACTCTGTTTCTGTCAAAAAAACGTTTGGTTTGATGTGGAATCTGAATGATGCCTTGCAGTAATTGACGTGCTGTCACCGTAAACCATCGTAAGACTTCTTTGAGACTGGCTTCTAAGACACGAGCACGTATTTGTGGATTTTTCTCGCGACTAATGCCATACAAGGCACGAATCAATTTAACGGGAAGATGAGACTGAAGGGACGTCATGTTGACAATGTGTGAGACAGAATCCAAGTAACCAAGGTTTTTATACTATTTTTGTCTTTGCTGGTCATGGTTAAGTCGACGACGGGGATGAGTACACGACAAGTCCACCGTCTTGACACCAGTGGTGAAACAGATGGGTACGAAATCGCAAATAATCGGGGGTAGTGGGTTTCAAATCCACGAGTAAATAGACGTGTGGAGTTTGAGTGGCATCTTCGTACGCATGAGTTAGCCAAGGTGTTCCTAACTGTTTGGCTAAGACTTGCACTTGCGATTTATCTCTAGGACTTTTAAACAAGACCACATAATGAGCATTGAGACTGATGGTACGATGGGCTTTACTTTGTTGAAACAAATTTTGAGTAATGTAAATGACACTGGCATTACGATGATGCCCTTTGCGTGTAAACCACAGCTTAATTTCTTCTTCGTCTTCTCCTAACATGTCATCAAAAATAACCAAATGGGTTTGACTGGGGTCAGACACGATACCGTCGTCTTCGACCGGAATGCCTTCCACAAACACAATGGATTCACCTTGACTTTCTCGTAGAAGGTTGTACGCGGATTGCCACTCTTTGTAACACCACACGATACGTTGAGGTGGACGATCGATCAAATGATGTTTATGTTCGATCAAACGTTTGACAAATTCGGTTTTGCCTGAACCGCTAGGTCCAGCAATGAGCATGTTAAAGGGATGTCGAAGATACAAGGCATCCCAACTAGCACGGTCTAAGTGTTCGTCAATGACTTTGAAAGTGGAGGAAGAGGGAGCAGAGACAGTAGAGGTAGCCATAGTAGCGTCAGGAATGTCACCTTTCGTGTAACACGATGACAAACAAGACAAGAGTTTTTATACTTTTTCAGGACACGTTTATTGCAAACTTTAAAATGAAATAACACGAAAGACATAAATACATAATAGCCAAATGGTTAAGTACATGAATAAAAGACACATCAACACAACTATCGTGGAATATAAACAAATTTCTACTTGACAACATTTTTTGTCATTCAAATGTAGTGTCCTAGGGATAATGCGTAATGTTCTAAACGTTTGTACATGGTTTGGTACTGTCACACAAAGGTTCTCCTGGAATGACCTTTCGGAAAGGTCAAGGACCGTCCTGTCTTGAAGATAATGGTTTTCCTCCGTGACAGACTGTTCTTCTTCTGGTATTGTCACTAACACAGAATGAAAAGTGACTTTTTTCACGGAACGTTTTAATGTTTCAGGATTACAAATCTCGGGCATAGTTAGCCACTTCTTTAGTCCAAGCCTCAAAACCCACACTTTTCCAGTCACGTACATCTGTCCAGTGAGGGTGTAAGTCACAAGCTACACACACATCCTCATACACCTCTTCCGTACCTAAAAGTTGACGAATCTTGTTTTCCCGTATAGGTTTAGAAGTATCCAAATGAAAACGCAAAGCTTTCAGGAGAATGAGTTTCTCGTGAGCATTTAAAGGCATCACTTTCATATTTTGTTTTTGGAGTGGTACGTACTGTTCGTAAAGTGTCCACAAATGATCGGACGGTAAACGAAATCCCAGAAAGCAAGTCACTAAGACACACACGACACGTCGTCCCCAATTCAATGGACACAGTTCTCGTAAAAGGCAATGGTAATCCTCCACTGATTGAATATGGTCATGGATCTCCTTCCAAGGAATCTGTTGAATCAACAATGATAACGGTTTCGGCATGGTAGAACGATTTTATAGTCACTTTTTTTTCGCCAGCATATAACCGTAATTTCTCCACAAACATAGTCGTTTTATTCCATTCTTGAATCTAAATTCTCTAGTCACTAACTGAAATGTGACTAGTCGATCAGAAGTTTCCTCTTCCACTAAGTTTACAAACTGTTCAAGATTGTGGTAACTCTCTAACTCGTCCTCTGGAATTCGATTCAGTAAGTGTAACTGGAAGTACATATAATCTCTACTAACAATACACTTTTTTCCCACTGTCGACTAATGTCTGACCACTTGAACACTTTCTTCAGAATCAATCCTTTTATAGCATTGAGGTACCAGTGGTTCAAACATCGGTGACGTAACGGATGCAATAGTTCTTTGCGTTTGACTTGTATTTTGACCAACTCTCGATAAATTCGTTCTCTCAATTCCACAGGTAAACCACGAATATTCTCTAGTAAAGGATCCATAACCATGTCTTAAACACTTCTCTTGGAGCGAAAGTATTGAACGTAGTGAGTTATTTCATTCCACTGCCATTCAGGATAACGGTCCAGAATGTTAATAAAATCTTCCGTTGTAAATGGTCTAAAGCGAAAACAAAGAATGAACACAACTTTAATCCAAAGACATCGAACTTGTTGGTTGACTTCTTTCACTTTCCTCCTGTGAATTTCTCGACACAAACGTTCTACAGTCACCAATTGAGATTTGGCACTAGCAAGACTCTGCCAAATGTCCTTGTAGATCTTCTTCCAGCGGTAATGTTTGAAGATTGATATTGATGTCAGGTTTAAATACTTGACTAGGGGTGACCCGACCTTGGACTCCTAACCCTGTGGCTACTTTTTTACTTGACATCGTTGAATTTGAATAAAGAACGAGGTCCCACTAAAGGTACGTAATGACAATCCGGAGACCAACGAACATGTTCCAGGTAAGCGGAATCTTTCTGTTCCCACTCGTGAATTGACATGCCACAACTAAAGCACTTGACTTTATCCCCTTCACCCAAGTAGAAAAATCCAGCTCTGGCTAATTCTTCGGGGGTAGGTCCTCCCAGATATTTTGGCCATTTACCTCGAAAGGTTTGGATCCGACTTTCATAATCAGAGTATTCTGGCAGACGCACAGGAAACGAATATTCGTATTGTGCAGATTCACCTCGATGAGGGTAAGGTGAGATATGCAAAAGTTTACTCAGTTTTACGTGACATCCGTAGGGTGGTAACCGAAGCGTTTGTTGTGGAGGATGACATCCACAGATAATGTGAAAAGGTGTACGATGACGAGCGGCATCACTTTTGCATCCGTCAGGATTGACACGTATACCATCATTATCACTCGTTTCCAGGATAGGTTTGGTCGTCTTTGCAAAGTTCCCATGACGATAATGTGGTACTGAATCGCTAAGGTCACAGCGTACAGCATCTACGTCATCGCAAGGTACAGCATCGCACTCAAGTTTACTCTTGCTGGATATTTGATGTGTAAAAGGATTCATCTTTTTATCTTGGTCTTGGTAGTCCAAATGAACTATTGGACTTGAACGTTAGGTTGGTAAGTGGTCACTTTAAAGTTTCCATCCTGACCAGACTGCAAGGCTTCTTTGAGTACGCCAAAGTTCACCACTTGACTGGTGCAATAATTGAGAGTCAATCCTTTCACTTTACACTCCGTGTACACTTCTCCTTGAGGGTTACGGAATTCGTAACCGTAATTTTTTGGACCGCCACTGGCAAAACTTAGAATCTTGTCCTCGGGATGCTCGTCTGTCCAGGCTCCTAAACGGTCTCCTTCGATTTTAGGTTGCTCTTGACCCAAACGACTAATATAGATGCAACTGTCCGTGTCAAAATACAACACACGATCTCCTAACAGTTCTAAAGCTTCGTACAGTTTTAAGCGAGCATGAGCTGTCACATAAGCCGCAATGATGACATTTCCAAATTCGTTGGCTTCTACAAAGTCCAGTTCTTCTTCGTAATTAACTAAGAGCAAGTCCTCACGAACGACGTCCACGTGTTTTATGAATTTGGTTTTGTCGTGAATCATCTGGAAGTAACGAAAAAGTTGTGACAAATACTCCGTTTTGGGTAAACACGGACGTTGTGCCATTTTGCCCCACAAACAATTTAACATCACTTTGGCAAACGATCGCCTTCCTTCGTTTTTTTCCACGTGGTCTAAAGTGATGCCTTCCTGTTCCCAGTATTTCTCTTTGAATTTCTTTTGACTTTCGGGAGTGTGACACCAGGAAGGATAGCCACTGGCTTCTTGCTTCAGTTTCAAAAAAGCATTTACGTACTCTGAGAAAATGCCTTTTTGAGTCTCGTCACCCTTGTGGTACTTTTCTGTCTTGGGAAAGTGGTAAATTTCGTACACTTCTAACAGTTGGTATCCCAGATCCAGAGCTTTAAACAATTCTACACTAACCCATGTTCCCGTCAAGGCACGTTCTTCCTGTGTGTGCTGACAAGGGTGGTTTTGGTTGCACGTTTCAGCACAAGTGCGACACAAAGTAAACATCAGTTTTCCTTGGCAATGATGGGGTAACACGGGATGGTACAAATTCGTGGGAGGCAAGACTTTGCACTTGATCAATCCTTCGTATTGTCTAATATTGTCCATGTCAATGTGTTCGGTCAGCAATTGTGGGTGACCTACCGGAAAGTGACAATACTTGCACACGTATGGGTACAGAGAACACACGTCCAAGTATTTGATTTCTTCTCCTTTCTCCTCGTCGGCTTGGTACAGCAAACAGGCGGCATTCGTCCGTCCTCCGTACAAACTCTCCCTTGGGTTTAGAGGGTCCGACAGCTTGTAACTTTCCACGATACGCTTAAACTCGGGATCGGTTTTCAATCGCTGGTCGTATTTGTGTTCCCACATTTCTATCACTTGATATCCTTGCTCTTCTAACTTCAAGCGACGTTGACAAGTGGCCTGGTACAAGTCTTCCATGGTTTGTTGTAAAAACTGATTTTTAGTACTCCGTTGAGGATAACAGATAGGACATCCATGAAATAAGCAACCGTTAAACTCGTACACGATCTGAGGGTTTTCTAAGTTCCAACCATCTACCGAATACCTTCCGATGGTCTTTTCACCTCCTCCGTTGCGGGCATGTTGAATCCATTTGTCTTCCTTGTCACACAAGTAATGTAACCAGCGTAGTGCTTTAACCGAGTATTGTCGTTTGACAAAATGGGTCGTTTGAGGGGTGATAACAGCTAGGGTGTTTTCGGGCATGAATCGCTGACGGTACACTAAGGAACACGCTTTAGCAAGGGTGCAGGCTTCTTTCAAAGGATCGATTCCTCCGTGTTCCATGAATAATTCTCGAAATTTGCCACAGCAACGCCGTAAAATGTCCACGTCGGAACGACAATATTTTAACATTTCTTCCTGAAAGTCGAAAGGGTCCGAAGCGTGAGTCTGGTACCATGCGAAGAAAGCTTCTCGTTGTTCGGTACGCATGTTGTCGGGGTCGTAGTAGTGAACCTCTGGCAAATGAGGTAGAACAGCATGTTGATTGGCTTCGGTATTGTAAAAGTGAGGAAAATAGCCTTTGGCCATTTCTGTCATGCCAAACGTTTTAGGCATGCGACTCAAAGGCATGGCCAAATAACTCATCGAATCTTTAAACTGCACTTGTCCCACTTGCATGGAAATGATTTTGGCTCCGTTCAAAGTCACTTTAGGACGTTCGGTACTTTGTTCCGTATAGTATCTCAGCAAAAACTGTCCATCGTATCCCGAGAAATTGTGAGCCATGACTGTGGCAAAACGATGACAATCTCCGTAACGTTCGATATCTTCTTGGCTCCACGTCTCGTCGATAGGGTCTAAGACCCATTGGGCAAAATTGGTCAATGTGTTCGGTCCCCTAAAGATTTTTTCACGTCCACCAGGAATCTTGCTACAGTGAGGGCAATGAGTCAAGATAGGCTCTTGGATGCATTTTTCGCACGCTCGATGAGCCACGCAGAAATTAGGGATGTGAATGCCAGTTTCTTGCATGCATTCAAAATCGAAAAAGATGAAATTGCCTTTCTTTTTCTGGGCCTCTTCTTTTTCTTCTTCTTCATGTTTAGAATGGTATTTTTGAATGTAGCATTGGTGTTCCAAGTCCACGATTTGGTGACAAATGTGACATCTTTTCTTTCCTGAACAGACGTGTGCCTTGGGGCTGTTGGTACGTATGCCTTGTCCACAAGTAGGGCACAATCTCAGGAGTTGACATGCACTTTTCCGCTGTGAACCTTGCGTCTTCAAATGTTGTTGGTAACAGGCAGGACTGACAAACGTTCGCTGACAAGCAGAGCAATGCACTCGTTCTTGTCCTTCGTCCAAACAGGGTTTAGAGGCTAAACATCCCTCACATTTCGATCCACAATGTTTGTGTTGCTCTCGATTGTTATAGCCATAGTCACATTTCTCACAGTAATAACCATATGACAGGAATGCAGTGATACTGGTAATGGCATCAAAATGTTCATCGTAATGATAGACGTGAATGTATTTTCCGTCTTTAAAATCTTTGCCTCGAAACAACAGAGGTCCGCGCACTTCTTGAGGGTGCACTTTCAAGGTGTAACGTGGAGCCAAGACGTCTTGCAACTTTTGCATTTCAGGAATGCCGCAGGGTGTATCTTTAGCTAGTCCCGCTTGCTGTAACAGGAGTTCTGCTTCTTTTTGTTGTTTCGCTCGGTCCGATCGTTGAATAGTTTTCCAGGCTCTTTTCCATTCTGTCGTATTGTTCTTGTCAGCATACGTTCGTCCCACCACGATGGCACGGGCTAAACACATCTTGTCTTGAGAGTTGTTAATTTGGACGAGGCTCTTTTTGATGCTGCGAAGGTTGTCTACCAAGAACACCTTTTTGCGCTGTCCTGTCCCTTGGGGAAGAGAAACATGTGTCATGAACAGTGTCGCTTTTCCGTCGGTGATGTGAAACTTGTCATTGGATTGTTGCACGTGTTGAATCTTGTCGATGATTTTGGAAGGTGTCAATTCTGATGGACTGCTAAATTCGATCCATACGGGAGACTTCAAATTGTCGTGATGAATGGAAAGTCTCAAGCGATCGTCTTCTTTGGCTTCACATTGCTGTTTCAGATTTGTTAACAAAGAATCCCACACATCGGTGATGAACTCTTCTGCTTTCTCCAGTGGTACGTCGGACTTGAAATCTTTAAACTTCACGGTGTACGTGTGGGCTGTAGTTCTAAATTTTCTAGAGGATCGTTTGTCGGTCTCTTGAATGTGATAGTAATTTTTAGGGTTTACTGTTGGTACTTTATTTTGCTTTGCTGTAGACTCCCTGGGTTTAGATTCTGGTTCACTCATCTCATCTTCAAAATCACTGGCATGAATTTGAGCCAAGACTTCGGCTAATGTGCGAGGCAATAAATCACGTTTCTGCCTCTTACTTTCTTTTTCTCTCTCACTGAAATCGTGCGATCGTTTCATCTTGATTGAAAAAAGTGAAATGACTACATTTGAAATGCCGTGGGTCCTATATATTCATGTCAAATCAGTGCATATATAAAGGGCTAGTGCCTTCCCTCTCAGTATTCATTTTTGCTCTCAAGCTGATCAGTACGATGGAAGAACCCACACAAATCGAACTTCTCATTAGAGCTTTACGAGGTGTCATTCGAAAGTTTTCGCCAGACAATCCAACGGACTATTCTTCCACTTTTCGAGACAAAAGTCAGGATACTTGCTATATCTGTAAGAATAAAGGGCATTGGGCTACAGAATGTCCAGACCGTCAAAAAACCAGTGTCAAAAAAGACAAGAGTCGAGATACCTGTTATCATTGTAAAGAGAGAGGACATTGGTCTACAGAGTGCCCTAAGAAACAACAACAGAAGCAGGAGAAAGAGGAAGAAGAGGAAAAGGAAGAACCCCGAGACAGGAAGAGAAGAAGGAAACTGTGAAAGTGAAGAAATTCAAAAAAACAGGCACAGAAGAAGTCTATGAACTTTTTTAAACAAGTGTTGCGTTCTGTTGTGAATTGAATTGTAAAGAATTGTACCAGAATAGACCAGATTGAAAAAACGTAAGTGTCTCCTGGTTTTAATTTTTTAGAATAAGAGTCTACATTCACGCACACACACACACACACACACACACATACATAAATGAATACATACATACTAAAGGGTGATACAAGGATTTTAAGTTTTCATTGATTTTTTTTTTTTGGCAAAATAAATAGTATTTCTTTTCGAAAGTAATGAGTGGTCCTGAAAAGGACCGTTGGGTCTTTTGTTTCCTGAGAACACACTCAAGAACGAGAAGCAATTCGCTTCAATTGCCTTATGCCTTTGCCACGGCCAAGGCCAACTTGTGGACTTGCTCTTGTCAGTGATTGAGTAGAAATTACTAATGGTGGAATCTCTGGTGTAGTCACAATGTTAGTCTGCTTGGCTCGGGAAGGTCTTTTTCTCTTCGGTCGTAATAAAGAAGTCTGATACATTTCTTTCAGATTTCTTAACTCCACTAAAATATCCAAGAGTATCGTGACCGTTTGACTTTCACTGTTTTCCTTCTCTCCTGGACTTGCTTTCTTTTCTACTGCTGCTTCTTCTTCTTCTTGTCGTTTCCTTCTCGTCTCTTCTTCTTCTCGCTGTTGCTGTTCAAGCAGAAATGCTTCTTCTGCTTCTTTCTGCTGCTGTAAAAATTTCTCTAATTCTTCTTTTTGTCTTTGTTTAAAATCGTTGATGCTTGGTAAAGAAGGAGAAATTGGTGAAGGTACTGGGGCCGGTACAAATTCTTGCGAAGAGAGAAAATCAACTAAATCACAGTTGAAATCAACCTCTTCGGTCAGTGACACTGTGTTCACTTTAGTAGCTGATGCTATACCATTGCTTTTCGTCTCCGCAGCTGGTGCACCCCAATTCATTGTCTTCTTAAGTTCCGTCATGTTTGGCTCAACAATGCCGCATCTATTCACTTCGCACGAACGCTAGTGAACGTATATAGGCATTGTGACGTCACATGGAACTCTCTTCGGATTGGAAGACAGGCTCCGCGAAGTGACCGAATTTTGTAACGCGTATTGGGATTGGTCAACCATTTCAATCTGTTTCGATCCAGTCTATAAATACACACAATTCACTTCATTGCCTTCACCTGTTCTCATCACACACAAAGAAGATGTTGATCACTGCTAAATCCTCTAGTTGGTTATCGTCATTGTTTTTTGATCCGGAATTACCCGTGTATGCGAAAACAAAATGGTCTGTCATCCGGATTAAAGGTGCCACTGTTTGGAAAAGAAGATGTTATGTGGAAAGACAAGGCTGTTTGAAGCGGACTCTCATCTTCGGACAAGAAGTGAGATGCAGTTTAAGACAAGCTTTGAGAAAGAAAAAAGCAATGCGATGTCCTGTATGTTAACGGCATGATGTTAACATCATAAACAACGGCCCTTTTCAGGGCCACTTTCCATGCCTCGAAAAGATTATACTTTTCCATAACAAATTGCCTGTATAAGTTATAAAACATACATATCACTACATTCACTAACACGACGAACGCTTGATGTCACAGTACTTGACGAATGCTTGACGTCACAGTACTTACACATTGCTACACTGTTGACAAGTGTCCAGTACCGTGACGTCATGCCACCTGGGCCATTTCTCTTGTCGCTATACAGTCCCAGGGTGTGCTAATACAAAATTCCCCTTGTCGCTATATTACCCCACGCTGTGCCATTTGTCGCCAAAAATCTTGTCGCTATATCGTCCCAGGCCATATTTTAATGATAACTCCCATTGTCGCCAAATCGTCCCCTATTACTACTCATGATGTATAATGATAGTCCACATTTAGTACATCCATCATCAAGGGGATCAAATCTGTTTTGACAAGGGATGCATTGTGTATATGATAGTCCACTTTTAGTACATCCATCATCAAGGGAATCAAATCTGTTTTGACAAAGGATGCATGGTGTATATGACTATCCACATTTAGTACATCCATCATCAAGGGGATCAAATCTGTTTTGACAAGGGATGCATTGTGTATATGACAGTCCACTTTTAGTACATCCATCAGCAAGGGGATCAAATCTGTTTTGACAAAGGATGCATGGTGTATATGACTATCCACATTTAGTACATCCATCAGCAAGGGGATCAAATCTGTTTTGACAAAGGATGCATGTTGTATATGACAGTCCACATTTAGTACATCCATGGCATGGGGATTAAATCTGTTTTGACAAAGGATGCATGGTGTATATGACAGTCCACATTTAGTATATCCATCAGCATGGGGATTAAATCTCTTTTGACAAAGGATGCATGGTGTATATGACAGTCCACATTTAGTATATTCATCAGCATGGGGATTAAATCTCTTTTGACAAAGGTTGCATGGTGTATATGACAGTCCACATTTAGTACATCCATTAGCATGGGGATCAAATTTGCTTTGACAAGGGATGCATGGTGTATAATGACAGTCCACATTTAGTACATCCATCATCCAGGGGATCAATCTGCTTTGATTGTATAATGACAGTCCTTGATAGATAGATTGGTCCTCTTGCTGAAAATTCTTCTGGTGGAGTTGAGATGACCTCATTGCCCTTTTCCTATTTCATAAATCTTGTGTGAGTTTTGGCTTTTTGTTGAAAGCTACCACACTGATGGCATTGTAATGGATGTCTGTGCCTGCATTTATGTGCTGTATGTTACCACAGTAATCACATCTCTAAGTGTATTGACTGTATTGATATGGCTGACCATATTGTCTAATGCTATTTTGACCTACATTGGGTTTATAATGAGGATGAAGTTTGTAATGTGGCTGTAAGACCAGACTACACAAATGACTGCATTTATAATTTTTGCCTGCTTTTCCCCCCCTTTGTTAGAGAGAGATATTATTCTCTTTTTTCAAGCTGCATCAGTTCGCTCTTACCTTTTCGGAGAGGAGTGGATTTTAGGTCAAATTTGTACCGATCTGTGTGTCCTGCCCCTCATCAGCAGGAAAATCAAGTAATTGTAAATAATATCACACTTCCACTTACTTGCCAGTCTTCAAATGACCCCATTGATATGGAACACATCACAATCTCCCCTGGGGAACCATTTCACACAATGCAATGTGACAGCTTTGATTTTGCTTATGGATATGAGTAAATTATTGGTCATATTGTTCTTCAAAAAGTTCTAGATCAGTCCCTTTACTAGCATTGTTCCCTCCAATAATGAGGACTAATTTGGTAAACTTTGAGAGATCATATATTTTTATATCTTCAAGTATTGTCTGTAGTTTGGCACTTGAAATGGCATACTTTTTAACAATGCCTCAGACCTCAGTTGTTAATTCAGTATAAAATGGAACTTTAAATAAGGAGGATGTTATCTCTGCTGGTGGAAGGCAAAGTATTACATTACTTTGTATTGATGTAGTTAGTCTGTATGGTGCTGTATTACTCTTAACTTTATCAGTTCTATCTGAGTCAATGGCAGTTGAAATACTGCATTGAGTTTTCTTACTTCAGGTGTCTGTACATTTTTACTTAGAGTAATAGGTTTAGGACTAGTAGTTTGTGAATGTCTGCTGATAGTCAAAAGTTTATGCAGATATTAGCAGTAAATTTAACTCTGCTCTCTTTTCTGCAAGTTTACAAGTTTATAAGTATGTGGTAGTGATACATATTAAAGCAATTAAGAGAGCAAGGACCAACTTATGACATGAATACATGGGCTATGAAGAAAACACAAATTGGCTGTACCTGTTTGGACAGACTGACAGTAAAATGTGCAGGCTTATTTAGAAGTTACAGACTTTCTTTAACGGCAATTGTGGAAGGAACAATGTTGCACCAGCTAATTGGCAAGTTGATTAACAGGACAAGAAACTTGAGTAATCATGGGAAATTTAAATATTGCTGCAGACAAACTGTTACTTCACCTGAAGAGATGGCAATACCAACATCTTTTTATTTATTTAAAAAATCATTTCTTTATTGCACTATATAGCTATTCCTGAATTAAACTGATGCTGATCCAACCTCCAAAATGGCTGCTGTGGTAGCCATCTTGGAAATCTTTGTATTTCAACTTCCCTGGAGCAAATGGTTATATTTACTTTGGTTCTCTCCAAAGTTTTTATAGCAGTATGTAGCTGGTTGGTTCTGAATGAAAATGGTGCTTGTCAGATTTCCAACATGACACTTGAAAATCTTCTTTGCAGTTTTCCTCTTACATTAATAGAGGCATTGACCCAGAGTTTTAACTGAAACACTTCTTAAATATTTAATTGTTTCTGAATGGAAGTAGTGGAGATCTGACCACCATCATACCCCCATGTGTGTGAAGTCATTTTGAAACCAGGCCTATTTGACCTTGGGGTCAAGTCAGAGGTCCCCACATTTGACTGTCTATGGGCTTTATTTTGTAAAATCTTTTGAATTAAAATATTATTGAATTGTAAAACACAATTTCAGTAATTTTATTATATTCTGCAACAAAAGACAAATGATGCACCTGCATCATTCTCATGTTATATATTCATTTGGTCCACCTGTTTGTATGGCCAAGAGTATATGCATAGATTCCTCCCTAATTCCACTCATTAGGTTTCAGAGTCAGACTCATCACTGGCAATTTTTTCTGTTTGTAACAATTACTGGTTCAGGTAAAAGATTGTACATTTTGTACTAATGAAATTCCATGATGGATTTTGGTCACCAAGATGTTTGTTTTGTGTCTGACATTACAATATGTATTGGAAGAAATGACTTTGTGTCTGACATTACAATATGTATTGGAAGAAATGACTTTGTGTCTGATATTACAATATGTATTGGAAGAAATGATTTTGTGTCTGACATTACAAAATGTATTGGAACAAATGATTTTGTGTCTGACATTACAAAATGTTTTGGAACAAATGACTGTCTGATATTACTAAATGTATTGGCACAAATGACTTTGTGACAAAGACTAAGATATCCCAAATTTGATGCATCATGCTGCCATCACTCAGCAATATTGATTGATTGCAACGCTTGACAAAACAAAATTCTGATCTTGAAATTGTAACATAGTGTTATGATCAGGAAAACTGTGACAGAATAAGAACCATGCCTTTGTATAGAATGGCTAAACAGACAAGTTTCAGTCAAGTATATAAATTACCATATAATAAACAAAAGTATGTAAATGAACAGATTCTTTTCATTCAAAATTTGTGAAATAATTTGGTATGTATATCTTTGAAATGATCTATGTAATTCAATTTTATAGAAAAAACACTATGTTCATTCAACACAAATATCCACGTCAAAATTGTACAGAAAAAAGTAACCTTTGATGGTACTGTTGCTTCTGACTCTTAAGTGATTTTTGTGCTGACAAACATTCTCATGCAAGGTTGAAAATAGTATGAATACATACAGTATTAGTAATTAATTGATTAAAATAATTATCAACTTAAAATTGTCTAAATATTCAGAACTTCCAACTTTAATTGACTATATGGCTCTTGGTTTTGAAAGGTAATTCATTTTATAAGCTCTTTGAACAGTTGACCAAATTGCATATGAAGCTATCTGAAAGACTGCTGTCAGAATTAATGTCTTTTGCTTATCATTATTCAGTTATGAAGTGGCACATTTTTTTAACATCACCAGAAAGGTGTAATATAGCACTAACTGCAAATTTTCAGCCATAAGCTAGTCAGTATTTTAGTGCACACAGATAAAATCAAACTTTCAAAATAATTCTAATCCATGCAGTGACCATTTGAATTCATCTTTCATTGAATGACATAGCTTTTATTTATTTGGTCATTGAGCTGACACTATGCATTGTTATCAAACCCAGTTTATGAATATATCTAGAGACCACTTTGATTGGTACAACTTAAGTAAGTAAATTTTGAAGAAAAAAAAATTAATTTAATCAAACTTAGTTTGAACATCTATCTTGACATATTGTCTCAAATAGATTTAGTAATCTTAATTATTTCAGGTTAAAGGTCAATTTTGAACAGTATATTTTTGTTTCCAAATTTTAGATGTTGGAATATCTCAGAGATGGTTTCAGTACTCAGAAGTCAACAAGAATAAAAGGATATAAGAAGGATTTATCCTGGATTCCTTGAAATTCTTTTTTTTTAGAATGTTAGTCCTTTCTATTGACTCATGCTAGGCAATAACAAAACATCAGTGTCATGTTATTATGGCAGTTTTGTAAATCATGCCACAGTAATAAATGTTACACTCAAGAAAAGAGATAAAATAAGACACAAATATTCAAACAAACATAGCCTCCTGGTCTTTCAAAATATTTTTAGCCCATACATCACTGTTTATTGAGATGAGGTATTGAATTTAAATGGTTCAGCTTGGCTTCAGATTGCACTTTAGTTTTTCAAAGACTGGAAATGGGAAGTTCATAAAAAAAGCAAATAATATAATGTTTGTAAAATCTATTTTCCTAAACATAATAAAGAGACGACTAGAACAACATTATCATAGTGGATTTGAATCACAAATTATTGAAAGCATCATCAGTGGTTGGGAACTCTCCTGGTTAATGGTATCCCTGGAGGTTATATGAGTTACAGATGTTTACCATTCAAGAAATAATACAACTCTGCATCTGCTAATAACATTAGAAACAACTGCATCCCTAATGCCTTCAAAGAAATGTTTATTTAAATCTCCCAAATGGCAATAACTAGAATTTCAAGTTTCTGATTGAAGACTAGTTCTCATTATTGCCTGTTTTGACATAGTCGTAAGCAGAAATAAGTATGCAGTAGTAATGGTTTACAACACCTTAGCCACACATGTGGCTCTGTAGTGCCAAAACCAGCAATAAGTGGAATGCAATATGTAGAACATGACAAATCTTGGTATGGTACATAGCATTTTATATAATACATGAATATTTTGTATGTATTTCCAATATAAAAAGAAATTAGAGTTCAATCCTTGTGATTTTTAGTTTCCTAGCAAGCATACAACATGAGGTTCTAATAAGGTCATTCAATATATAGAGCAAATATTTAGTAAAGGTACTGTGTATGTGACTCCCTTGTAAGTTGTGTCCAACTTAAGACATCATATATCCTGATCTACCATATCATAATGTGCCTGCAGATAAGTTTGAATTATGTTTGTTTTACTGATTATTCCTAACAACTGCACAGATCCCGATCTGCCAGAGCATTATGGAAACTTGTCCAGGCAGGTATGATGATTTGAAACTGAGACTTTCTTGTTCTATTAAGTCCAAACATTACTCACTAAAACACCATTTCTATATTATTGTGCGTTCATGTGATTTGGATTCTTAATGTAGCATTAACAATTTTTCAGTCATATCACAATGATGTTTGCAGTTTGGCAGTTTATAGTGATCTCTAGCACTGGGGCATCATACCTCAGACTTGTAACATTATATCTCACCCAGTCACATTATCCTGACACCAGGCAGACCAGTCCTAACACTAAACTCTTAAAGCTGAGGGCCTAGCGAGGCAGCTGTTAGTACCATTTTTAAGTCTTTGGTATGACTTGGCTGGGGTTTGAACCTGCAACCTCCCACATCGAAGGTGAACATTCTAACCACTGGGCCACTACAGTTTTCTAGACTTAAAATATTTTTGTATATGGCCACCATAAATTGGAACATATTTTATTGTGATGTTCCCAATTTTTTTTTCTCAAATGTTTTCTGCACAATGACATAGTTCTGCATACAGACCTGAGCTATGATTTGAGGTCAAAAGATCAAAGGTAATGGTTGCTATCAATCAAAGAAGGAAAATGGGTCTACATAATAACTTCAAATCTACATTACAGACCAGAACAAAATTTTATAAATGGCTTGCAGTTAGGGCAATAAATATGACTATTTAATTTGGTAGTCAAAGTTAGGGGTGAAATGATATCATTGATGAGAATATATCAACATTATTTCCAAACAGACTACCTTTTGGTTGTAATGAGTTTTATCCAACATTTTAGGCCATTTCCTGGTGGCTCCATTAACTCTCTTTGATTTGTAAAACATGAATTATTTGAAAATGTATTATTACCAATGTCATATCTCTGTTACACTTGGAAGACATTATGATGATATCTTCAAAAAAAAAGAAATAATGCAATTTCTCATGCAAAGTCATCTGGAATAAATCCAGGCATGGCAATATGGAACAAATCCAGGCATGGGAATATGGAACAAATCCAGGCATGGCAATATGGAACAAATCCAGGCATGGCAATATGGAACAAATCCAGGCATGGGAATATGGAACAAATCCAGGCATGGGAATATGGAACAAATCCAGGCATGGCAATATGGAACAAATCCAGGCATGGCAATATAGAACAAATCCAGGCATGGCAATATGGAACAAATCCAGGCTTGGCAATATGGAACAAATCCAGGCATGGCAATATGGAACAAATCCAGGCATGGCAATATGGTTGAATACTAATAAAATCTATCAATGTTATTTCCTGCAGATGCAAAAGACTGCAACAGCTACTTGTACTTGTTAGTGAAGAAGAAAAAACTACTGACTACACCCAGTCCTATTCTATAATTTTCTTTTAACTTACATGAGGTATTAAACTTGAACAGTTTGACATCTGCCCCTTCTCTCATTCTATGATAAAGTGAAGTGATGTTATGTGATTATAATTTTAAACGTATCTATAAAAAGTTTTCAGCCATATCGCTACCATGTCTGCAGTGTGGAAGTTAAAATTGATGTTCAGCACTGGGGCATCATACTGCAGATGTGTAGCATGATGTCCCACCCAGTCATGTTATCCTGACACCAGGCCGACCAATCCTTATAATTACCTCTTAATGCTGAGCATCAAGTGATGCAGCTGTTAGTAACATTTTTGTAAGTCTTTGGTATGACTCAACTGGGGATCAAACCCACGACCTTTCGCATCTGAGGTGGACGCTCTAACCACTAGGCCACTGGAGTGGTGATAAGTGAGGTAATATTTGTAATATAATGCATTATTTTCATTTTATTTGGTTGCTTTTTTTAGTGTCATTTTGTGAGAAATGAATCCCAGAATTATGTCCTGTGTCCGATATCAGACATATCCTAGAATAAACACTTATGTCTAATTTCAAGCATATAAAATATATACTTAAGTATGATGATCAAACATATCCTAGAATTGTCTAATTGTCAGACACAACCTACAACAGACCCTCATGTCTAATTGTCCAAAATGTCCTAGGATGGACTTTGTGTTTAATTGTCAAACATGAATGTTTTGTCCACAACATCTTTATACATACTTTTAAGAACAGTTGAGTTCAAGGTTTCAATTGAGTAACTGCCTTTATGAAAGGAGTTGAGATCTGGATGCTAAGATATGCACTGATTCATACAGTACACAAACTGGAAACAACACATATCCTGATCTACCATTGCATAATGCACCTGCAGATCAGGGTTTTTATTATTTGTTTACTGATTGCTACGAACTGCACAGACCCAGATCTGCCAGCATACTGTGACAACAGATCTGGGTCTGTGCAGTTTGCAGTTTGACTTATAATTGAGTGTGTGTGTATGTGTGTGTGTGTGTGTGTGTGTGTGTGTGTGTGTGTGTGTGTATGATAAATGGCAGCTTTAGCTGACTGGTTGAAATCAGGTGTCTCAGCTGATGGCAAAAATGAGATTTTTTTTTTCATATACATGTACTTACATAATTATTCTTATTTTTCAAGTAGGTCGATCTTGAAATAGTTTAGAAAAAGTTAACATAAATCAGTTTTTACCTCTATTGGCCATAGACCAAAAGACCATGTGATATGTTTTTCATCCATTCTTCATTGCCCAATTTTAGAACAAGATTTTGACCACTATTTCTCCATGAAGTTCATGAGTTATTATAACATGTCATTGACTCCTATGACCCTCTCATTGATTTCTATGATGTATTATTCCATATGTCATTGACTCCTGCAACCTTTTCCATAAACACCATGACTTATTACTGTATAACATGTCATTGACTCATATGACCCTCTCATTGATTTCCATGACCTATTATTCCATATGTCATTGACTCTGCAACCCTTTCCATAAATACCATGACTTATTACTGTATAACATGTCATTGACTCCTATGACCCTCTCTTTGATTTCCATGACCTATTATTCCATATGTCATTGACTCCTGCAACCCTTTCCATAAACACCATGACTTATTACTGTATAACATGTCATTGACTCATATGACCCTCTCATTGATCTCCATGACCTATTATACCATATGACATTGTCTCCTGCAACCCTTTCAATAAACACCATGACTTATTACTGCATAACATGTCTTTGACTCATATGACCCTCTCTTTGAACTCTATGACCTATTATACCATATATCATTGTCTCCTGCAACGCTTTACATAAACACCATGACTTATTACTATATAACATGTCATTGACTCCTATGACCTTTTCTTTGAACTCAATGACCTATTATTCCATATGTCATTGACTACTGCAACCCTTTCCATCAACACCATGACTTATTACTGTATAACATGTCATTGACTCATAGGACCCTCTCTTTGAACTCCATGACCTATTTTATCATGTCACTGACTCCTGCAACCCTTTCCATAAACACCATGACTTATTACTGTATAACATGTCATTGACTCCAATGACCTTATCTTTGAACTCCATGACCTATTATAATATGTCATTGAACTCCATGACCTATCATAGCATATGTCATTGAACTCCATGACCTATTATAGCATATGTCATTGAACTCCATGACCTATTATAACGTATAGTTTGTAATCACTAGTTTTGAGAGAAGTTGAGTCAAACTTCAAACAACATAGACCCTGATATGCTATCACATAATGCATTGGCAGATCTGGGTCCGTGTTGTTTGTTCTGCTGATTACCCATGACAAGCTGCACATATCCAGATCTTCCAGTGTGTGATGCAATGGCAGATCTGGGTCTGTGTTGTTTGTTCTGCTGATTACCCATGACAAGCTGCATATATCCAGATCTTCCAGTGTGTGATGCAATGGCAGATCTGGGTCTGTGTTGTTTGTTCTGCTGATTACCCATGACAAGCTGCACATATCCAGATCTTCCAGTGTGTGATGCAATGGCAGATCTGGGTCTGTGCAGTTTGCAGTTGGAATTGACTTATAAGCAACTGCATGTGTGTATCGTATGCAGCATGTATAATAGCAATTCTGATGTTGTTTAAGATGAAGACATGATGACCAAAGCATTTTAATGTATTTCACAGCTTTAATTGTAGTATTGTCAAATGAAATCATTTTTTTTTAAATTGTATTAAATAGAATATTGCATTTTTACAATTTTAATTACGAAACTATTCAAAAAATCATTTTCTTGCTAAAGCTTGTTTCATAAATTTTGTTTGAAATTTGCCCATACTAGAGTCCTGGAAGGACACTTACAATCATTAATTTGGCTGATGCTATAGTCTGTTTTAAAATCTACCTGTGGGTGACTCCTCATATATAAAGAACACTTTCATTTCACATTCATTCAGATTTTGAGGACTGGAAATAATATTATTAAAAAAAGTATTACCTTTTTTATTTTAATTACACAACATCAAAACACAAAATGAAGGGAGTTGTTTGAAGACAGGAAATCAGTTCTAGACTAGAATGGATTATATATGGCCTGCACTGAGTGAATGGTACTCTGTAAACAGCAATGGTCTTGATACTTTGATTGCATATTAAATTTCTTGTTAACACCAAATGCTTCTATGATATATACTGTGGGTACAGATCCTTTACATGCACTTGAAGCTATACTTTTCCAGAGAATGTTGGTTTTGTTGAGTAGAAAACAAAGTTGGTTTTGTAGAAGGCTTGTTATTGAGATTTTGGTTTTAGTACAACTAGTGCATGTCTGGCTTGCAACAGTCATTCATTCCTATATCTCATGACCATTCCATTGAATGGAATATTTTAATCATTTCTAAATTTTTTTTAAAAAGATAAAAAAAACTTTTTTTTGGATTGTTTGTTTATTAATGACAACCAAGATTTGTGTGTGAGTGTAAGTGCAAGTTGAAGATTTTTTATAGATTTTGGGCCTGATGCACTTCATATATTCAGAAACTGCTAATTTGAAATAAAATTAACAAGGAAGAAACATCACCGACTTGAATGGTCAGAACCTGATTGGATTAAGTTTTAAATTATCATTGGTATTAATTTTAGTAATAAGTAAAAAGATATTTGATTAAAAGAACCAATGGAGGGGATGTCAATAATGTAGTCTCTGCACCCAAAATTGGCTTTTGTATGAAACAAGTGAAGGCTGCAGAACAGCTGCTTTCATACTTTTACAGCGCAGTCAGGCAAATTTGGCACATGATTTCCCAGCTTTAGATCGCAAATCAATAGGAATTATCCATCTTCTAATGTATCTTTTCAATAAGATGACTGGTAATGGCCATATGACATGCTGATATCAGACTACAAATTACAAAACATAAAGGGTATCAGTCTAAAACTGGATTGACATTCAGGAATTTAAAGCCCTTTTAAAGATAGTTAGCATACATGTATTCTAAGCAGAACTGATCTGCTCATTGAAGTATTATTTTTTACCACTGTCAACATTCCTTGTGTTGTTTGGTTTTTTAAACCTGCAGCTTAAGGCTTCATAGAACAATGAATTGCTTTCTCATTGACAGTATATATTCATAGGCTTGTATATCAATGGCTGTGGAAGTGAACTTATCACAGCAATAAATTCTTGGTAAATAAAGTTACAGAAAAAATTTCATTGTGTAATTATGGACATTAAATGAAGTTTGCAGTATAAACAAATGGGGGGGTATTTTTCTCAGATATTCTATGAGGAATGGTTCCGAGCAACATAATGCATAGAACAAACAGTAGAAATGTTGCATTTTAAGATATAAATTCAGAAAGTATGTAATTGACATTGGGGATTTTTGTATGAGATACATTTTTAACAAAATAAGCAAAATCAGTACCAATATCTCTTAATAAAGTATCCATAAATCTTATTTGCATGATGATTTAGTAAATCTATATCCAGTGGCAAAACAACAGTATAATGTGTTGGTGATAAATGTGTATTGTCATTGATGGAAAAATCCATTTTGACTTTGCCTCTATTAAGTACCAAATAACTTGTGCTATACTCATGGCATCATCAGTGTTGTTCAGTATAGTTAAGCTCAGTATACAAGTCAACATTATTGTCCAGTCAAGTTAAGCCCATTATACAAGTCTACATTATTGTCCAGTCAAGTTAAGCCCAGTATGCAAGTCTACATTATTGTCCAGTCAAGTTAAGCCCAATATAAAAGTCAACATTATTGTCCAGTCAAGTTAAGCCCAGTATGCAAGTCTACATTATTGTCCAGTCAAGTTAAGCCAAGTATACAAGTCTACATTATTGTCCAGTCAAGTTAAGCCCAGTATGCAAGTCAGCATTATTGTCCAGTCAAGTTAAGCCCAGTATACAGGTCAACATTATTGTCGGTCAGGATGAGCCCAGTATACAAGTCTACATTATTGTCCAGTCAAGTTAAGTCCAGTATACAAGTCTACATTATTGTCCAGTCAAGTTAAGCCCAGTATACAAGTCTACATTATTGTCCAGTCAAGTTAAGCCCAGTATGCAAGTCAACATTATTGTCCAGTCAAGTTAAGCCCAATATACAAGTCTACATTATTGTCCAGTCAAGTTAAGCCCAGTATACAAGTCTACATTATTGTCCAGTCAAGTTAAGCCCAGTATACAAGTCAGTATTATTTTCTAGTCAGTTTAAGACCATTATACAAGTCTACATTATTGTCCAGTCAGGTTAAGCCAAGTATGCAAGTCAACATTATTGTCTAGTCAAGATGAGCCCAGTAAGCAAGTCTACATTATTGTCCAGTCAAGCCCAGTATAGAAGTCTACATTATTGTCCAGTCAAGTTTAGCCCAGTATACAAGTCTACATTATTGTCCAGTCAAATTAAGCCAGTGTAGAAATCAACAATATTGTACACAGTCAATATATACCAAGTGTACAAGTCTTGTTTTCCTGGCATGATTATCTCAAGTTTTAGGCAGAGAACTTGTTTCCCTGTATTGTTCTTTCCCAGGGTCTTCCTCAGTTTTTTTAGGCATGAGCTTGTTTCCCTGCATTATTTCTTAACCTAATGTCAGGACAGAGACAGTTAAAATTTGTTATCTTTGGTTTTAGCTGAATTTGATTGGACATGGAAAACTAAACCATTCACCTAAGCTGTCAATGTCTTGTCTGTCTATGCATGGTGGTAGACTAGCCAAATTATAACATACCAGCTCAATGTTGGGATGACATTCACACATCAAGCATGTTGAACTAGACCCTCCCACCCATATTTTGGCTGATAGAACTGGCACAAACTTTCTCAGATTATCAAATTATTAAACAAATTTTGCATTTTTGTGTTGGTATGTTGATCATACACATCAAACTGCATGACAACTTTCAAATCATCTGCCACTCAGCTAATCTTTCAGGGCCATCTGGTGAATGTGGCAAAGTTTGGTTGATGTGCTCCATTAAGATGTTTTTTGTTACAAATAAATCCTGGTGCATTCTCATTGAGTATGGTAGTATTTCACAGATTTTGGCAACACTTTGGAGGCACCGTAATATCCAGTCTATGAGCTGGTATGTTTCCATCCAGAAACAATGCATATCAAACTCTGTTGACAGTCCAGCTGCATCAAGTGATTTGTGGTCACTACTTGATTTGTCCAATCCATTTTTTTTATTATTTTCTCTTCATTTGTGTTAAAAAAAAGAAAATACATAACTCATCACTTTCTTTAGTCACTCTTTTTCTATTTAGGAAGTACCTGTTAGGCAGTTTCATCCCAAGTCTGTTTTGATGAGCCCTAACAAAATGTAAGGCTCTCTTACATAAGCCTTTTTGAGCTTCCTGTGATTCTTCAATAGTTTATACACAGCCATTGAATTAATGCCCATGATAAATTATATATCTTCCACTGTATATATATATTAAACTTCTTCATCAGTTACCCCCTTCACACAAGCCACTTTGTGTTCATCAAGTGCATACAAGTCTTCCTGACCATGGATCATCTTCCATGGATTTAGGACCATCTTTGAAACATTGAAACCACTTCAGAGCTGTAGAGCATGACAGACAATTGCATCTGCAAACTTTGTAAAGTCCGCCTTGGTATCAGATGGAGAGTACCCAGAGATTGCCAAGATTTAATGGGATGTTCTTTGCTCATTAGCAGTATTGTTTTTTTCCATTTTCAATTACATAGGTCACATGCCTTTGCAGGTGTCCATCATGCTGTACATGCAGTTGCAGATCATTTAATAGAACATTATTGATTGACAGGTTCAAAAGAACAAAAAATTAAATATTAAGAACTTTTCAAATATCCCTCAATCATATCATTTTACCATTGACTTAACCAAATAGTTGTACTATCTTTGTTTCAGTGACCATTGAGGCCCAGAAATGCCTGTGCAATCTAATCTTCAACAGCACACAAGCACAATCAGTTTGCAGGTTAGTATGTTTATAATGTATTTGATCAAGTAAACTAATTCAATGTAAATCTAATTAAGTATCTGCCAGATTATTTCTAATTGCTTAGTTTATAATTATTGATCTTCCCCACATGATTCAAGAAGTAAAACTATTTTTGCCAGCCAAACAATATTGGATCAGGTCCTAGGAATACAAGTATTTCTCATGCTCAGAATCAGGTTTTTGGCTAAATATTCTGAAGACTAATTGGCCAATCATTTAAATGTACTGTGTGTATGTGTGTGTGTGTGTGCACACGCATGCATGCATGCACATGCACGTGTGTGTGATATGTTTAGGCTTGTTCAAAAGTAATAAAGAAAAGAGTGAAGTCAACAAGCCTTGTAAATTTTAACAAAATAATTTATTTCCTTAGTAAACAAGGTGAATATGATCCAAATATTAATCCTAGAATCTAATTAGTCTCATTAAAAATTCTAATTTGAATCCTGGTTCAAATCTTGATGAAGTCCCAATATAGAAGGCGATGATGTCAAATGAGGTCATTGTACTGATGGAAACAGTTCCTCATTGAAACAATTTATAATGTTCTGTTTCAGAACTCCAGAATTAATTTCCACTAAATGTCTTTGTTCCAGAATTTTTATAAAGAAACACACTTGTTTTGTTTTCTAGAGAATATGAATTATTAAATCCATTAAAAAGATGAACTTCAGAACAAAACTAGTATCAACAATTAAAAACACCTTGAGCTCTAAGGTGTAGGAATATGACTGACTAAATTTCACTAAGATGCAAGTATTAAACCAAACTAAAATGTCATTTCAACACTCATGATGGGTCACAGTAAAAAAAATATGCCATTTTTGTCACATACTGTAAATTAGCCATATATAAGAATCAGTTTCCCACACTGAAAATAAATTAAAAAGAAAGGCTGTTTAAAACGCAACTAACACGTAGGTCAAACATGACCTTGCTATAACCAATCATTTTCGCTTAGTGTTTACAAAACGTCTCAACCAAGGTGAGTTAACAATACTGATATTGTAATACATTTTATATTCAAATAAGGTCAAAACAGAAAAAGATTAAAAATCCAATGAAAATTATCATTACAATTAAATATAATGAAACAAAAATAAAATAAAAAAAGAATTTAAAACTATCACACAAGCAATTTAATTATATTTTTGTAACACCTCCCCCCCATAAAGAAAAAGAAAGATTTATATAATAAAGCTTTCCATTTTCCATATGTTAATTATACATGAGGTAAAACAAAATTACATCAAACTCTTATGAATTATGCAAAGTGTACATGTGATCAAATTGTCTTTTCCCTTGATGCTCCTGATGTCCACCTTAATAATCTTTGATTTTTATTTTCGATCTTGTCAATGAAAGTAAGGGGGTTGTGGTCAATATAAGCATCACAATTATCCAGACTGGAAATAATTGTATTCATCAAGCGTTGAAAGATACTTGGGTAACCCTTTATCCCAAATGGCATTACTTTATAATGATAGAACCCAACTGGAGTCACAAATGCCAAAATTTCCTTTGCACTTTCTGTTAGTGGAATTTGCCAAAATCCTTTCATATGGTCAATTTTGGTGACATAATTGACATTTCTAATTTTATCAATACAGTCATCAATTTTTGGTAATTGAACTGAATCTGTTTTTGTCAGACAGTTCACCTTCCTATAATCAGTGCACATTCTGAGAGTGTTATCATTATTCAGCAAATAAAACTTTGACTGGAAACAAGTGCTGAATAATAACTGTTTTAGTTCATTCCTTTCCTGTTGTAACAGCAAAGGTATTGGGTCCAGTTTTGCATAATTTCTGAATTCCAAAGATTTGTTGCTCCAAGATCAATAGAATCCGATTGAATTCTTTACTTAAATCCTCAGTTTGTGGGACAGTTACAACTAAAAATTGCATGATTTACTTGGCTATCTCTCTCTCTGTATACTAGTACTCCATGAATTTATTTAGATTAGAGTACTGTTATTATAATTTAACTCATTTTCTTCTAAACTTTGTAAGGGTCGTAAAATCTAGTTTGAAGATAATTTTGAAGAATGAGCAAGATAAAATGAAATCTATTACAAGACTCAAAAGTTCTCTCTATTAAAGTTCTGTGAAACCATAATTTCAGTTTTGACTTGAATTGCTGAGTGCCAAATTTAAGTATAACTAGACGGAAAATTCCAAATATATAATTTGACCTTTGACCAGATTTAACAGATTTAGGAAGGCCAAATTGAGTAAAAATAAACTTTATCAAAGCTTTTACAATAGTTTTGTTTTTAACATTCCTCAAAGGAATTGTTTAAGTTTATGTAGGAATTGCCTCTGGGAATTGTGTTGATGCACACATAATGGTCAACAAATATTGGTTGCTGACTTTATCTTTGGTAAGGGACCAACACAATCTACCATAATTCTGCTAAATGGTTCATCAAATGCAGGAATTGGTTGCAGATGAGCCATTGGTAACTTCTGATAGGATTTTCCTTCCATTTGACAAGTATGACAAGAAGGCTTGTCAGTTACAAGTGGCTTGACCACAAACTTGTCTCCAGATAGGTCATTGCATAGTAATAAATTAATACCCTGAATGGGTAAATAATATAATATTTTACTGTCACATGTCCTGAAACTAGGTCTGATGACAAATTTACAAAATGGAGGGAAACATTAACAAAGCTGCACTCTACTCCCAGAAAAAGAACTCTTTCATTAAAAGAAGACTTCAGATAAAAAGGCTAAGTACCAGATAATTAAAGACTCGGAGAGGCTCCTGTGTCCCTTAAAATTTTAATATTGGTAGGATTGGCCAAATCACCCAAGAGTGATATAAAACTCTTTGACTGGAATGGTTCATAATTCTCCATAATAAAATCGGACTGGGTTTATTAGACCCAACAAATGTATTGGGCTGAAATACCTTCTTACCAGAAGATTGCTGAGTGGAAGACTTGCCTACAAAAGAAACTTTATGAGATAAGAAATACTTGTCAGCACCACAGGCAGCATTTTCCAAGGTTTTGAGCTTATGCTCATCAAGATTGATCCTGATATCACTATGGACACAGTTCTAATAATATGAGTTGTCTGAGACTTTCATAATTTTTATTAACCTTTTTAGAAGAGAACCACCTATCAAATTGTTGTGCTTTTTCCCATGCAAAGTTAACATAGGTCTGGTCAGTTTCATTTTTTATAGTTCCTAAATTCTTGCTGATAAGCCTCGGGAACTAAAGATATAGAACTTAACCACATCATAATCAGTGCTCTACTCAATAACTCACTAAAGATATAGACCATGACCACATCATAATCAGCACTCTACTCTTTTGAAATGCAAATATCACTAGCTTTACCAGTAAGCATACATTGTAATAATAGAGTCCAATACTCCCTTAACCATTTTAATCTTTCAGTAGTTTCACAAAATGAAAATATCTGCTGCTTTTTCCAGAAAAGGGGTTACTAGATATTTCTTAAAACATCAAAAGTAGAGGAGTGTTTTCCCTTTGTCAGCTCTAATTCTTTTACCCGAATTTAAAATTCCATTTCTTCCTTTTCTCTTTGCTTTTACAAATCTTGCTTTGCTTTCTCAAATTGCATTAGTCTTTCCTCTCTTTTTCTTTCCATTTGTAACATTTCTATCTGAAACTGAACCTGTCTTATCTCTAATTCCAACTTTTTTTTTGCAACACTTGCATTTTTGACATTTCCATCCACTCTTAGGTAAAATTCAAACACTTTTCTACTTTTGATGATATTGTAAAAATGCCTGTTGATTTCACTAAAGGTTTCTAAAATATGAAATAATACTTGTGATTTTAAAAAATTATGAAAACTCGGGGAATTTCAATTTCAAAAAACAATTTTCTGAAATATTTTAGCCAAAATTAATTTATTCCAAGGACGAGCACCCAATTTTCTTGTTATGTGTCTAAGCTTGTACAAAAAGTAACAAGAAAATAGTGAAGAGAACAAGCTTTGTAAAATGTAACAAAATTTTTTATTTCTCTAGAAAAACAACATACAAATTAGAAAAAGTATGAATCAAATCTAAAATTAATCCAAGAATTAAAACGAAAGTCCTATCAATGAAAAGTTCTAAATGAATCTGTGTTCGAGTTATGATGAAATCAAAATGGAGGGCAATGACGCATGTCCTGACCTTTAAAGTGTTGCTATCTCAACAGTTCCTTGTTGAATCACAGAAAATAATGTTCCAGTTTAGAATTTCTGTATAATTTTTGATAAATTTCCATGTCCAATAATTTCTGTATGAGCACTATTATTTCTAGGGAAAAAATTGATAATTTCATAAAATAAAAATTCAACTCAAACTGGTCACAACATGACACCTTGAAGAGTCGAAGATTGAAAGCCCAACTGGCCAGTTCTTAAGAAAATGGTTATACAGTATGTTAAGATGCAAAACAGATTTTTGTATGAGGGTCATGTGGTCACCTTCTAGAACAACATGAATATTTTTTACATGCTAATTATCACGTACTCCAGGTATGTCCTTGATTCCACTGAATGAATCTTACTCTTAGAATGAATAATAAAAAAAATTAAAAGTTGTTTACTAGAACTCTATCTGATTTCTGAATCAATGTCTGGAAATTCAACAAGAATGCTGTTCTAAAAGAATTGCATGTATGATGTATGGTAATATTGGATATTACAGCTGCTAATGGCACAAAATCCACATGTTAAGTCTTGCAACATATTTTTAAAATGAGATTACAGAAAAGTAATCATACATTTTTTAAGCCATGAGAATGGTGTAGTTTTCTTCTGAAATATTGACCAGATCTCTTTTCAAGGAAAAGGAAGTATTACAAATGAATTAACAAACCACAGCAACTTTCAGACCATTAGTGCATTTTATCAGATTTATCAGAGATCAATATGTTACTTATAGCTGCAGTGAATACTGGCTATATTAGCTGTGCAGAGCCTAGTACAGACATTATTAGGAGACATTGCCTGTCAGTAGGCAGATCCTGGTAAAGACATTATTAGGAGACATTGCCTGTCAGTAGGCAGATCCTGGCACAGACATTATTAGGAGACATTGCCTGTCAGTAGACAGATCCTGGTACAGACATTATTAGGAGACATTGCCTGTCAGTAGGCAGATCCTGGTACAGACATTATTAGGAGACATTGCCTGTCAGTAGACAGATCCTGGTACCTGTCAGTAGACAGATCCTGGTACAGACATTATTAGGAGACATTGCCTGTCAGTAGGCAGATCCTGGTTCAGACATTATTAGAAGACACTGCCTGTCAGTAGGCAGATCTGGTACTGACATTATTAGGAGATATTGCCTGTCAGTAGGCACATCCTGGTACATATATTATTAGGAGATATTGCCTGTCAGTAGACACAGCAGATACAAATGCAAAGTATAACCGTGGCCAGTTCAGATTTTCCCCAGGCCAATACAGGTGTGCTTAACCAATTCATGTAAGTTGGTCCACTCTGGTCAGAAGTGTGTCCACAAGACCAGCACAGGCATGTACACCCCAGCCAATGCATTCATGTCCACTCAGGCCAATAAATATGTGTCCATGAGCAAGGCATTTGTTAACCTTTGACAGCTATAATAAAATTTGTACCAAGATATGTTTGTACACCTAAAAAAAAATTTGAATAAAAATTGTGTGAATTACCACAGAAAATACAGCAACCAGCAACCTTGCTTGCTACATTTGGACTGCTCGGGTGCCTTAGTGATTAGAATGTCTGCCTTGGATGCAGGAAGTGATGAGTTCAATCCCCAGCTGAGTCATACCAAAGACTTACAAAAATGGTACTTACAGCTGCCTCGCTTGGCACTCAGCATTAAGATGTTAGTATTAATACTGGTTGGCCTGGTGTCAGGATAATGTGACTGGGTGGGACATCATGCTACATGTCTGTGTCATGATGCCCCAGTGCTAGACATCACTATAAACTGCCACACTGCTGACATCATAGCAATATGATTGAAAAATTGTTAAAGCTATGTTAAAAATCCAAATCATACACACACACACACACACACACACACACACACACACACACACACACACACACACAACTACAGTTGCCTAAGCTGTGCATTGATACCAGTCAGCTGGGGTTAACCTCCAGTGTACTGGCATCCATCCAGGACAAGTTGTTTATTACCATTTGCCTGGTAACATGAAACTGGTATAGGCTAATCTTCATAATGAGCCAAATATAGGTAAAACAAAAACATCACCCTTAGGACCATATCTTGACTTCATCCCAAAACTTAATTTAAATAGCAGCAGTACATAACCCATCACTATCCCATAGTATACTCTTATTTTTGTGCCAAAAAACCCAGTCATTCCATCACTAACTGAGAAATTGTTTAAGAAGACATGCACCTTGCATTCTCATGAGCAGAATCAATTACAACTGATTACAGGTAAGAGTTTTTATGTTTAGGAAATAATGCAACAGAAGTCTTACCCTGACCTAGTAAGAATTATGTTCTTTTTCTTAATTGTCTAATCACCAATTCGTTTATATATATATATATATATATATATATATATATATATATATATATATATAATGTTTTATATTGATAAATTTCATCATGATGCATATTGCATTGTTTTTGTGTGGTCCTCAATAAACATTGAAAATCTTACCTTACTATAAAGAAAAGAAGTTCCCATCATTTACCTTGTATACAGATGAGTTCATGCACTGGGGTGTATATAGTATACACTATATAAATAGCTGGTGAGTTCATGAGTGACATATTGTCAGTATTCATTGTTTTCTTCTAGGAAATTATTTACAATTGCTGACTATTCACTAATCATCACTCAGAGGCCTCACTGCATGGGATAGGAATCAAACAGTTTCCCCTTTTCCCCACTCTACAATCACATCCTATACAGGCATGGGAATCTGCACACCCATGTTCAGACTTAAGTACCAGGATCAGATCTTTCCCTCTCCCACCTTCCCTATTATCCCTATGAATCCTTATGAATCTGCCTTAAAGGAATTAGTAGTTTATGCCTTCACATAAAATGGATGAGTGGACACTGTCTTATCCCCACTCTTTGCATGTACATAAAATGGATGATTAGACACTGTCTTACTGACAGATCTCCACTCTTTTCATGCACATAAAATGGATGAGTGGACACTGTCTTACTCACAGATCTCCACTATTTGCATTCACATAAAATGGATGATTGGACACTGTCTTACTGACAGTTCTCCTCTCTTTGCATTCACATAAAATGGATGATTGGACACTGTCTTACTGACAGATCTCAACTCTTGGAGGTTGCATTCACATGAAATGGATGAGTGGACACTGTCTTACTGCTAGTTCTCCACTCTTTCAGAGGTTGCATTCACATGAAATGGATGAGGACAAAAAAAATGGCAAAAAATGTATCAGCATTTAAAAGTCTTAAAATTGAAATGATTTTAAAATACATGTATTTGATATGACATCATAGGCAGGTGCTTGTGATGTAACTCATGTATGTAAAATAGCCATTTTTGTGAATATTGGAGTTTTTTTAAAATAAATAAGGTGGTTAGTATGTGGGAACCAAATTCATATTTTTACTGACAATGTATGAAGATGTTTTGGTTCTTGCATGTGGAGGACTATCAAATATAAGTGTATCAGCATTCTTTGGTAGCTTGAATCTCTACTATGGTCAGGTATTAACTACATCTAAACTGGCATTTTTGCTACAGTGAACACATAATATAATTTGTACAAGAGGACTCATATTTCTACTGTAACATGCATATGTATGGTATAGTGAAACACTGAAATAAACATGATGTTTGTTCATGTGTTTGCCAAAAAATGTAAATTTCTCCATATTTCTGCATCTTCAACATACTGCCAGTGCAATTTAAAACATGTTTTATTTTTTGACAGTAAACAATTTTTTTTTGTCTCTATTTTTTTCTATTAATTGACATTCAAATGTAGCCTGTGATTTTGTAATATATTTTTTCTTTTTTCTGATCTTGTTTTGGGACATTCTGAATATTGAGGTGAGGATAGGTTAAAAAAATTGACCTTCAACAACAAAAACAGCTTAATTTATTTTTTTACCAATGGGGACTGAAAGAGAATGTAATGATGATAATGATTTTTCATTTGATGAATTACTTCAGTACACAATTTCACAGTGTCCTCTGCTGAAGACTGTGGCTTTCGGTCTCAAGCTGACAATAAAGAAAGACTGAATGCAGCAGTTATGGAAAAATACTTAACTGAGGAAAAGGATGCAGGCATATATACAAAATATATTTTTTAATAGTGAGGACATAGTTTTTAAGACAAAACTGATCTTAACTTAAAAGAATCCCATACGACAACAAGTTCACTATATATTATAATTTGCCTGTTTTAAGGTATCCATGTGGTGTAGAGGTAAAGTCCAGCCGGTCATTACTTCAAGTCAGCAGAGTCTCAATGGAAGCATACTTTTTTTTTCTTACAGACTTTTAAATATGTTTTCTTTTATTTCTTTCCTTCAGCGAGATAAGCTTATTCCTTTTGCACTATTTCTTTCTTCTATCTTTCTTTCTTATATCATCTATCCAGAGATTTTAATTTTTGTAAAAATACCTATGAGATCCATTTGCTTTTAAAGTTTGCTATTTCAACTGGCTCTTTACATTTGTCATTATCAAGTTCATTATTGTTTATCATTCCACTGTTTCCTGATGCTGATTTGTAGAAATCATTTGCTCATGACCATCCATGTGTGTGTGTGTGTGTGTGTGTGTGTGTGTGTGTGTGTGTGTGTGTGTGTGTGTGTGTGTGTGTGTGCATGAAAGAGAGAGAGAGGCAGGAAGAATGGCCATGTCAAGAAAAAGAAACTGGAGGTTAGTGAGCCTTCTGCCATTTGCTGGATTTTGAATGTTATATACCTGTCTTATAACTTCAGATGTATATGCATGTTGGGTCATCAATTGGGTGAAATTTTCTTCCATAGCTGCTTCATTTGTCAAATCAAATTATAAAAACAAAATGTTCAATTGCAGGCATAACCACTCTCTTCTTATCTTTAACAGCCTCTTTTAAAAAGTCTTGATGGACCTGGACTCTTTTTGTGTTTGTCTGTGTGTGTATCTGTGCATGCAAAGCTGGATAAATGCATGTGTAAATTCATCATATTCAAGAACTCAATACGAGTATAAAACATTAGGTCATTTTTTCACACCATAAATTTTGCAGATTTTCCTGTTTAATTGTTAATTCTAATATTAATGTAAAAATGGTGCAAATCATTTCAAGGTTAAGTTTTGTGTTTACATGCTTACAAGAAGACAATGGTAATATGTCAACTTGAAATTCTGTCATTTGACCTAGTTTATTTGAAATACAAGGGTTCTGGAATACAAAAGTCATAAAGATAAAATGCTTTGATGTGTATCTGTTTATTTATAATGCACCATCCTTAATTTCCCAGTCATTTATTGTAAAATTTCAAAATTATCTAGAGTTAAAGGTAATGATATGGCATTCTTTTTTTCAAATTATATTAAGCACTGAATTACGGGCACTTAAGAGATAAGTATCATGTATTTAAACAAAATGACAAGATAATGTTGATTTCAAATTGAATATACCACAGCATTGTTGCTGGGGATTTAATCAAGGGTAAGGGGAGCATTGAACATATTTGTATTAATCTTACTGTAATTAATGTTCCATACCATCCATTCCATGGACTTTGATGTATAACAAGAGCCTTGTACAATTTCACACATCCTGACAATAACTATATCAAAACTGATGTCCTTGATCAGTGAAGTAATAAAACCGTGCTATATATGTTCAATAAGTGCCTCACATGCTGTATAATTACATCTCTCTTTTTCTCTCTCTCTCTCTCTCTCTCTCTCTCTCTCTCTCTCTCTCTCTCTCTCTCTCTCTCTCTCTCTCTCTCTCTCTCTCTCTCTCTCTCTCTCTCTCTCTCTCTCTCTCTCTCTCTCTCTCTCTCTCTCTCTCTCTCTCTCTCTCTCTCTCTCTCTCTCTCTCTCTCTCAGATTAATACAAAAATATCAAACTTTAGGTTTTGTCATCATCATATGGAGTATTTTTATTTGAGTTATTAGTAATACATGCATAAACAAATTTTATGAGAAACGTTTTTCCGCTGACTGATGCGTAATCTAAGTCATACCAAAGACTTAAAAATGGTACTAACAGCTGCCTTTCTTTGCACTCAGCATTAAGAGGCTAGTTGTTAGGACTGGTCACTATGGTGTCAGGATAGTGTGACTGTGTGGAACATGATGTGACATGTCTGCAGCATGATGCCCCAGTGTTAGACATAACTATAAACTGCCACACAGCAGACATTGAAGCAATATGACTATAACTGTTAAAGCTACATTAGAAATCTAAATTGTCGTTATGGGGGCAGTTCTGGTAAGGCTTGTACAAAAAGTAAGTGAAAACATATGCATGCACTAAACATTTTAAATTAAAATAGGCCATAGGTATTAATCCAAACTTAATGGAAACATCCCTTATACATTGTTACATATTTACATCAGTTATACATTGTTACATATATACATCAGTTATACATTGTTTCAAAACAGAAATCAAGATTAGTAAGTGGACTGTTATGCACACTGCATTAAAATGCACATTTAGGATATATATTTCTTAATAATATTCCAGATGGTAGCTTTTTAATCTACATATCTATGATCCATGAATATAGGTTTTTCATTACAGAGAAAAAACACATAGGCCATTTAATTGTCAGTTTTTCTTATTTAAAGCAGTCCTTAATCAAACTCAATGCATATGTAAGGAATATTGAGGAATGTATTTTGCATATGTGTTTTTTTATCTGGATTTGAGTATGGGTCAAAAATGGCTTAAAATACATACTTCTGTTTTTAAAAACATTTCTTGCTGATTGCCATGGATTTATTTTAGTGGGTCTCAGTTTTTGTGGTGTTATACAAAATTACATTTGCATAGGTACTTTGAAGATTCATGTTGCATGCTATACCAGGAAGATGACATAGTTTGTCAATTTGTGACTTGAAGCAACAGCGAAATCCCCTCCCCAGAATGGTAATCCATAAAAATTGGTACCCTTTGAAAATAATGCCTTAGCAATATTTTCTTCACTGCTTTAGCTGCATACGACATAAATATCAGTCATTTGGCAGTGCTATAGTAAACAGTAGGTATGACTCTGGCAAGCGTTTTTCTTAAGTTATATGATGCAAACTCTGGGAAGAAGTGCTATCGTGCATTTGCTGTAAAATCAGCAAGCCCTACACTACCATTTCGTAATCATGTTTCTAACCTTTGACCATTTGAGGAAATTTATTTCACCATTCACTTGTTACGGAAATATAATTAAAACACATGCATGATGCTAATTATAAAAACTCATCATGGAAGTATTCCTCTCTTTTGATTACTTGTGTACAGCAAGGTCAAGAAACAAAGACGGCAGCATAAACAGGGTGCATGTTACTGAGAGAATTAGGAAAGCCATGCCATCAAGAGTGAGAAGGGAGGAGGATGTGGGTTATGTGGCTAAACACTTGTTTAGTAATCATGTTGGGAATGTTTGTCAACAAAATGGCTTTTCCAATGAAGTTCTTCACATTTCTCTTTCAAAAAACATGCATATATATATATATATATATATATATATATATATATATATATATATATATATATATATATATATATATATATATATACCAACCAAGACATTCTATATTATGTCACTGATTTTTAAAAGTAAATGTGGATACATTCTAGTGTTACTGCAGATTCAGAACAAAACAAGATCCTTGTTTTCAAAAACAATTGACATACATTTACTCTATATTTTTAAAATTATTTGTTGTATTAGTAATGTACTATTGCTGTGATTTCTTTGCAAGGAAGTTTAAGTTCACTATACATTTTGGAACTCATTTCTCCATAATGAACCTTATCTGTGATCAATATGATGTACCACTGGCTAGTGTTGGATACATCAATTTTGTTACTTATATGTGTGTGATTTGGAGTTTTTAACATAGCTTTAACAATTTTTCAGTCATAACCTATGATGTCTGCAGTGTGGCAGTTTATAGTGATTTTTTTGCAGTGGGCATCATCATTCCCCAGGCATGTAGCACAATGTCCAATCCAGTCACATTATCAAGACATCTGGCTGACCTAAATCTGACCTCATAATACTGAGCTCCTTAGAAAGTGAGGCAGCTAGTAATGCTATTTTTATGTCTTTGATTTAACTCAACCAGCTTTTTAACCTGCAACCTCCCTGCAACTGAGGCAGAAGCCTTAATCACAATGCCATTGGAGTGGTTTGTTACTTCTTATAGTGTTATCAGTGTTCAGTTAATTAAAAATTAACTACCACACAGCTGCTAGCTCTTATGCAAGTTACTTTTCTTCATTCTGTCCTGGTTTTTGATTTGATATAAAAGTCTAATTAACCTGATAGTGCAACATAGGTAAACTTTGGGATTTAACAAGGCAACCAACACTTGCAGAGATTAAAATGATAACACTACTGGCACCTAAAATAGGTTGTCATGGAAATGGTGATTGCTGTCAATATCAGTTTACACTTTTCATGTTTTCATGATAAAATATAATGAAAGTGATTTATAAGATAAAATTGAATGTAAATTTCATTTGACATGGCTTAATGGTATTTTGTTCTTAATGTATAAGCATTAGTGACAACATTTTAATTGCTCAAAATTTTGTTGTTATTTACAATGTACATAAAAGGGGTTTGCTTGAAAGAAAATTTGACAGTATGCAACTTTTTTAAAAGTTATGATTTTCATATTTTTTTATAAAATCTCTGTGCATTTAATGCAGTTTTTGATGATAAAATGAGCAATATATCAAGGTTTCATTTATCATTTTTGATCAATTTTATTTACATTCAGCAAGTAGTGGTCTATTTTGGAAGAAAAATTGAGATCTTCACCTACTCATGCATTATAAACAAGTTTGTGAATTATCTGAACATGCTAAAATGAGGCATTTGTAGAAAAGTAACAGATCATGTATTTAAAACTTAATAACTTTTTGTATTTTCAGTCGTAATGGTTGTGTTGAAGGAATAATCCAAAGGTTAAAGACATACAAAGATCCAGATTTGCCATTTGACATTAAGGTAAGCAGCACATAATTTAGGGTTAGGACTGAACTGTAATGCCACTGTTCTGATTACATGGCTACCTCTTTATAATGCTGCTTATGGGAACCAAAAAACTATGTACAAGTAGGGAAGCCTTATAATGAGGTATATCCCAGTGTGAATGACCAACTGGAGCATTAAGCCCTGAATATGGAGTATATTATGATCTGAAATCACATGTGTAGCTCTTGTTAGCTAAGGAATGAAATAAGTGAATATTACTCATTTGAAGGTAAAAACCCTGAAATTTGACCAATTTAATGGTATCTGTGACTATACCCAGTGTAATGAGAGATGTAGCATTTTATCAGATTTATTTCAAACATAAGGTAGAAGTTGTTTTCATGACTTACATTTCAGTAACCATGTACCTTAATCACTTAATATTTGAGATAAAATATCATTACATATTTTTCTTTTCTCAATACCAATCCTGTCTCTGGATTCTAGTGCAAATTCGGGACATGTTTTGGTTGAAGTTGTTTTTTTCTCAGATATGTCCATAAATAATTCACTTCTTCTTTTATATATAATATTATGATGCAGTGAACCTAATGGATTTACAACTCCTGTACCCTGGAGTTGGATCATTGGGTCAGTATGCAGGACACAATGTCAAAGTTTTGATTTCAATTTGGTCAAAGCTTTGATTTTAATGAAATTTTTTTTCTAGATTTTTCACAATAAATTTGGAATGCTATATGGTCCTAAATTTTTTCCCTATGAAGTTTTGCCTCCTGATTTAGGTCCCTGCATGGAACAATGGGTTGAATAAATAGTACACCTTTAGGTCCCTGCATGGAACCATAGGGTGAATAAATAGTTCACCTTTAGGTCTCTGCATGGAATTATACGGTGAAGAAATAGTACACCTTTAGGTCCCTGCCAGGAATCAGAAGGTGAAGAAATAGTACACCTTTAGGTCCCTGCATGGAATTATAAGGTGAAGAAATAGTACATCTTTAGGTCCAAGCATGGAATCATAGGGTGAATAAATAGTACACCTTTAGGTCCCTGCCAGGAATCAGAAGGTGAAGAAATAGTACACCTTTAGGTCCCTGCATGGAATCAGAAGGTGAAGAAATAGTACACCTTTAGGTCCAAGCATGGAATCATAGGGTGAATAAATAGTACACATTTCGGTCCCTGCATGGAATTATAGGGTGAAGAAATAGCACACATATAGGGCTATGCATGGATCCCAAAGGTGAAGAAATATTACACCTTTAGGTCCCTGCCTGGAATCATAAGGTAAAGAAATAGTACACCTTTAGGTCCCTGCATGGAACCATAGGGTGAATAAATAGTACACCTTTAGACCCCTGCATGGAACCATAGGGTGAAGAAATGGTACATCTTTAGGTCCCTGCATGGAATCATAGGGCGAAGAAATAGTACACCTTTAGGTCCCTGCATGGAACCATAGGGTGAATAAATAGTACACCTTTAGACCCCTGCATGGAACCATAGGGTGAAGAAATAGTACACCTTTAGACCCCTGCATGGAACCATAGGGTGAAGAAATAGTACATCTTTAGGTCCCTGCATGGAATCATAGGGCGAAGAAATAGTACACCTTTAGGTCCATGCATGGAACCATAGGGTGAAGAAATAGTACACCTTTAGGTCTCTGCATGGAATCATAGGGTGAACAAATAGTACACCTTTAGGTCCATGCATGGAACCATAGGGTGAAGAAATAGTACAACTTTAGGTCCCTGCTGCATGGAACCATAGGGTGAAGAAATAGCACACCTTTAGGTCACTATATGGAATCATAGGGTAAACAAATAGTACACCTTTAGGTCCCTGCATGGAACAATGGGTTGAAGAAATAGTACACCTTAAGGTCCCTGCATGGAACCATAAGTTGAATAAATAGTACACCTTTAGGTCCCTGCATGGAATTATAGGGTAAAGAAAAATTACACCTTTAGGTCCAAGCATGGAACCATAGGGTGAATAAATAGTAAACCGTTAGGTCCCTGCATGGAACAATAGGGTGAAGAAATAGTTCACTTTTAGGTCACTGCATGGAATTATAGGGTGAAGAAATAGTACACCTTTAGGTCACTGCATGGAATCATATGGTGAAGAAATAGTACACCTTTAGGTCCATGCATGGAACCATAGGGTGAATAAATAGTACACCTTTAGGTCCATGCATGGAATCATAGGGTGAATAAATAGTACACCTTTAGCGCCCTGCATGGCACCATAGGGTGAATAAATAGTACACCTTTAGGTACATGCATGGAACCCAATGGTGAAGAAATAGTACACCTTTAGGTCCCTGCCTGGAATCAGAAGGTGAAGAAATAGTACACCTTTAGGTCCCTGCATGGAATTATAAGGTGAAGAAATAGTACACCTTTAGGTCCCTGCCTGGAATCAGAAGGTGAAGAAATAGTACACCTTTAGGTCCCTGCATGGAATTATAAGGTGAAGAAATAGTACATCTTTAGGTCCAAGCATGGAATTATAGGGTGAAGAAATAGTACACATTTCGGTCCCTGCATGGAATTATAAGGTGAAGAAATAGTACACCTTTAGGTCCAAGCATGGAATCATAGGGTGAATAAATAGTACACATTTCGGTCCCTGCATGGAATTATAGGGTGAAGAAATAGCATACATATAGGGCTATGCATGGATCTCAAAGGTGAAGAAATATTACACCTCTAGGTCCCTGCCTGGAATCATAAGGTAAAGAAATAGTACACCTTTAGGTCCCTGCATGGAACCATAGGGTGAATAAATAGTACACCTTTAGGTCCATGCATGGCACCATAGGTTGAGGAAACAGTACACTTTTAGGTCCCTGCATGGAACCATAGGTTGAGGAAATTGTACACCTTTAGGTCCATGCATGGAACTACAGGGTGAAAAAATAGTACACCTTTAGGTCCATGCATAGAACCATAGGGTGAAGAAATAGTACACCTTTAGGTCTCTGCATGGAATCATAGGGTGAACAAATAGTACACCTTTAGGTCCATGCATGGAACCATAGGGTGAAGAAATAGTACACCTTTAGGTCTCTGCATGGAATCATAGGGTGAACAAATAGTACACCTTTAGGTCCATGCATGGAACCATAGGGTGAAGAAATAGCACACCTTTTGGTCGCTGCATGAAATCATAGGGTGAACAAATAGTACACCTTTAGGTCACTGCATGGAACAATGGGTTGAAGAAATAGTACACCTTTAGGTCCCTGCATGGAATCATAGGGTGAATAAATAGTACACCTTTAGTTCCCTGCATGGAACCATTAGGTGAAGAAATAGTACACCTTTAGGTCCCTGCATGGATTCCTAGGGTGAAGAAATAGTACACCTTTAGGTCCATGCATGGAATCATAGAGTGAAGAAATAGTACACCTTTAGGTCCCTGCATGGAACCATAGTGTGAAGAAATAGTACACCTTTAGGTCCCTGCATGGAACCATAGGGTGAAAAATAGTACATCTTTAGGTCCCTGCATGGAACCATAGGGTGAAGAAATGGTACACCTTTAGGTCCCTGCATGGAATCATAGGGTGAAGAAATAGTACACCTTTAGTTCCATGCATGGAACCATTAGGTGAAGAAATAGTACACCTTTAGGTCCCTGCATGGATTCCTAGGGTGAAGAAATAGTACACCTTTAGGTCCCTGCCTGGAATCATAGGGTGAAGAGATAGTACACCTTTAGGTCCATGCATGGAACCATAGAATGAAGAAATAGCACACCTTTAGGTCCCTGCATGGAATTATAGGGTGAAGAAATAGTACACCTTTTTCTAATAGTTTTATATAACCTCTCAATCTGTTTATTTAATTGTATTTTCTTAATCCATATGTATCATTTTTTCTAAGCCACTGTTGCCCAGTCATGAGATCCAGAGTAGGAAGTAGGACACAGGTTCATTGTGTGATTAGTAGTAGTAGTATTAGCTCTACTGTTCATAGACCAGAAGTTCTGATGGGATGGTCTAAATTTGTCAGTTCTTAAGTTAGAAAAAAGTTTGTAATTGCTAGTCCTTCTAAATTAATTCAAAGATTGCCATGAAACTTTACATCCACATTCATTCCATGGTCTTGTGAGTCCTAACTGAAAATGGTGCCGCTGCAACTTCCATTATGGTCACAACAAGGGCTATCTGTAAAATTTTTGTTTGTCATTGCTTTTCCTGAAAAGATTTGTACATGAGCAATGGGTTACCACTGAAAGACTTATAATGTCTAGTGGGTCCTAAACAAAAGTCTGACAACCAATATAGACAACCAATATGGTAACCACTGCAACTTTCTTGAAATTTGTTTATTACTAATTATGAACAGAAAGTTGTATTATGAGGTTTTCACCAGAAGATTTTTTCTGATTTGAAATGAAAATGGTAATGATCTGATATTAGAGCAACAGCAGCCATCTTATGCCTTTTATATAATTATTAGTTCTACTGGTAATACACCATAAGAACTTTTGAGATGGTCTTTCATCCATTGTTCAACAGTCATCCATAGTCTTTCATCCATTGTCCAACAGTCATCCATAGTCTTTCATCCATTGTCCAACAGTCATCCATAGTCTTTCATCCATTGTCCAACAGTCATCCATAGTCTTTCATCCATTGTCCAACAGTCATCCATAGTCTGTCATCCATTGTCCAACAGTCATCCATAGTCTGTCATCCATTGTCCAACAGTCATCCATAGTCTTTCATCCATTGTCCAACAGTCATCCATAGTCTTTCATCCAATGTCCAACAGTCATCCATAGTCTGTCATCCATTGTCCAATAGTCATCCATAGTCTGTCATTCATTGTCCAACAGTCATCCAGTCTTTCATCCATTGTCCAACAGTCATCCATAGTCTTTCATCCATTGTCCAACAGTCATCCATAGTCTGTCATCCATTGTCCAACAGTCATCCATAGTCTGTCATCCTTTGTCCAACAGTCATCCATAGTCTGTCATCCATTGTCCAACAGTCATCCATAGTCTGTCATCCATTTAGCTTAGCATTGTTATTGCTATTGTACATGGAAGATTGCCTTCAATTTTTGCAATTCCATGAACTAGTTGGTCTGAAATTTAAGTAATACTGTTCAGAAATTAAATTTGGCTGCCACAGGGGACATCTTGAAAATCTTGTTAACAACTGCTTCTCCTATATGTGTCACAAGCCACATCAACATTGGGTTTTCACTATAAAACATCCAGTGATGTCTTGTTGGTCCTTAATGAAAATGATACTGATCTGAAATCCAATATGGTTACCATGGCAGCCATCTTGAAAAAGTGGTTATTTCTACTCAACCTGAATGGATAGTCATATCAACATGGGTTTTTGACTTGTTGCAACTCTGTGGTCTTAAACTGAGTAACAGAAAAGTGCAAAAGCCAAGTTCTGTAAACTTAACTAATCTTTTATTTCCCTTGATTACAATGTCAAATTTGAAAAGAACTTATATTATTGCTAACTAAATCCCCATTAGTTCTGAAAAATTTTTCATAAGCCCAAATGTATAGAAGTTTAATTCCAGTGGTGTTCCAAATAAACCTCAATAGTGACATGAATGTGCTGAGGTTGTAGTCTTGAATGTGCTGCTATGTTAAGTCTTCTGATGTATTACAGTAAAATGTCCTGCATTCACTAATATTCCAAAATTAATGATTTACTCCTAGAAGTATTAATGAGAGCTTTGTAATTCCAGTGAATAATTTTATAAATTAATCCATACAAATTAAAAACTGAACACAGTAATAAGACTGAATCCACTTCAGATGCTATGGTAGGAATGAGTAAATTGTCAAGTTTACGACATTGGTGTAAAGATTCTAAGACACTATAGTATAGCCATGATGTAGGTCAGTTTCCTTTATAAAACATTCAAAGTTGTCAAAAAGTTGCATATCCAAGTGGAAACTAATGTTCTGGATTCAGATCAAATAAATATGTTTACCTCCAATGATAATGATCTAAATATATATTCTATAATCATAGAGAAATATTAGCTGTGTTGTTTACAAAAAAAATGTAGACCATTATCTTGATTTTGAAATTAGGTCAGTTACAAAATATATACATAGCATATGATCATTGAGAAAAGCCAACAAACAATACAAATTAAATATACATAACACACCAAAAGACTTCTTATGATGTCTAGATGGTCCTAAATAAAAATAGTTCTAATCTTCATCCAATATGGCTGCCACAGCAGCCATTTTGAAAATATTGTTATCGCAGCTCCACCTGAATAGAAAATGTTCATGTTGATGTGGTGTTTTCACCAGAAAGTCTTCATATGATGTCCAGTTAATCTTAAATGAAACTCGATTATGGCAACTATGGCAGCCATTTTGAAAATCATATTATCACAACTCCTCCTAAACACAATTCATATTGACTTTGGGGTTTTTTTTCAGAAAGACAAAATTTATGCTGTCCAGTTGGTCTTCAAAATGTTGCTGATCTGAAATCCAATATGGCCATTACACAGTGCTGTCTTTAGAAATTTTTTATCACTACTCAAAAATGGATGGTCAGCATGAGGTTTTTCACTAAAGGCTTCTTATGATGTCTGATTGGTCCTAAATGAAAATGGTGCTGCTCTGAGGTCCCATATGGCTGTGACAGCAGCCATCTTGAAAATCTTATTACGACTCCTCTTCAAAATAAAGTCATATTAATGTGGTGTTATCGCCAAAAAACTTCTTATGATTTCTAGTTGGTTCTAAATGAAAATGGTGCCAATTTGATGTATTATATGGCTGCTTTAGTGGCCAGCTTGAAAATCGTGTTACCAGTTCTTCTCTTGCATGAAAGGTCATATGTGCATGTGATGTTTAGTGAATGAATTCCTATAATGCATCATTACACCTAAATTAAAATGGTTTTGATCTGTTTTTCAGTATGTGGCTTTCTTGAAATCTTGGCTTTGCTACACTTAAATAAAATGTCATTTTAACATGGGGTTTTCATTAGAATAGATCTTATGGTATCTAGACAGTCAAAAATGAAATTGCCTACCCTCAATATGACCACCATGGTGCTATCTTAAAAATATTGTTATTTCGTGTCCTCGAGTGTTAACTATATCAACATGGGATTTTCACTCACAGACTTCTAATGATACCTTATTGATCGTAAATGAAAATGCTGTCGGTCATACATCGAATAAGACTGCCAGGATGGCAGTCTTGAAAATCTTCTTGTCACTGCTCCTTTGTAATGGATGATCGTTATGACATTGGGTTTTCAATAGAAGTCATATAATATCTACTTTGTCCTCAGTAAAAATGATACTAATTGGACAACCACAACCACAATTCGCCATAGCAGCTTACTTAAAAATCCTGTTAGTGCAATAGAATATCAAGAGATTATTTAAACACTGCAGTTAAATGGAAGAAATGGTCTTGTTTTGAATTCCTGATGATTCTTTGTTGTAAGTAGATGATCACTCCATTCAAATGACTCGTGTTGTATTATAGGTTTGGTTTTTTTTGTGGGTTGGGTGGGAGGGTTTGCTTACAGTTTACCCCATATTGGGAATATATTCCAGTATCATATACCTCTCTTACTTCCTGTGGCATTCCATCCCAACGGTCATGCTGCAGAGTTGGGTCATGGGTTTGTGCTCTTTAATATATCAACATCTTGTCTTAATATATTAACACTTGTCTTAGGGGCATTTCATTCTTAAAATACAGTTCTTGGTCGTTCCAAGTTTTAGGTTTATCCTAGGGGTGTTTTTCTTGGCATTTGGTGAGACTGCAGATGTGGACTTGATTGCATTTGCACATTCATCCTCTGTTATAGTGCCTTCTGATTAATGTGCCAGTGAAAATAATATAATACTTTCTTTCAGCAAGAGATTCCAGTTCAAAATAACATTAACTTTATTTAAATCTCTAATGGATGTATTTTCCATTAAATAGTTATGTCATTGAGTAAATTGGAAAAATGCCAAAGAGAAATTGTTTGTTTATCGTGTAAAGAAATCAAATTTTAAAAAAAAAAACAACAAAACAAGCATCCATCATCTGTGTTGCAGCTTGGTTGAGATGTCAGGAAAACATTTTGTATAGTCTTTTGCTCTCTAAAATATCAGGGGTTGAGCTGTTAGGAAGCATTTTATGTACCTCTCTACCCCTATGAATATCAGGGGTTGAGCTGTCATGAAGCATTTTATATACCTCTCTACCCCTATAAATATCAGGGGTTGAGCTGTCAGGAAGCATTTTATGTACCTCTCTACCCCTATAAATATCAGGGATTGACCTGTCAGGAAGCATTTAATGTACCTCTCTACCCCTATAAATATCAGGGGTTGAGCTGTTAGGAAGCATTTAATGTACCTCTCTACCCCTATAAATATCAGGGGTTGAGCTGTCAGGAAGCATTTAATGTACCTCTCTACCCCTATAAATATCAGGGGTTGAGCTGTTAGTAAGCATTTTATGTACCTCTCTACCCCTATAAATACCAGGGGTTAAGCTGTCAGGAAGCATTTAATGTACCTCTCTACCCCTATAAATATCAGGGGTTGAGCTGTTAGTAAGCATTTTATGTACCTCTCTACCCCTATAAATATCAGGGATTGACCTGTCAGGAAGCATTTAATGTACCTCTCTACCCCTATAAATATCAGGGGTTGAGCTGTTAGGAAGCATTTTATGTACCTCTCTACCCCTATAAATATCAGGGGTTGAGCTCTCAGGAAGCATTTTATGTACCTCTCTACCCCTATAAATACCAGGGGTTGAGCTCTCAGGAAGCATTTTATGTACCTCTCTACCCCTTATAAATATCAGGAGTTGAGCTGTCAGGAAGCATTTTATGTACCTCTCTACCCCTTATAAATATCAGGGGTTAAGCTGTTAGGAAGCATTTTATGTACCTCTCTACCCCTATAAATATCAGGGGTTAAGCTGTTAGTAAGCATTTTATGTACCTCTCTACCCCTATAAATATCAGGGGTTGAGCTGTCAGGAAACATTTTATGTACCTTTCTTCCCCTATAAATCAGGGGTTGAGCTTTTAGGAAGTATTTTATATACCTCTCTACCCTTGTAAATCAGGGGTTGAGCTGTCAGGAAGCATTTTATGTACCTCTCTACCCCTATAAATATCAGGGGTTGACCTGTCAGGAAGCATTTTATGTACCTCTCTACCCCTATACATATCAGGGGTTGAGTTGTCAGGAAATATATTACCCCTTTAAGGATCAAGCTCTGGGGATTGGGCAAATTTAGAGGGACACTGGCAGCTTGGGGTTGGAGAATGTCCCCCAGTTTTGCTCAACTTAAGGTACAACACTGTATTAGTAGTGACCTTTTTCCATGAAATCTGTTACTATATGCCAGTGATGAAAATGTAGTATCCAAAGATTCCACCTGTCTACTAGTAGTTTTCAGCCAATTTATGTTTATTCAGAAATTCCAGTAGCTAGCCATCATGGTGCTAGCAGTATGTGAAATGTGATGTAATCACACCAACATGACCTTGTCTGACTTGGAGGATGTATGCTGGCCTAATGGTTAAACAGTTTCCACTTTACAACATAATAATTCAGTAATAACTTCATTAATTTTCATCCAGTTTGTGTGAAACTTTCACTGTCAAGCAGAAATAAAATGGCACAGATTTCAAAGAATCAGACTGGATTTTACAATGCTGTGTAGAATTGTCATGGTTTTCTCAGTTGATAATATTGATCATATACCTAGCAGTGCAGTGTATGAATGTAAAACATGGACTACACCTCATTTAGCATGGAGTGAATATACCACCTTAAATTGGGTTGAGTAGATGATGGTTCCTAAAAGTTCCCCTGGGGGGGGGGTAAAAAAGTTTGTAAGAAGCTTGTGCACAGAAATGTTTAACAATGGATATATGCTTATTCTCTTGTTTAAAGATTTACCTTAATTGTGATAAAACCTGCCATAAAACTTTGCACAGTCAGACTGTGTATTAGTTATTAAATCTGTAGTATGACACATAATACAGATGTGATTTTAGTAATGAGTAACTATGTAACTAAGAAGTGATAAGTAACTATGCAACCATATAATAGTAAGTAACTATTTAACTAAGAAATGATTAGTAATGATATAACTTAGTAATGATAAGTAACTATGTAACTAAGTAATGTTAAGTAACTATGTCATATATAATGAAAAGTAACTAAGTAATCATAATTACTGATAAGTAACAATGTGATATATAATGAAAAATAACTAAGTAATGATAAGTAACTTAAATATATAATGAAAAGTAACTAAGTAATGTTAAGTAACTAATATATAATGAAAAGTAACTAAGTAATGTTAAGTAACTAAAATATATAATGAAAAGTAACTAAGTAATATTAAGTAACTGTAATATATACTGAAAAGTAACTAAGTAATATTAAGTAACTGTAATATATACTGAAAAGTAACTAAGTAATATTAAGTAACTGTAATATATACTGAAAAGTAACTAAGTAATATTAAGTAACTGTAATATATACTGAAAAGTTAGTAACTAAGTAATGATAATTAATGATAGATAAGTCAAGAATGAAAAGTAACTTTCCTGAATGTAAAGAGTGGATTATAATTGAAATTAATGTGTACTCTTACATTGTAAATGGTAAAAGTACTGTAGTATTCACATGCCCTCCTGTTTGTAAACATCACCCAATTTAAAAAAAAATAAGTCATTAGGGTTATAACAGAGTCCAAAGATGTAATCATCTCATTCATGAATTTACAAGTTCTTACCCGATGTCGTTCACCATCTTCAATAATCTCAATAATTCCATAACATTATTTTGGAGTTAACTCTTTGAACACATGTATTTAAGAGTTGGTCTGTTCAGTTTCTTTTAGAAAAATTAAACATTGCAAATATTGGATGGAGACAATGCGATTTGTACTGAAATGGACTGTTCTAGAAACTTGAAAAAGACAGTGAGTAGTCACTCTGCTTTTTTATATTTAGAGCTCCAGTTTGGTTTGAAATGCCATTAAGTTGACAGTGTCAAGGACTCTCTGGTGACAGTCAGTTTAGAAATGTAAAATAATGAAATAAATTACTAAGTTTGCACATTTTTATATTATTAATGGGTGTACAAATAAACAGGAGGGTGTGCAAATATTATAGAACTGTTATTTATATATAATTTGGATTGTTTAGTTTTTTTTAGGATTTTTAAAAAATTTTAAATTGTATTATATGCTATTGTAATATAATATTGTATGTTGGACTTAACTTTGTCCAAAATAAAGTTATTTTTTTTTACTTACCAGAATTATTGATTTTTTAGAAATTCTGTAAACAACTAATAATAGCTAAAGTATTCTGTATGCTATGGGTTTGATATCAGGATAATTATAAATTGAAGTAAGCTTGTTTTTTTTCTGGGTCTCGATTGTCTAAATTCTGCTACAATTTAACTTGTGTACCTGACACTGCCCAGGTTATATATTATAATTTTAATAACATACTTTCTAATTACAACTAACATTTTAATTTGCAAACATTATGAAGTTTCTATAAGGTTATTTTCCAGTAGGTAATAGTTTTTTGGGCTTTTTTTTTTTAGAAAATGCTAATTGCGACATGAAGTCAGGTAGAGGAATCTATAATCTTGTCACTGGAAAGATTATTCATTTGTGCATTAATATCCAATCAGACTCAAGTTATTGTTGTGCGCAATATTTGATTTGGAATTATTAAAAAAATTTCTTCTCTGGAAATACAAAAGTGCTCGGATAGCATTTTAGAAATAGACTAGAATTTATACTGAAATTTCAAATAAGGATTTATTTTTGGATTGTATTGTTGTGATCCAATAAAAGTCTGTTGGCACATCAACACTTTATGATCCATCATAATTATATCAACACTTTCAGCATTGGATTTAATTTGGACTTAAGAAACTTTATTATTAGGGCTTGTGTCTGTAATTCTAGGATTATTTGGGGATTTAATTTGCAATACTGTTCTTTTTTTTTTGTATCCTAGTGAAATAAATTATTTGTTGAATTTAACAAAGCTTGTCACTTTTCACTCTTTTCTGTTGCTTTTTTCAAGAACATAGAACTGTGTTACAAGGTGTGAAGTGTTGCTAGTACTACATACCTTAACTGTTTTTGCAGGTAATGCAGTCTGTTATGTTTCAGACAAACACAAGTCATTGTGACATACATTTGGGGTTAGATTATGAACCTAAGGACAAGAAATGATAATGTTGAGTGCTAATTGCACAAAAATAATTTTATAGTCATTTGTCATGAGCAGTTTATCTTATTAACATAATAATGTGTTAAGATATTCCGTGTAACCTACTTTCATTGGTAAAGGTCATATGGAATTCATTGGAGTCCATATATTAAATGTGCTCCATAAAACCTACTTTGGTTCAAAAATGCAGTTATGGTAAGATCATATAGAGTGTCTTGGAGTCCTTTTTTTATAAGGCATCCCATGTAACCTACTTGGTTGGCAGATTTAATCAAGATCATATAGACTGTTTTGGAGTCCTTTTTTATGGCATTCCATATGACCTCCTTTTTGCTGGCAGATTTAATTAAGATAATATAGTGTTTTGGAGTCCTTTTGTTTAGGAATTCCTTGAAACCTACTTTTGCTGACAGATTAAGATCATATAGAATGTCTTGAAGTCCTTTTGTTAAGGTGTTCCATGTAACATACTTTGGTTGGCTAATTTAATTTAAGATCATATAGTCTGTATTGGAGTCCATTTGAACAAAGCAGATGCTCAAAAATTTTCCTTAAACAAAAAACAAAACAAAAAATATTCCAATCTTGCAGACCGCCAACTTCTTACAAATGGCAAGACAAGCCCTTTAAGACAGCATGTCAGCACAGTCACATTGATAAGATTATTGGAGTAGGTTTTCAGTTTTATTGCTGATTAATGTAAGTGGTTCAGCTAAATAATTTTTTTATTAGGTACTAAATACTGTGGCAGATTCTACAGTAAAATTTCATTGTAGACTGTCTAGAAAACAATATGTCTGCTGCAATAAGAACAATTTTTGGAACTTTTGAATGCTCAACCAAAATGATAAGATTGTGAACTGTGAACATTTGCTCTCTCTCTCTCTCTCTCTCTCTCTCTCTCTCTCTCTCTCTCTCTCTCTCTCTCTCTCTCTCTCTCTCTCTCTCTCTCTCTCTCTCTCTCTCTCTCTCGTTGTGTCAAATATGTCATAATTAGGGGTGGGTAAAGAATGGTGCATGAAATAATAAATTTAAAAAATGATTGAAAAGATTTTTATGTCATTGGAATATATAATATAAAGATTCCTCTTTAATCATACATGGCAATGCTCTCCACAGATAAGGCTCCACCAAATAAAATAGTAAAAAGGATTAGGAATTAGGAAAATGTTGTGATGCACATAATAATTATTATTGCAACAACCAAATTTGGTATGCAGTTTTATATTGAATAGATGTCAGACAAGTTCGATTTCTAGCATTCTGTAAGATCATTTACAGTATTAAAATCTAAAAATCTGTCCTCCCAACATTGGTTTTCAATGTATAACTTCACCAATAATTGTTGGATTTCAACCAAATTTCTACAACAGTGTTTACAAGAGTAATGGCCCCTGATTGCCTATCTTGCTAACTTTGGTTTCCACAGCATAACTTTACCATGGATTGTTTTATATGAATCAAATTTACATGCAGCTTTATCTTGACATGACTGCAAATTAATTTGATTTGCAGGTTTCCCTACTGTCATTTACAAGTGTAGAGGCTGCTGATTATGGTCCACCTAACTTTTTTTAAGTGGACACCCATCCTTCCAAACTTTTTGTTTGTTGAGTAAATATTAACTCAGGATTCTTTGATTACAACCAAATTTATCATGTGACTTTATATTGATGAGATCTAAAATGTGTTCAATTCTCAGGTGTCATTGTGATTCTTTGTAAGACTATGGATCATTTATTAATAGAATGATTTCCCCCTTTTTTCATTGTTTTTCATAGGATTATCCTGGATTTAAAGTTAATTTTATGTGCAACTTAAAAATTTTGACCTTTTACATTTATTGCCATCATTTCTCATCATCATTTTGTAGTGTTGGATACAACCCTTTTCATTTCCTTTAAGTTTTTTGTTTAAGGTCCTAGCTGAACTGATTGTTTAATCATAGCATTTTACAGTGCTTTGCAATGCTGATAGTTTTACTTGATTATAATGATAGTTTTACTTGATTATAATGATAGTTGTACTTGATTCTAAAGATAGTTGTACTTAATTATAATGTTATTTATTTTGCAGTTCTTTGATATGAGGATGCTCTTTCTTCTGACAGCTTTATGTACAGACACCAGGCAAGTTGTCATTTATCTAGTTACTTAATTTTGAGTTCTACTTGTCATAGACCAGAATAGTTTATCTTTTGACATCATCTGTACATTCATCTGTTATCAAAAGTTATTGCTTCACTTCCTAAACTACATGGAGGATTACCATGAAATTTACATGCACATTTATCCCATGGTCGAATTGTTTCTAACTGAAAAGGGTCCTGATCACCTATCCAGTATGGCAACCATGATAATCATCTTAAAAATCTTGTTATTGCTACTTCTCTTAAATGAAGATTCATATCATATTGTTTTCACTAAAAGGACCTTGTATTATGTCCTGTTGGTCCTTAATGGAAATGGTACCAATCTGACATTCAATATGGCTGCCATGGTAGCCATCTTGAAAATCTGATTATTGCTAGTCCTCCTGAAAGGATAGACATATCAACATGGAATTATCACTAAAAGAATTATGTTTATTTCTAGTTGGTCTTAAATGAAAATGGTAATCTGCTGACATCCAGACTGGCAGTCACAATTGTTATCTTGAAAATAATTGTAATGAAAATACTCGTACTAAAAAAGGCTTCTTATGATGTCTTTAAAATTGTGTTTTTACTTTTTCTTATGAATGGATGGCTGTATCAGTATCTATATTCACTAAAAGACTTGTGATTTTTCTGTTGATGTTCAAAATGACCAGCACATTTGACAACATTGTCATTGCTTCTCCTGAATGGATGTATTAGGTTGAAAATATTATTGTACAGTTATTCATCCTTTGGTCTAGTTGGTCCTAAATTAAATTGGTCATACACACAAATCCAATATGCCCACCACCCCATCCATCTTGAAAATCTTGCTCCTCCTCCTAAATGACTGGTGAAAGACTTCATATGATGTCTAGTAGGTCCTTAATGAAAATGGTGTTGATCTGACATCCTTTATTGCTGCTATTGCAGCCAGCTTGAAAATGCTATTATAGCTATGCATCTTAAATGATCATATCAGGATGTTTGGTCCTGGCTGGCATGGCAGCCATCTTAAAATCTTCTTGTCACATATCTCCCTAAACAGTGGGTCATATCAATGCTGGATTTTACCAAAAGACTGGTGATGATGCCCACTTGGTCTTGAATGAAAATTGTTTCAATCTGCCATTCACTATAGCCACCAAACAGCAGCCATCTTTAAAATCTTTTTTTTGCTACTCAAAGTGTTTGGATTGTTGTATCAACACAAAGTTCTCACTAAAAGACTTATGATGTCTAGTTGGTCTGATGTCCAACATGGCCACCACAGCAGCCATCTTGAAAACCTTGTTTTTCTACTCCTGAATGGAAAGTCATATTTGAAACTATTCTTATCTCTACTTCTCCAAAATGAATGGATATATTAATTTCTTATAATACCTAGAAGGTCCTGTATGAAAATGGTGCCAGTCGTACATCCAATATGGCTTCCACAACCACTTTTAGAAACCTTGTTAACACTACACCCCTTGAATAAATGATCATTATGACATGGAATTTTTACCAGAAAACTTCTGATGAAGTCAACTTTCTTCTGATATCCAATATGTGCATCACAGCAGCAAATTTAAAAATAAAGTTATTACTGAAGAACACCAAAGATGACCACAAAATGGTCTTATCTTGAATTCCTGGAAATACTTTTTGATGAGTAGAAATTCAATCCCTTTTAAGGGACTCTTGTTTTATTTTTGCTAAAATGTAACAATTTAGCAAAAATAATTCCATTTTAAAAAATCATAACTTGAGTTTGGTAACACTTGTCTTTTGGCCAAAGTACGAGAGGTGGAATTATGATCCATGTAAATGATTTATTGTCTTCAAATTTTCAAATGGCATACAATATTTTAGCTGCTCATACATGCATTTACTGGCTGACACCTTTTGCCTCAAAATTTGCACATGAAGGTGTATCAATGGATAAATGGGGGCCCCGAGTGGTCTAAAGCGATGCCCGTTATGGATCACTGCCATCTCACTTCTGTCTGCGTGCAATCGAGTCCAGGCTTGGCTAATGTGGGTAAGTGAGAAAGCCTGCCAGTAGCTTCTCGTGGGTTGGTGGTTCTTCCCTTAGTTTTCCAGGGTTCTTCCTCCACCATTAATACTGGCCGCCATGTATAGCCTATCTTGTGCTGAAAAATGGCATTAAACACTATAACAACAACAACAATGGAAAAATGTAGGTGACTGATCTATGTTCCAAATATGGGTCACTATGACTCATACCACAGAAGTTGGAATATCCTCTGAATTCCTGCTCAAGAACAATTTTAGTTTTTGTCACCTATATAAATGGTGAAAAATAACTACCAGGTATTCATTTTTTAGTGGCAGCATTTGAATTTGTTTCAAGTTCTTGATAGTCAAAATTTTCTTCACCACATCTTGTGTTAAAGTGAAATTGACATAATGTTACTGCATGTATATGCCTAAAGTTAAAACCCAGATATACAAGGATTTCTTGTCTCACCTGCAGTAGCAGTGGCATAAACATCAGGAGTATTTTTTTTGTAATCTTAACACCTCTACTTCATCTGAAACTTTTGATGTCTTAAGTTTGTTGCCTGATGATGTGCAGTGAGTTCCTGGTTTGTAATGTCACAGTAATGCTGTTCAAAGCTGAGATGTTTAGTTCTGTGAAACCCATTTTGTATTAAAATGGTGAAACCTAGTGTGCAAGCACAGCTTAATATCACACGTCTAGAATAATAGTAGCATTATGATCGCATGTGGCTCATGAAGGAATGTGCTTATTATTTTTCCACATATTAGAACTATTACTACTTTACATAATGTATTAATTTTCATTTTTATATGCCTGCCATGTCTCGAAGCGTATTATGTTTTAAACTTGTGTGTTCATTCATTGTCTGCCATATTTTGCATCCACTCTAGATTGAATTGTTGACCATCCACAATTACAAAACTCTGTGGATGGCTTACATTTGAGGTAAGAAAGAAACCTACCAAGTTTGGGATCAAAGGTCAAAGGTCAAGAAGGAAGAAAATTAGTTTTAGCATAATAACATTAGATCTACATCATAGATTTAGACCATACTTTGTAAGGAAGAAGCCTTTTGATCTTCAATTCATAGGTGAAATGTCATGGTCACTTTGACTGAAAAGAAAAGTGAAACTTTTGTGCAAAAATTTTAGTTATCTACATAAAGAACTACTTAACATGGGACAGATGTATAATAGGCCCTTCACCACACTCTTTTTAATTAATCTTGAGGAGGGCATTGGCTGTTGCCTCATTTGACTTTTTGTTGATTGAAATTTTTATTATTCTAACTATCAGCATTAACTTTTTCTGAGAAGATTTTCTTCATAGTAAATCAACAAAACATTGAAATTAGAATGGGAAATTTTAGGTTTTCCACTTTCATAAATGATCAGCTTTACTATAAAGCCTTACTTTCAAAATGAACTTACCACCAGACTAATTCAGGTGTCTATAAGTAATAAGCAATGTTGATTAAATAGAATCAAGGCATCAGTCATAACTACATGCTTATAATAGGAAATTGCTTAGTTGATTTATAAGTATGGATCACATTGATACCAAGCTAAACTAATTTTAAAACTTATGTATTGTTACCTCCCACTTGTAGCAATATTTCAACCTTTTTCTTTTTCAGGCCTAAAATTCGATTTGAGTTGCATGGTTTCACGTACCTGATGGAGGTGATAGATTTAACACTACGTGATGAGGAGGGCCGTGGCTCAGGACTGACTGACCAGGAAATAGATCTGTGCTCAGAGATACTGAAGATTTTATTTAATCTCACAGTCACCATAGACAGAAACAACATTGATGAGGTATACTGGGAAATTATTTTAGTCTTATTAATGAGGTATATTGGGAAATTATTTTAGTCTCATTGATGAGATATAATGGGAAATTATTTTAGTCTCATTGGTGATGTATAATGGGAAATTATTTTAGTCTCATTGATGAGATATAATGAAAAATTATTTTAGTCTCATCTAAAGTTGTGGACAGTGAGATATATGTATCAGTTTTCAGCAGCATTGGTGCTGTCTGTTGTAACTATACTATTTCATTTTTGTGTTAACTTTGTAAAGGTTGTATAACATATCAAGATTTTTAGTGCTAACTGGTGTTGCATGGAGCACTTGATTCTTGTATTCTTTTTGTTATTGTTGTTTGTTTGTTCAGCACATGATAGGCTATACATGGAGGCTTGTGTATTTGGTGGAGGAAGAACCTAGAAGGAAAAATAAAACAGGAACATATGCCAATGCATGGGAAACTACTGGCAAGCTTTCTTACATGCCTACATAGGACAAGCCCAAGACTCAAACCAATGTAAATAGAGGTGAGATGGCAGTGATAAAAAAGCACATGCTTTAGACCACTCTGCAATTCAGGACTCCTTGTATTTTTGATAAGCTTCCCACTTTGATGCGAACCAAGGAGAAAGAAAGTAGGGGAGCTCTCTCTTTATATTCTAACAATTGATTATGATCGTACTGTTGATTTATCTGGTTGATTTGCTAGCATATAAGCTCATTTATCAGTCAAGTTCAATTACACACAACATAGACTGACCTGTCATCACAATCCACTAGTAAATAAGGATCTATATTGTTTGATCTTCTGATTACTCCAAACAAACTGCATAAACCCGATCTGCTTGTGCATTACACAGCAATAGTTCTGGGTCTTTGCATATACAGTTGGACTTTGACTCCTAATCAAGTATATATGGTATCCCATCAGGTTAAAAATTAGTAGCATACTCTTTTGCATCAAGAGTTAATGCTTTCTGGGAAAGTTGTTTCTTGTTAGGTAACAAAAACCAAAAATTTATAGCAAAAGAAAGAGACATTTATCATGAGAACATATAATCTGTTTAGAAATGAAAATGCAAAAGAAAATATCATCTTTGGCCTTGTTAATATGCTATAATATGCTAAACATTCTATGCATCCCCCAACTACCATATATGCTCATTCATAAGTTGGGTTCAATTACAAACTACATAGACCCGGATGTGCCATTGCATAATGTGCCAATAGGGCCAGGTCTAGACAGCTTATTAAGAGTAATTAGTTGAACAAACAAGATAGACTCTGATATGCAAGTACATTATGTTACAGCAGATCATCATCTATGTTTGCAGAACTCATAAGCAAGTATGTATGGAATGTAAATCAGGAAGTAACAATACAAGCATGCCAGTGGGGTTTTTTTTGAGAGAGAAGTAAGTTTGTCTCTCTTTAGAAAGAGACAGATAAAAATCAGTGTTGGAGACAGGGAAATCCCATTAGAGGGAATACAGTTTTTGTTCTGTGATGCTGTCCTAGTAGAAGGCATATATACATCTGTATCACTGTTAAGCACCCTTCTGTATATTGTGATTCTGGTCTTAACAGAGAAAAATCTCATTTACACTATTTTTTACCTTAAAAGTTTATGAAACATTTTCATTCAATTTTAACTTCACTGAGATATTTTTTTACTAAAATCTACTTTCTTCACTGATAAGCAGAATTTTGCACTTGCTTTTTATGACCAGCTAAAGAAATTAAAAATTTCTCATCAGTGCAAATCAGATTGGTCGGTTATTATTGCTGTGCATCTATGACAAATCAATTATACTGTCCAGTATTTCTTGGCAGGCATTTAGTTATGATCATCACTGTCCAGTATTTCTTGGCAGACATTTAGTTATGATCATTACTGTCCAGTATTTCTTGGCAGACATTTAGTTGTGATCATATCTGTCCAGTATTTCTTGGCAGACATTTAGTTATGATCATCTCTGTCCAGTATTTCTTGGCAGACATTTAGTTATGATCATTACTGTCCAGTATTTTTTTGGCAGATATTTAGTTATGATCATTACTGTCCAATATTTCTTGGCAGGCATTTAGTTATGATCATATCTGTCCAGTATTTCTTGGCAGGCATTTGGTTATGATCATTACTGTCCAGTATTTCTTGACAGGCATTTGGTTATGATCATTACTGTCCAGTATTTCTTGGCAGGCATTTAGTTATGATCATTACTGTCCAGTATTTCTTGGCAGACATTTAGTTATGATCATTACTGTCCAGTATTTCTTGGCAGGCATTTAGTTATGATCATTACTGTCCAGTATTTCTTGGCAGGCTCTTGGTTATGATCATATCTGTCCAGTATTTCTTGACAGGCATTTAGTTATGATCATCACTGTCCAGTATTTCTTGAAAGGCATTTAGTTATGATCATATCTGTCCAGTATTTCTTGACAGGCATTTAGTTATGATCATCACTGTCCAGTATTTCTTGAAAGGCATTTAGTTATGATCATATCTGTCCAGTATTTCTTGACAGGCATTTAGTTATGATCATCACTGTCCAGTATTTCTTGACAGGCATTTAGTTATGATCATTGCTGCATCTTGACAAACAATGGGAGGTGTCTATAAGAATGACTATTTACCTTGAGTATTTACCACAGCAATAAATTATCAAGCAATATTGTGGCTTTATTTGCATTTTTAAATAACATTGCAATGAAGTGGTTAGATAGATTAAAGCCACAGACTGACTTGAGTACAATAAATACAAGAAAGATAAGGTGTATTTACACATTATTTCACTCAACATCCTCGAGATCTGTCTGTGACACGGTAAGAAAAGGATAACATAAAAGGTATCTCTGTTTGCATTTTATAGGAAGAAGAAGCACACTTTATGAGGCTGGTCAGTGTGTTAAGGGATCTCCTTGTTTGTAAGACAATCTCCAAGGATAAAAAGGAAGAACTGCACAGGTATTTTACACCCAATTTCACAACATGTCTAAGAGTTCAGTGCCTTGATTTCTGGGCATCTTTAGTCATTGAGATTAGATAATACAAGTGTGTATCTATTTTATTCATTTTCTGTACTCTTAAGCTGTTTTTAAGACTCATTGCCCAGTACATCCATTTTCAAGAAACCTTGCTGATGTTTAGTAACCACCATACTGTTTTAAGAGTTAACATTATCATATACTTGAAAAGTTCAGTGAACTTTTCTCTTTTTTAATGTTTAGAAATATTTTTCTATCTTATTTTGTCACTCAGATTGAACCTTTTGTTGGCCCATGTATATACCAAAATATGTTTATTAGTATTTTATTTTGTGACTCAGATTGATTCTATTGTTGGTCCACATATATACCAAAATATGTTTAGTAGTATTTTATTTTGTGACTCAGATTGATTCTATTGTTGGCCCATGTATATACCAAAATATGTTTAGTAGTATTTTATTTTGTGACTCAGATTGATCCTCTTGTTGGTCCATGTATATACCAAAATATGTTTAGTAGTATTTTATTTTGTGACTCAGATTGATCCGTTTGTTGGTCCATGTATATACCAAAATATGTTTAGTAGTATTTTATTTTGTGACTCAGATTGATTCTATTGTTGGTCCATGTATATACCAAAATATGTTTAGTAGTATTTTATTTTGTGACTCAGATTGATTCTATTGTTGGTCCATGTATATACCAAAATATGTTTAGTAGTATTTTATTTTGTGACTCAGATTGATTCTATTGTTGGTCCATGTATATACCAAAATATGTTTAGTAGTATTTTATTTTGTGACTCAGATTGATTCTATTGTTGGTCCACGTATATACCAAAATATGTTTAGTAGTATTTTATTTTGTGACTCAGATTGATTCTATTGTTGGTCCACATATATACCAAAATATGTTTCAAGCTACTTAATTAAAGCAGCCATGGATTTAGTCAAGAGACCACCACTTGGTCAGAAGCTAATTTGCTCCAAGCAAAACTAATATAATTACATGATATTGTCCCCTTCATGAAAGGTCTCCTATGATCCAAGGTCACCTTCCCCAGCACCATAGGAGTATCTTCACAGTATTGTTCCCATCATGAGTGACCACCATGCCTAACACCAAAATATTATATTTTCACAATATTTTGCCCCTCATGAAGGTCAAAGCCCGGAAAGAAGCCACTTTGCCCATTGCCGAAATTGTATATTTTCATATTATTGGCCACCCCACCCCCTATGAGAGGCCATCTTACCCAGTTCCAAAATAGTATATTTTCATATTTTCCTTATCCCCCTCATGAAAGGTCCCCTTGCCCAAAACCAGAATAGTACATTTTCATCATATTGTAACTCATGAGAGGGACGCCTTGCCCAGTGCCTAAATAGTATATTTTCATGATATTGTCCCGCTCATGAGAGGGACACCTTGCCCAGTGCCTAAATAGTATATTTTCATGATATTGTCCCGCTCATGAGAGGGACACCTTGCCCAGTGCCTAAATAGTATATTTTCATGATATTGTCCCGCTCATGAGAGGGACACCTTGCCCAGTGCCTAAATAGTATATTTTCATGATATTGTCCCGCTCATGAGAGGGACACTTTGACCAGTATGAAAAGAGTACATTTCCACAACGTTGTATATCTAATGAGAGACCACCCAGATCAAAGGCCACAACTGAACTTTATTTGGATTTTATTTATGCTTTTCCATGTATGTTGCAATTGATTTATGTGCGTACATCAGTTGACTTTGTTTATTAATTTATTTATGTATTTATATATTTATTTTTATATATTGTATGGTGGGACTTTTTAGTGGCAGAAAATTTTGTAGTTATTTAGTGGTCATAGAATGAAATTATTAAAATAATTCCCATAAAAATTTTCTGCCTTATTTAATAGAACCTCTTTAGATCCACAGTCACTAGAATTAATTAATTTAAACATTACTGTTTTTTATACCTGCATTATGGTAATTATTGTTTTATATGTTTTTTGATTAATTGATTGATTTTATTGATTGATCAGTTTACAAGATCTTCACTGCTACAATTTCCAATGACTGAATAATATTAAATATACCTCTTACAAAACTTGTTACTCATAATTTGTTGAATTTTATTATTCTTACATTGGGTAGATTTGACACTATTTTGACTTCACTAGATGATAATATTATACTAGACATTATTATTTGAAAGCCTTTTTTTATTATTCATTAGATACTGGTATTCCAGTAGCCCTTATCATTATTCAACACAATAGCATTGTATAGCCCCTATTATTATTCATTAGATACTGGTATTCCAGTAGCCCTTATCATTATTCAACACAATAGCATTGTATAGCCCCTATTATCATTCAGTAGATAATTGTATTCTAGTAGCCCTTATTATCATTCAATAGATAATGGTATTGTAGAAGCCCTTATTATTATTGAATAGATAATGGTATTGTAGTAGCCCTTATTATTATTCAATAGATAATGGTATTATAGTAGCCCTTATTATTATTTAATAGATAATGGTATTGTCGTAGCCCTTATTATTATTCATCTGATAATGGTATTGTGGCAGCACATATTATGATTCAACAGATAATAGTATTGCAGTAGCCCTGATTATTATTCAGTAGATAATAGTATTGTATAGCCCTGATTATTCAGTAGATAACAGTATTGTAGTAGCCCTGATTATTCAGTAGATAATAGTATTGTATAGCCCTGATTATTCAGTAGTTAATAATATTGCAGTAGCCCCTATTATTCTAGTAGCCCTTAGTATGATTCAACAAATAAGGGTATTGCAGTAGCCCTTATTATTCAATAGGTAATAGTATTGTATAGCCCCTTTTATTATTCAGTAGATAACATAATTGTAGTAGCCCTTATTATGATTCAATAGATAATGGTATTATAGCAGCCCTTTCTATTATTTAATATCCCTTATTATTCATTAGATTATAGTATTGTATATACTTATTAATATTCATTACATAATACTATTGTAAAGCCCTTATTAGTTTGCAGGAGATAATAGTACTGTGTAGCCCATGTTATTATTAGTATTCGATAGAAAATGGTACAGTGTAAAATTCCCAAACCAAATAAGGAATTTTCAAAAACAAGGTTCCTTTACTCTGGAACATTGCTCTGGAATAGTAGTCCAGATGAGATTAGAAATGCCCAATCTGTTTACTTCTTCCAAACCCAGTATATCCAGCATCTTTTGAGATGTATTTAAAATGGGAATGAAAATAACTGTATTTATAAATGCCTCAGGGCATCATTAAATATACTTCCTATCTATTTGTCTCTAATTGCATATTGCATGTCTATTAACTATGCAGGTTGAATATGTATGGGCAATATCCATCCAGGGAAAGGATCAAAAGAAAATAAATTGTTGTCTGTACATGTACATGCATGGCCCTGAGTGGCCAAGGGATCTAAATCATCACTGTTATCTCACCTCTACAGGGGTTCAAGTCTCTGGCTTGGCCAAAGTGGGTACATAAGAAAGCTTGACAGTAGCTTCTAGTAGGTAGTGCTTCTTTCTAGGGTTTTCCCAGTTTCATCCTCCACCATTTATACTAGCCTCGATTTATAGCCTATCTTTTGCTGAAAAATGGTGTTAAACAATATAACAACAACAACATGTACATGCTACAATGTATAGGTTTGCATTTGTAGTTATGTGTGTGCATTTCTAAATAAATAAGTTCGTTTGTTTGAGGGCCTCAAGGTAGATTAGTTTGTTATTATTATTTTTATTGCATACACTATTATTACCTTATTCATAATAACAGCACTATACATTTAAAAGTATTGATAAATTTTGTGAGGTTGGAACTTATCATAATAAATGCACATCCAAGATATAATAACCAGTATTCTCACTGCATGTACACACTAGAAGAGTTAGCTCCCATTATCTATGTTGTAAGCACTCCATTGTAGATCAGTGTTACTTCCCACAATGTGTTCAGTTTCAAGAAAATCACGTTCTTGGACTTTTCTTCCATGAGGCGTTTAAAAATAAAATGACTGTGCTTTTTTATGGCATCTGCAAGTATTATTCAAATATTGTATTTTTATTGTTATATTATTATTATTGTTGTTATTGTTGTTGTTGTTATTATTATTATTATTATTATTATTATTATTATTATTATTATTATTATTATTATTATTATTATTATTATTATTATTATTATTATTATTATCCAGTCATACAATAAACCTGCTCATCAACATGCCCAAAGACTGCTATGAGGAGCTGCTCATACCCCTGAATGAAGGGGATGTAGGCAGTGTGGAGAACAAGGATGTTGAGTTTGATGGAAAGAATATGGAGGCCATTGTTATTCTTCTGAATTTCCTGTACCGCAGACTTGATAGAGTAAGTACATACTGGCACAAATTCAAAAGATCTCAATAAAACAAGCTTTGAGCATAACAATGTATTTTCTGGAAGAAACAAGTTTGTTAGTAAAGTTGTATAGTAAAGCATGACCTCCAAACTGATGAATATCAAGTCCTGTACTCTCTAAATTCTTTTAGCATGATGCATGACTAGGGCACAAAGTCATAACATGTTGACCTTCAATAAATTTTTGCAGATTCAGTTTAGAAGAACATTCAGGATTTTCGTTACTTACACAATTTCATCGCATGTTATGAGATTGACATGCATTACACACAGGTTTGACACATTACACATGTGGAATATGTTACATGTATTTATATTTGTTACACATGAGTTCACAATGGTTTGCACATGAATAATTAAGGTACAGTCTATCTCCTTGAACAAAGAGCTGTAGGCAAAAAAAAGTCCCTCATTGTTCCTACACATCTTTTTAAGGAAAATTTAGCATCTGAGCTTCTTGCCATTAAAGTCCCAATAAGTTGTTGCATTGCTGCCTTACTATTATAAGGTCCTTCCACAGCTTAAGACTTTTGTATGATTCTGGTATGTACATGCATAAAACAGGCCTAGAATTTTATTCCACCATTGGGACAATCGATTGGACTAGTGGTGGGTATTGGAAGTATGATTGGGACAAAAGATGCAAGATGGGGTGGGTATTGGAAGTATGATTGCGGTGAGGGATGGGAGTTAGGGTGAGTATTGGAAATATGATTTGGGTGAGGGATGGGAGTAAGGGTGGGTATTGGAAGCATGATTGGAGCAAATGCAGCAACAAATTTCTTGATGGACGGTTTCTTGTTTTAAGTTGTATTTTCTACAAGACTTTTGTAAAAGGGCCAACAGAAAATGAGATTAGTCATCATTTTTTAGTTGAGCTTAAGGTGAATAAAATGAACATTTCTGGTTTTTGAACAATTCAATGATGAAAGCTAATTGGCACAATATAGCATAAAAGCAGAGTAGATAATTAGTGTTTAAGGCAAAGAAATATAATGGAAGCAACATATAAAACTAGATGTAGGAACAGTGATTGGTTAAAATTAGATGTAGGAATATGATTGATTGGTTACAATTAGATGTAGGACAAGTAACTGATTGGTTAAAATCTGATGTAGGATCAGTGACTTATTGGTCAAAATCAAATGTAGGAACAGTGATTGGTTAAAATTAGACATAGGAATATTACCTGATTGGTTAAAATCAAATGTAGGAACTATGATTGGTTACTATTAGATGTAGGAACAGTGACTTATTGGTTAAAACTAGATGTAGGAACAATGAATTAAAATTAGATGTAAGAACAGTGAATGATTGGTTAAAATTAGATGCAGGAACAGTTACATATTGGTGAAAAAATGTTTAAAATGAGATGCAGAAACAGTTATATATTGGTGAAATAAATTTGATTGAACTTGTTCAATGTGAGGAAATCACAAAGTTTCATTACTGTTGCAAGAAATGAAAGGTATCATAAAATAGCTGGTGATGTTTTTGTGTGAGGAGCACATAATAAAAGTAAGATAAAATACAGAATATTTGTACTTTGTGATCTTCCAGCCCACAAAATCCCTCAAAGAATGCTTGACTCCAATTCTACATTGTTTATGTGAGACTTGCCGGGCAAACAGAGCAATAAGAAAATTCTGCAAAAGTAAGGTAGGTCAGAATTATGAATATTGCATGTCCAAAGCAGCTTTGAATTTCAAACATTTTTATTATCAGTTTCAGTGAGTGACCTTGGCTTGAGTCAGAATGTATTTATTCATTTTTATTTATCTATCCATCCAGCACATGTGCATTAAAGCAGAAATTGTATTAATATTTAAATAAACATATTTTAGAATTTGTAGCCAAATTATTTTGATAATGATAATGCAAAATATATATGGATGTCTGCCAATAATTTTTTCTTTGTTTTTAACTATAAATTGTTTCATCTAAATGGGAGATAAAGTGGATGGTTAGGATGATAAAGACAGTGATGGAGTGAGTAAAATGTATCAAGATAATGTACTAATATTTACTTTGTTGTACCTTACACTGTTGTACCTTACTTTGTTGTACCTTTCTCTGTTGGACCTTACTTTGTTGTACATTACTCTGTTGTATCTTACTTTGTTGTAATTTACACTGTCGTTCCTTACTCTGTTGGACCTTACTTTGTTGTACCTTATACTGTGTGCTTTACTTTGTTGTATCTTACACTGTTGTACCTTACTCTGTTGGATCATACTCATTTGTATGTTATTCTGTTGGACATAACTATAGGACTTTACACAGTTGGACCTTATTCTGTAGGACATTACACTGTTGGACCTTACACTATTATACCTTACTCTGTTTGACCTTGCACTGTTCAACCTTACTAAGTTGGACCTTACTCATTTAGAGCTTACTCTATTGGACTTTACACTGTTGGACCATGCACTGTTAGACCTTAGACAGTTGGACCTTGCACTGTTGGACCTTGCACTGTTAGACCTTAGACAGTTGGACCTTGCACTGTTGGACCTTGCACTATTGGACCTTGCATTCTTGGACCTTGCACTGTTTGACCTTACTCTGTTGGACTTTACACTGTTGGACCTTACACTGTTGGACCTTACATTTTTGGACTTTACACTTTTGGACCTTGCACTGTTTAACCTTACTCTGTTGGACTTTACACTGTTGGACCTTACTCTGTTGGACCTTATACTGTTGGACCTTGCACTTTTGGACCTTACATTTTTGGACTTTACACTTTTGGACCTTGCATTGTTGGACCTTACTCTGTTGAATTTTACACTGTTGGACCTTGCACTGTTGGACCTTAGACAGTTGGACCTTACACTGTTTTTACTTTACACTGTTGGACCTTGCACTGTTGGACCTTAGACAGTTGGATCTTGCACTGTTGGACCCTACACTGTTGGACCTTACATTGTTGGACCTTGCACTGTTGGACCTTACACTCTTGGACCTTACACTCTTGGACCTTACACTCTTGGACCTTGCACTGTTGGACCTTACACTCTTGGACCTTACACTCTTGGACCTTAGACAGTTGGACCTTACACTGTTTTTACTTTACACTGTTGGACCTTGCACTGTTGGACCTTACTCTGTTGGACCTTACACTGTTGGACCTTGCACAGTTGGACCTTACACTGTTGGACTTTACACTATTGGACCTTGCACTGTTGGATTTTAGACATTTGGATCTTACTCTGTTGGACCTTACACTGTTGGACCTTAGACAGTTGGACCTTACACTGTTTTTACTTTACACTGTTGGACCTTGCACTGTTGGACCTTAGACAGTTGGACCTTACACTTTTGGACTTTACACTGTTGGACCTTGCACTGTTGGACCTTAGACAGTTGGACCTTACACTGTTGGACCTTGCACTATTGTACTAACACTGTTTAACCGTATTCTGTTGGACTTTGCACAGTTGGACCTTATATAATTGTCTGGTCTTTTCAGATGCAGAATCTTTGTCAAGTTCATCATTAATATTGTTGCCCGCAGTTAGTGGTACTTTAGCAAAATAATTATTTTAAAGGATATATTACAAATTAACTGTTTCTATTGTTTGAAAAAGAATGCATCATAAGTACAGTATATAATTACACTTAGATGTTGTTACATGTTTTGGATTTATGTAACCCTTAGATAAGCATATCAGGGAAAAATCTAGCTACTTATTATTAATATGATTAAATCGTTATTGATGCCATATTTAACTGGTGGATTGTTCTTCTGTTTTGTATATTAAGAGTATTTTTATTTCTCACAAAAGTAATAATTGGGCTTCTGATTGTGTTACCCTTGTACATCGGTCCTTCACATCTCACCAAGGCATTGGCAATGGATATAAGTATTATCCTTATCTATCTGTGAATTATGCCCCACCAAGGCAGTGATATGGCAACTAATAGTGTTACCCTTGTCTATCACACACCACCAAGGCACTGATATGGCAACTAATAGTGTTACCCTTGTCCATCACACACCACCAAGGCATCGATATGGCAACTAATAGTGTTACCCTTGTCCATCTCACACTACCAAGGCAGTGATATGGCAACTAATAGTGTTACCCTTGTCCATCACACACCACCAAGGCAGTGATATGGCAACTAATAATGTTAACCTTGTCTATCACACACCACCAAGACAGTGATATGGAAACTAAGTGTTACCCTTGTCCATCACACACCACCAAGGCAATGATATGGCAAGTAATAGTATTACCCTTGTCCATCACACACCACCAAGACAGTGATATGGCAACTAAGTGTTACCCTTGTCCATCACACACCACCAAGGCAGTGATATGGCAACTAATAGTGTTACCCTTGTACATATGTCCATCATACACCACCAATGCAGCTTTAGGGCATCTGCTTGTATTAATCTTGTCCATCTGTCCATTACACCTGACCAAGGCAGTGGTAGGGCATACAATAGTGCTACTCTTGTCCATCCATCCATTTTGCCTCTTCACACCCCACCAAGGCAGTAGAAGAGCTACCCTCATTCATCCAAAATTACAACCAAGACAATGTTGGGCAAGTAAAAGTGTTACCCATGTCCATATGTCCATTACATCCATCCAAGACAATGGTTGGGCAAGTAATAGTGCTACCTATGTCCATCTGTCCATTACACCCAACCAAGATAATGTTGGGCAAGTAATAGTGCTACCCATGTCCATTTATCCATTACACCCAACCAAGATAATGTTGGGCAAGTAATAGTACTACCCATGTCCATTTGTCCATTACATCCAACCAAGATAATGTTGGGCAAGTAATAGTGCTACCCATGTCCATTTGTCCATTACACCCAACCAAGATAATGTTGGGCAAGTAATAGTGCTACCCATGTCCATTTGTCCATTACATCCAACCAAGATAATGTTGGGCAAGTAATAGTGCTACCCATATCCATCTGTCCATTACACCCAACCAAGACAATGGTTGGGCAAGTAATAGTGCTACCCTTGTCCATATGTCCTTCACATCCAACCAAGACACTGGTTGGGCAAGTAATAGTGCTACCCATGTCCATCTGTCCATTACACTCAACCAAGACAATGGTTGGGCAAGTAATAGTGCTACCCATGTCCATCTGTCCATTACACTCAACCAAGACAATGGTTGGGCAAGTAATAGTGCTACCCATGTTCATCTGTCCATTACACTCAACTAAGACAATGGTTGGGCAAGTAATAGTGCTACCCTTGTCCATATGTCCTTCACATCCAACCAAGACATTGGTTGGGCAAGTAATAGTGCTACTCATATCCATCTGTCCATTACACTCAACCAAGACAATGGTTGGGCATTTAATAATGCTACCCATGTCCATCTGTCCATTACACTCAACCAAGACAATGGTTGGGCAAGTAATAGTGCTACCCATATCCATCTGTCCATTACACTCAACCAAGACAATGGTTGGGCAAGTAATAGTGCTACCCATGTCCATCTGTCCATTACACTCAACCAAGACAATGGTTGGGCAAGTAATAGTGCTACTCATATCCATCTGTCCATTACACTCAACCAAGACAATGGTTGGGCAAGTAATAGTGCTACCCTAGTCCATATCTCCTTCACATCCAACCAAGACATTGGTTGGGCAAGTAATAGTGCTACCCATGTCCATCTGTCCATTACTCTCAACCAAGACAATGGTTGGGCAAGTAATAGTGCTACCCATGTCCATATGCCCATCACATCCAACTAAGACAATGTTGGGCAAGTAATAGTGCTACCCACGTTCATCTGTCCATTACACCCAACCAAGACAATGTTGGGCAAGTAATAGTATTACCCATGTTCATCTGTCCATTACACCCATCCAAGACAATGGTTGGGCAAGTAATAGTGTTACCCATGCCCATCTGTCCATTACACCCAACCAAGACAATGGTGGGGCAAGTAATAGTGCTACCCATGTCCATATATCCATTACACCTGATCATACAATGGTGGGGCATGTAATAGTGCTACCATTGTCCATATGTCCATTATAACTGGCCAAGACAATGTTGGCCAAGTAATAGTGCTACCTATGTCCATCTGTCCATTACACCTGACCAAGACAATGGATGGTCAAATAATAGTGCTACCCATGTACATCTGTCCATTACACCCAACCAAGACAATGGTTGGGCAAATAATAGTGCTACCCCTGTCCATCTGTCCATTACACCTGACCAAGACAATGGTGGGGCAAGTAGTAGTGCTACCCTTGTCCATCTGTCCACATCCAACCAAGACAATGGTTGGGCAAGTAATAGTGCTACCCTTGTCAATCTGTCCATCACATCCAACCAAGACAATGGTTGGGCAAGTAATAGTGCTATCCTTGTCCATCTTTCCATCACATCCAACCAAGGCAATAGTACCTAGAGTCATCACTCAGACAATTTGCTTGCGATACAGCTATATATATGATGGTTAACAATCAGTTCACAGCTGTTTAAGTCTTACACAGTGATAATCAAAAGATACATGAATGGTCCAGACATTTTCTAATTACATTTAATCCAGGGAAGACTGAATCAATGCTGATAACATGAAAACAGGACCAGAGCCACCATCCTTTATTATGCATGCTGGATTACACAGCAGAAACATTTCAGCCTAATATTAAACAGTGATGCCTCTTGGTACACACCTATTATATACATTTTCAACAAAGCCTGTAAGAAATTATTTATAAAGTCTCATATTCAAAGTGGATCGATCAGAATTGGAAAAAATGTACAATTCTTATAATTTTTCTATTTTGTATTACTCCGATGGCACTTGGAATATTAGTACAATTCATTAATTATAAAGATTTCCTAGAAAAAATAAATGTTGAGAAAAAGAATGGGTACAACCAAATGTGCATCTCACTCACATTTGTACCATGAAACCAGCTGGGAGAAACAAAACTCTCACTTTTACAAGCATAAACTGCTTCAGTTATTTCAAATTTTCCACAGAATTTGCTCTGCTCAGTGCAGTTTTATGGGGTAATCTGAGTTCAATGGATACATTTCTAGTTCATTTTGTTTTAGGTCCTTCCACCACTGAAAGATGAAGTGAAACACCTACCAGAAGAAGGGGAAACACTGAGGAATAAGTAAATTCTCTCACCACTAGCCTTTTTAAAACAAAATTATAAAGAATTATATATTGTCAATTATACTTAGTAATAAACTTTTTAATTTTAATGGTCAAATGATTTCTTTAAAGAATTTGCCCAAATTTGATTCAAAGCATCATGGCATGCAAAGTTTTTAACCTTTTTTAAAAAATGATGATCTCTCATCAAATAATGGTGTCATTACTAAAAATAAAGAAACTTTAAAATTACTGATTTTTAAAAATCTGGGAACAGAATTTTGTTGAATTTGTAGAAAATTATCATGGCCCAAAGGCATTTCAGAATAGGATTCAAACACACACTTTTGGTAACAAATTCTGCACACAGACCACAGCAGTTCCATCTCTTATGAAAGCCTTTATAACTTTTAAAATTTTATTATCCAGATTTACTTTCTATTATGGCTGATGTTGCTAAAAATATAAACACCATCAAAGACTTTCTCCATCTGCCCAACAGAGCTTAATCAAATTTGACAGAAGGCATCCTGGTTCAAATATCTTTTTATATTTTACTAATGATGATGATCTACAATCAAATATAGCCATAGTTATTTTACTATTGATGATGATCTACAGTCAAATATGGCCATACTTATTTTGCTATTGATGATGATCTACAATCAAATATAGCCAGTTATTTTACTATTGATGATCTACAATCAAATATGGCCATAGTTATTTTGCTATTGATGATGATCTACAATCAAATATGGCCATAGTTATTTTACTATTGATGATGATCTACAATCAAATATGGCCATAGTTATTTTACTATTGATGATGATCTACAATCAAATATGGCCATAGTTATTTTGCTATTGATGATGATCTACAATCAAATATTTCTATAGTTTTTTTACTATTGATGATGATCTACAATCAAATATGGCCATAGTTATTTTAATAATGATGATGATCTACAGTCAAATATGGCCATAGTTATTTTACTAATAATGATGATCTACAATCAAATATGGCCATAGTTATTTTACTAATGATGATGATCTACAATCAAATATGGCCATAGTTATTTTGCTATTGATGATGATCTACAATCAAATATGGCCATAGTTATTTTACTATTGATGATGATCTACAATCAAATATGGCCATAGTTATTTTGCTATTGATGATGATCTACAATCAAATATGGCCATAGTTATTTTACTATTGATGATGATCTACAATCAAATATGGCCATAGTTATTTTACTATTAATGATGATCTACAATCAAATATTTCTATAGTTTTTTTACTATTGATGATGATCTACAATCAAATATGGCCATAGTTATTTTGCTATTGATGATGATCAACAATCAAATATGGCCATAGTTATTTTGCTATTGATGATCAACAATCAAATATGGCCATAGTTATTTTGCTATTGATGATGATCTACAATCAAATATAGCCAGTTATTTTACTATTGATGATCTACAATCAAATATGGCCATAGTTATTTTGCTATTGATGATGATCTACAATCAAATATGGCCATAGTTATTTTACTATTGATGATGATCTACAATCAAACATGGCCATAGTTATTTTACTATTGATGATGATCTACAATCAAATATGGCCATAGTTATTTTACTATTAATGATGATCTACAATCAAATATTTATATAGTTATTTTACTAATGATGATGATCTACAATCAAATATGGCCATAGTTATTTTACTATTGATGATGATCTACAATCAAATATGGCCATAGTTATTTTGCTATTGATGATGATCTACAATCAAATATTTCTATAGTTATTTTACTATTGATGATGATCTACAATCAAATATGGCCATAGTTATTTTGCTATTGATGATGATCTACAATCAAATATGGCCATAGTTATTTTGCTATTGATGATGATCTACAATCAAATATGGCCATAGTTATTTTACTAATGTTGATGATCTACAATCAAATATGGCCATAGTTATTTTACTATTAATGATGATCTACAATCAAATATGGCCATAGTTATTTTACTATTGATGATGATCTACAATCAAATATTTCTATACTTATTTTACTAATGATGATGATCTACAATCAAATATGGCTATAGATTTTTAATATTGATGATGATCTACAATCAAATATAGCTATAGTTATTTTACTATTAATGATGATCTACAATCAAATATGGCCATAGTTATTTTACTATTGATGATGATCAACAATCAAATATGGCCATAGTTATTTTACTATTGATGATGATCTACAGTCAAATATGGCCATAGTTTTTTTACTATTGATGATGATCTACAATCAAATATTTCTATAGTTATTTTACTAATGATGATGATCTACAATCAAATATGGCCATAGTTATTTTGCTATTGATGATGATCTACAATCAAATATAGCCATAGTTATTTTACTATTGATGATCTACAATCAAATATGGCCATAGTTATTTTGCTATTGATGATGATCAACAATCAAATATGGCCATAGTTATTTTGCTATTGATGATGATCAACAATCAAATATGGCCATAGTTATTTTGCTGTTGATGATGATCAACAATCAAATATGGCCATAGTTATTTTGCTATTGATGATGATCAACAATCAAATATGGCTATAGTTATTTTGCTATTGATGATGATCTACAATCAAATATGGCCATAGTTATTGTACTATTAATGATGATCTACAATCAAATATTTCTATAGTTTTTTTACTATTGATGATGATCTACAATCAAATATGGCCATAGTTATTTTGCTATTGATGATGATCAACAATCAAATATGGCCATAGTTATTTTGCTATTGATGATGATCAACAATCAAATATGGCCATAGTTATTTTACTATTAATGATCTACAATCAAATATGGCCATAGTTATTTTAATAATGATGATGATCTACAATCAAATATGGCCATAGTTATTTTACTATTGATGATGATCTACAATCAAATATGGCCATAGTTATTTTGCTATTGATGATGATCTACAATCAAATATGGCCATAGTTATTTTACTATTGATGATGATCTACAATCAAATATGGCCATAGTTATTTTACTATTAATGATGATCTACAATCAAATATTTCTATAGTTTTTTTACTATTGATGATGATCTACAATCAAATATGGCCATAGTTATTTTAATAATGATGATGATCTACAGTCAAATATGGCCATAGTTATTTTACTAATAATGATGATCTACAATCAAATATGGCCATAGTTATTTTACTAATGATGATGATCTACAATCAAATATGGCCATAGTTATTTTGCTATTGATGATGATCTACAATCAAATATGGCCATAGTTATTTTACTATTGATGATGATCTTCAATCAAATATGGCCATAGTTATTTTGCTATTGATGATGATCTACAATCAAATATGGCCATAGTTATTTTACTATTGATGATGATCTACAATCAAATATGGCCATAGTTATTTTACTATTAATGATGATCTACAATCAAATATTTCTATAGTTTTTTTACTATTGATGATGATCTACAATCAAATATGGCCATAGTTATTTTGCTATTGATGATGATCAACAATCAAATATGGCCATAGTTATTTTGCTATTGATGATGATCAACAATCAAATATGGCCATAGTTATTTTACTATTAATGATCTACAATCAAATATGGCCATAGTTATTTTAATAATGATGATGATCTACAATCAAATATGGCCATAGTTATTTTACTATTGATGATGATCTACAATCAAATATGGCCATAGTTATTTTGCTATTGATGATGATCTACAATCAAATATGGCCATAGTTATTTTACTATTGATGATGATCTACAATCAAATATGGCCATAGTTATTTTACTATTAATGATGATCTACAATCAAATATTTCTATATTTTTTTTACTATTGATGATGATCTACAATCAAATATGGCCATAGTTATTTTGCTATTGATGATGATCTACAATCAAATATGGCCATAGTTATTTTACTATTGATGGTGATCTACAATCAAATATGGCCATAGTTATTTTACTATTGATGATGATCTACAATCAAAATATTTCTATAGTTATTTTACTATTGATGATGATCTACAATCAAATATGGCCATAGTTATTTTACTATTAATGATGATCTACAATCAAATATGGCCATAGTTATTTTACTATTGATGGTGATCTACAATCAAAATATTTCTATAGTTATTTTACTATTGATGATGATCTACAATCAAATATGGCCATAGTTATTTTACTATTAATGATGATCTACAATCAAATATGGCCATAGTTATTTTAATAATGATGATCTACAATCAAATATTTCTATAGTTATTTTACTATTGATGATGATCTACAATCAAATATTTCTATAGTTATTTTACTATTGATGATGATCTAATATCAAATATGGCCATAGTTATTTTACTATTGATGATGATCTACAATCAAATATGGCCATAGTTATTTTACTAATGTTGATGATCTACAATCAAATATGGCCATAGTTATTTTACTATTAATGATGATCTACAGTCAAATATTTCTATAGTTATTTTACTATTGATGATGATCTACAATCAAATATTTCTATAGTTATTTTACTATTGATGATGATCTAATATCAAATATGGCCATAGTTATTTTACTATTGATGATGATCTACAATCAAATATGGCCATAGTTATTTTACTAATGTTGATGATCTACAATCAAATATGGCCATAGTTATTTTACTATTAATGATGATCTACAGTCAAATATGGCCATAGTTATTTTGCTATTGATGATGACCTACAATCAAATATGGCCATAGTTATTTTACTATTGATGATGATCTACAATCAAGTATGGCCATAGTTATTTTACTAATGTTGATGATCTACAATCAAATATGGCCATAGTTATTTTACTATTAATGATGATCTACAATCAAATATGGCCATAGTTATTTTAGTATTGATGATGATCTACAATCAAATATGGCCATAGTTATTTTGCTATTGATGATGATCTACAATCAAATATGGCCATAGTTATTTTGCTGTTGATGATGATCTACAATCAAATATGGCCATAGTTATTGTACTAATCATGATAATTTGCATTGAAATATGGCCTTAGTTGAAAAACCTTCAACAACTAATTTTTAGAATTCAAAGAAACTTTGACAGAAAACACCTTACTACCACATATTTTTTCATCAACTACTCTTGCATTGGGCTTGTAGGTAGATGTCTGTGACATGAGTAATCTCAGGCCATCTTGCTCATCTTTAAAAGGGAGAATGACACCAAAGTAGCTTTTGTGTTTTTATGTTGCTGTTTTAAGTTATTGTTACAGAATCTTTTAATGTAACCCACTAATTTTTCTCTTCAGGTTGTGCAAGTTGCTGACATCCCCAATTATGGAGGTGAAAGAGCTGACAGCTGATTTGTTGTTTGTACTTTGTAAAGAAAATGGTGATTATATCTTTTCTGTCATATTTAAATAATACAAACAATTGAGAGATTAATTCCCACTAGACACTTTTGATTAATGCACTTGTTTCATTAACAATGAATACCAAGAGCTGTTGGTACAACAAATCAACAAGTCATTTTATACAAAGTTTTTCTCATAAGATTGTTACACATTATATTTTCTTGTATTGATGGGAAAATGTTTGCAAAAATTAGTTGATAGATAGTAGAGTTATAAGAATTTATATTCATACATTATGAAATGAATCCTATATTGTGTCAGATAGATGAGCTAAGAGGAATCTGTTTGTTTCAATTTGTGCTTGTTGTCTCATGTGACTTTGTGTAATTAAAATCACTGTATGGTATTGTACAAGAAATTTTTTTGATCTCACCCAAAACTTAAATGTTAACATAATACTAAAAGTGTCTGGTGCTTATTTTATATCTCACTCAAAACTTATGTTAACATAATACTAGAAGTGTCTGGGGTTTATTTTATATCTCACTCAAAACATAATGTTAACTCGGATTTGATTCATGACATAAGGTTGGGAACTGTTGCGTTAGACACTAATTGTTGTTATTTTCATTACAGTGGCAAGAATGGTGAAATACACTGGTTATGGGAACTGTGCTGGACTCCTGGCCAACAGGGGATTGATGCTGGGTGGTCAGGGAGGGGGAGATTACTCCAGTGATTCACAAGATTCTGACACAGAGGAATACACTAACCTGAAAGACAAGTGAGTTGTCTGTATATATGTGTATGCTTTGTTTTATGTATGCAATAATACTGTTGTATTTAACGAAAGTAATTAATAAAAATGATTTCTGAACATACACTATATGATGGATTTATTGCTTTCAGGAAATATGAAAAATTAAATGAACATTTTTTAGTTACAGAAGTTACCACAGATTTAATGATATGTCATTTTTCTGACATTTGTTTCCATGGTACCCATGTGGTTCTCATTAATTTTATGCTTCTCATTCATGTTGGTGAAGTAGTGATGTCCACTTTTCCAAAATGAATGTTTACTGCTCAACTTGAAAGACTGTAGTCATTACCTTCTTACATCATTGCTGTGATGCCATTTGTTACCTGTCAGTAGTTTCCTGTGGGTCAGTGGTTTTTACTGGGGCTTTTCTGGGTTCTTCCTCCACATGTGTAGCCTCTCTTGTGCTGGGAAATGGTATTAAAGCCAAAACAACATTATCTTTTTACCTCAGTACACAGTGCTGTGGGAAGCTGATCATAAGATGGCTTCATTGCTTGCTAATACATTTTTGAAAGTCGATTGACAGGTTAATAATCATAAGAAAATTGCAGTGAAGGAACATGATAAAGTCAGTAAAAATTATAAATCAGAACATGCTCTGCCTATACTGTCAAGTTGAGAAGAAACCACAGATGTAATTTACCACTACTGAGAACTACATTCTCAGTGATCGCAACAATTCATATGGCAAATGATGCAGGCAGAATAAAACAGCTTATGGTAGCATTTTCAACCTTTTCAGTTTGGACATATGTAGGTGACTCTGCTGGAGATCAATCACCAAATCTATGACATAGTGTATTCCTACAACTACTTTACAGGTTATGACTTGACTTGGCAGAAATCATGGAGCGATGTTTCAGTGGTGAAATTTATATAACACTTTTGTAAGTCATGAATAGTGTGACAGCAGATCTGGGCATACGTTGTTTACAGTGACATGTCACACAAAATTAAGATTTTCCATCATTTGCACTGGTATGGAAATCTCTTCTAAGGGTCAGTATTTCAGACCTGCTAATTTCTGTGATTTAACCCTAAGTCTTTCTCAGATGATCCTTAAATTTTGGACTTACAGAACAGTAGGCAAAAATATGACAATATAATCATTGTAGACAAATTCCAATATTAGTTTGTTCAGATTTGGTATGGATCCTGACTTTTATATTAAATTCAGTCAAGTTGGTAGGGCACCAGAATAACTTTACGTAGTTTAATGTTTCTGTTTTTCATGCAAGATGCAGAATCAAGCTTTTGCTTTTACATTATTGGATTATCTATAAATTTTGTCCAACAAATGGAGACACACTGAAGCAAAAGGGATAATCAGCCTTGAGAAAAATTAAGTCAGTCAACATAGAACTATAAAAAGGAATACTCAGATTCTCGACTAAAAAGCATGAAAGGCAGCAATTACATATAATGGACATCATGTCATGTCAGTTTGATTTTTTTTTTCTCATCGCATACAAAAGAGGATTACAGCTGCCACTGCAGGAAGATGAAAAATGATATCAAGTTTAAAGATTTAGCAAAAAGACCTCCATCTGCACCTGAATTGCATTTTCTGAAAGTTAACTGGAGGTCATTATGGTTTTGTACTTTATGAATTGTTAGCACCCATAGTATTAGACCAGAAGAGCTTATGGAATTATTTTTTGTTCATTTTACAATATCCATTGTATGTCCATTAACACAAGTCTGTTATAGCTACTACTCATAAACTATTTGGTATTAAATAAAAATGTGGAAGCTCAGACATGCCATTTTGAAGACGTAGGAACAGTCCTGTATAATTGATTGCACCCATGCTGGATAATCCTATCACACATGCCATTCACACATCAACAAATGGCATTAAACATTTATAGAATTGAGAGAATAAATATGAAAAAATGCATCTTTTATGGCTCATGAAGAAATGGTAAAATTTTCTGGAATAAACAGATAATAGTTTTCATCATCATTGTCACAAGATTGTTTCACAATTTTTTAATGATTTCTTGAAGTATATTCTTGGTCAATAGTACAAAACTATTAAAATGTATGCAGTAAAAAGGGATATTAAATTGACTCCTGATTTTTCAGAATAAACCCAGTGACTGGAAGGTATGAGGAGGACAAACCTGACCCTCTGGCTGACATGTCAGAAGAACAAAAAGAGTATGAAGCCATGAAGCTTGTCAATGTCATTGACAAGTTACACAGGTATGCAGACTGTCATAGGAGTAATGGAAGACAATTCTTTTTTTTTTTATCCTCTTTTATCCACAGTTTTCATTTGCCAACTCTTAAGAAATCAGTTTTTATGCCCTTGTTAAAATATTTGGTAATTTATTTCATTTTGTCATCTAACTTTCATTTATCATCTAAACTCCATCCTTGTTTTCATGAATTTTCAACTCAACAGACCTTATAACATAGTCATCTTATGTTATGGCCTGCATAGTGCATGATTCACCCATCAGCCTGCATAGTGCATGATTCACCCCAAAGGCCATATTTCTGATCCAGTTTTACCATATATACCCACTTACAAGTCTAGTCAAACAAAGATTCTGATCTGCAGAAGCATAATGCACCTACAAATTAGGGTCTATGATTTTTTTTCCTACTGATTACTCATAACAAACTGTACGGACACAGATCTGTCAGCGCATTATGCAAAAGCTGATCTGGGTCTGTACAGTTTGCAGTTGGACTTGTCTTGTAGACATGTATATACTGTAATTAACTCTTTCCTCCATCATCACCCCAGTCACTATGCCCAATTTCCCAAGTACTTTTATCCTAAAAATAAACCTGAAAGCAATTTTTAAAAATAAATACAGATGGTTTACATTTTGTTGTTAGCTTTCTCATTTTTATTTATCATTCCACTGTTTCCTGATTAGTAGTACATTGCCTATGACCATTTATTTGTTTGTGAGAAAGAGAGTTAACCCTAACCCTAAACCCTAAACCTAACCCTAACCAAATTAAAGCTGGACAGAAGAGTTTAGAATTACCACACCAGGAAAAGTTAAGAGGCAACAGAATCTTTTGCACCCAATCCTCCTATCTTTGTCACTATTTAGTTGCTCGATGTTGAATGTGATATACATATTTTAGTTTATCTTTTGTTATGACTCTAGGTCTTCAAATATGTAGCAGAAAGTGCAACCAACAATTTAAGTAAATCAGCAAGCAGTTTATTTATCCACAAAGTGAAAATTCAAATACAACTGCAGAATCCCAAACAATTCTAAAAGTCCTTTCACATGTCCAATAATGTTCTGAAAATATAGATTGTTCCAATTGAATTCCAGTAGTTAGTTGTTGCTGTCCTAATGATGCATTCCAGAGTATCATTCAGTTACTATGTTTACTGTATATATTAGGACTTCATAATTCATTTTGATTTTTTTGTGTGCACTGTATGCTCTGGGACACATCATATTTTGCAGTTTGTAAGTTGTTGGACACATTCTAAATCATTTGAAAATTACATGTCAGAAAAAGCAACTTAAATTTTATTTTAAGAATAGTAAAGTTTGTACATGTGATAAAACACTAATTCACCGCAGTATCTTCTTATCAACCATTTTTCTGCACTCATATGATCCATGCAATGGAGGCAGCACATCTAATGAAGCTGGAACTGGAAGGACTAAAGTAAGATTCTTTTTTGCAGCAGTCATGCAGATTCTCATACTTGTAACCCCCATTTCTTACCAACAGTCTCTCCAGGATTGAAATCAAAATACACCATAGTTTTAGCCATATAATGATCATATTGTCCACAAAATCATCTTCTCTAGTAGCCCCACAAATTCATGAATGATTTTTTTTTCTCTCCAAATTTTCTGGTCTAAGTGGTCAGAGCATCTGCTTCAGATACAGGAAGTTGCAGGTTGGAACCCTGGCCAAGTCATACCAGAGACTTATAAAAATGGTACTAACAGCTGCCTCACTTGGCACTCAATATTAAGAGGTTAATGTTAGGACTGGTTGGCCTGGTGTCAGGATAATGTGACTGGGAGGGACATCATGCTACATGTCTGCGGAATGAGGCCCAGGAGCTAGCAGCTAGGAGCTAGACATCACTATAAACTGCCACACTGCAGGCATTGTGACAGTATTACTGGAATATTATTAAAGTTAGACTAAAAATCCAATTTAATAGCATTAATAGCAATTTAATAGCAGCAATAGTTTATCTATGACTATTATTTAGCTTAGACAATGCTAAATTCTAATTCATTATGTCACATTAATGATGTCAATAATTAAAACCTGGTGAGCAAAAGCAGTGTGCACAGAAACAAATTCATTTGTATTAATCTATCTTTCTGTATTCTTGTTCTCATGCTATCCATTCTGGAGACCCACTAATATAAAATAAGAAACCAATGTTTGTTTGTTTTAATGTATAGAACTCATTTTTCAGTTGGTACAGTAATAAAACCATGTTAGCTTTATGTCTTTAGTACTCTCTCTCTAACGTCAGAGTCTAAACCTGTTTATTTATACTCCCCATACCAACTGGAGACCCACTAATATAAAATAAGAAACCAATGCTTGTTTGTTTTAATTTATAGAACTCATTTTTCAGTTGGTACAGTAATAAAACCATGTTGGCTTTATGTCTTTAGTACTCTCTCTCTAAAGTCAGAGTCTAAACCTGTTTATTTATACTCCCCATACCAATTTCAATAACGAAACCGTTTGAGAAGATAAAAAATGTACAAAAAACTAAGTCAATGGAATCATTGATTTATAATTTCTAACCTGACTGTGTCCAGAATGGCAATAATACTTGTATCCCCTTCCACCTTTCATGCTTAACAGATTTCCCATACTAACACAGCGCCATATTCCGTACACTATAGAGTTATTTTATTTCCATCAGACAATATAATGACATAATTCATCCTATTTAGTATCTGCCAGATAATTCCATAAATTACCATAGCGTTGAGTTTGGAATTACATTCCCTTGCAGACATGATTACATTAATGAAACCGCTTTTTAAATCCATGTGAAAGGCAAATTTTTTTGTCATTCTTTTCTTTTGCTTGATTCAACATTGTAAATATCAGAAGAGGACGACTTATGGATGTATATGTTTAGTCACGCATACACTCCTTTACTGAAAATGGACTCGTCCAGGAACTGGAAATGGGTCTCAAGAATATCTGTCTTTGAAAACTTTCCTTGAAATCTGTCTTTTATATTGAAAACTTTCCTTTTGCACAGATGATGACACTGTTATGGCCATTCTACTCACAGTCAGGTTAAAAAATATAAATCAATGAATGAACTAAGTTCTTTGCACTTTTTATCAAATTAAAGGTTTTTGTTATTGAAATCAGTAGGGGGTACAAACAAATAGGTTAAAAGACTGAATAATAATTATCAAATTTTAGGATAAATCATCAACATAAGGAATACTTTAAGTGAATTGTTTATTACACAAAGCAAGCTTCCCCCCCCCCAATAATACATATAACTTGTTACCAATGTTTGTGAAAAAAAAAATTTCTTCTCTACAGTTGCAACATTTAGCTATTATTAATGTACAAAGTGTATGCACTGAAGAAAATGATTCATAAATGCACTGTCTTTTTTGGGGTAAATTCTGGCAAAATTTTGACAGTAAGTAGGTGTTAAACATGAGCAAAACATTCTAAATTAAAATGAAAATAGGTTTTTAATGGGAAACACATAATTATTTAAACAGTTGTACAAAAGAGAGATCAAGTTTTATAAGTCCTGTCAGTGACTATATTACATAATTTGTAGTATATTTTTTTCAGTGATAGGAGCTTTTCTTTCAGTGATAGGAGCTTTTCATTGTCAAAAGGTGCCACAATGGTAGATAAAACCATCAAATTCTAATTGTTGCTCTCATTTATTAAAAAGTCATGGATAAAAAATTAATACATATGTAAGGGAATCATTTGTCAATAAAAGTTATGGGGTTGAAATTGACTTGGGTATATACTGTAGGAAAACAATAATAATTTTAATAATTAATTTTCAGGCAGTTGTAATAAACTAGTCATAATGGTAAATATGAAAGTTCACTGAGAATGATTTTTCACTAATTGTCTGAAAAGGTGAAATAAATAAATAAATAAATAAATAAATAAATAAAACAGTTGTCAAGATGAAAGGAAAACAAATGTTAACTGTGAACATCAAAATGTCACACCAAGTATCAGTTAAGAAACATACATGCATATTAGACACATGCTTATTTTGTACAAATATTAAAAAAACATGCCATTTTGTAAAAAATTAAAAGATGCATATTTTGTACAAATATTACAAAAACTTGTCTATTTTGTACAAATATTACAAAAACATACCTATTTTGAACAACTATTAAAAAAACATGCCATTTTGTAAAAAATTAAAAAGATGCATATTTTGTACAAATATTACAAAAACATGCCATTTTGAACAACTATTAAAAAAACATGCCATTTTGTAAAAAATTAAAAAGATGCATATTTTGTACAAATATTACAAAAACATGCCATTTTGAACAACTATTAAAAAAACATGCCATTTTGTAAAAAATTAAAAAGATGCATATTTTGTACAAATATTACAAAAACATGCCATTTTGAACAACTATTAAAAAAACATGCCATTTTGTAAAAAATTAAAAAGATGCATATTTTGTACAAATATTACAAAAACATGCCATTTTGAACAACTATTAAAAAAACATGCCATTTTGTAAAAAATTAAAAAGATGCATATTTTGTACAAATATTACAAAAACATGCCATTTTGAACAACTATTAAAAAAACATGCCATTTCGTAAAAAATTAAAAAGATGCATATTTTGTACAAATATTACAAAAACATGCCATTTTGAACAACTATTAAAAAAACATGCCATTTCGTAAAAAATTAAAAAGATGCATATTTTGTACAAATATTACAAAAACATACCTATTTTGTACAAATATTACAAAAACATGCCATTTTGAACAACTATTAAAAAAACATGCCATTTCGTAAAAAATTTAAAAGATGCATATTTTGTACAAATATTACAAAAACATGCCATTTTGAACAACTATTAAAAAAACATGCCATTTCGTAAAAAATTAAAAAGATGCATATTTTGTACAAATATTACAAAAATATGCTATTTTGAACAACTATTAAAAAAACATGCCATTTCATAAAAAATTAAAAAGATGCATATTTTGTACAAATATTACAAAAACATACCTATTTTGAACAACTATTAAAAAAACATGCCATTTCATAAAAAATTAAAAAAATGCATATTTTGTACAAATATTATAAAAACTTGTCTATTTTGTACAAATATTACAAAAACATACATATTTTGAACAACTATTAAAAAACATGCCATTTTGTAAAAAATTAAAAAGATGCATATTTTGTACAAATATTACAAAAACATACCTATTTTGAACAACTATTAAAAAAAACATGCCATTTCGTAAAAAATTAAAAAGATGCATATTTTGTACAAATATTACAAAAACATACCTATTTTGAACAACTATTAAAAAAACATGCCATTTTGTAAAAAATTAAAAAGATGCATATTTTGTACAAATATTACAAAAACATACCTATTTTGAACAACTATTAAAAAAACATGCCATTTCGTAAAAAATTAAAAAGATGCATATTTTGTACAAATATTACAAAAACATACCTATTTTGAACAACTATTAAAAAAACATGCCATTTCATAAAAAATTAAAAAGATGCATATTTTGTACAAATATTACAAAAACATACCTATTTTGAACAACTATTAAAAAAACATGCCATTTCGTAAAAAATTAAAAAGATGCATATTTTGTACAAATATTACAAAAACATACCTATTTTGTATGACTATTAAAAAAACATGCCATTTTGTAAAAAATTAAAAAGATGCATATTTTGTACAAATATTACAAAAACTTGTCTATTTTGTACAAATATTACAAAAACATACCTATTTTGTACAACTATTAAAAAAACATGCCATTTTGTAAAAAATTAAAAAGATGCATATTTTGTACAAATATTATAAAAACTTGTCTATTTTGTACAAATATTATAAAAACACCTATTTTGTACAACTATTAAAAGAACATGCCATTTTGTATTTAAAAAAATTAAAAATGCATATTTTGTACAAACATTACAAACATTCCTATTTTGTACAAGCATTACAGATTTCTATTTTGTACATATTACAAATAAATTCCTACTTTGACCAAATGTCTTACAAACACATTCCTTTTTTTTACAAACATTAAAAACACATTCCTATTTTGTACATACATTGTAAAAACCCAAGTACTATTTTGGACAAATTTATTAAAAACACATTCCTATTCTTTACAAATATATTACAAACAAATGCCTAGTTTGTATAAACATGCCTTATTTGTACAGAAATATTGCAAATACACCTATTTTGTACAATCATTACAATCACATACCTGTTTTGTATAGACATATTACAAACTCATTCCTTTTTTGTACAAACATTACAATCACATGCCTTTTTTGAACAGACATGTATTACAGACATACAGTGGTCTCTGAATTTTATGGTCACCTGTTATGCACTGGGTAAGTAGCCATATAAGATGAGTGGCCTTTCCAGATGGGTACTATATTTATGTGATATGTAAGAAATCTACATTTAACATCAGTTAATATCTTCATTTTGCTTTGATTATTAAAATGTTGTCCTTGTCTTAGTCATGTACGTACTTTATCCAGCATGTCTTTGAAAGGAAAACCTGACATCCAGAAACAAACATCTGACCTGATAATCAGATTGCTTACTTTACTGTATGAATTAAATATTGGTTCTGGACACATCATAATAATAAAATCTGGCCATTTGTGAGCAGTAAATTTTACATTTTTGCACTAATATGTTGTCTGCTGGTCGCGTTAGAGAGTGGCCATTCATGAAGTGTACATTTGAACACAGACTCATTGATGCCAAGAGATTCTGGCCGTAAAAAGTGGGTGGCCTCTAATCAGTGGGCCATTCATGAACAGGACCAACACATGCTTATTTTGTACGTACATTAGAAATGCATGTCTATTTTGTACAAACATTAGAAACATGTCTGATTTGTACCAACATTAGAAATGCATGCCTATTTTATACACACATTAGAAACATACATTTTTGTACAAACATTACAACATGCCTATTTTGTACAGTATTAACATGCCTTTTTGTACAAACACGGACACATGCAAATTTTGTACAAACATAACAAACATGTGCCTGTTTTGTACAAACAATATTAACATATGCCTTTTTTGTTGAGGCCTTTTGCAAACAAATGTCTATTTTGTTCTAACATTTCAAATATACTTATTTGATGCAAATTTTACATATTCCTTTTTTTTGTACAAACATCAAAAACACATGCCTATTTTGTACAGATATATTACACTTGCTTGTGTAATTTTTTAATGCAGCAGTTACTTGTACCTGGAAATTTGTAAATGGCAGAAAATGGCATTTATTTGTAATGTATTCTTGTTTCTCTTGATATTTTCAATGCTTTATAAAGGAGAGAAAGGGTTTATATGAATTTGTGTCAAAGGCATTGATTATAGTCTCACTAAATTGTATAATTGTTACCATGTAATATACAACTTTTTTTCTCTATATATAGCTTTAGTTTTTAGCTCTTATTTTAGTTTTGTGCAAATATTACAAAACTATGCCTGTTTTGTACAAAATGAAGTTTATTGTTAATAATAAGTGTTTCCAAGAACTGAATCTGATATTTCTTGCCACATCCAAATCAAAATTAGTTAATAATTTTGATTTACAATCAAAGTGTGGGTGCCCCGAATGTACAAGTGGTCTAAAGCACTGTCCGTTACTGATCACTGCCATCTCACCTCTGTCTGCATGGGTTTGAGTCTAGGATTCCTCGAATGTGGATATGTGAGAAAGCTTGCCAGTAGCTTCTCATGGGTCATGGGTTCTTTCCGATGATTTCCCGGTTTCTTCCTCCACCAATAATACTGGCCACCATGAATAGCCCATCATGTGCTGATAAATGGTGTTAAGCCCAACAACAACAACAATCCAAGTGTATTAGATTATTGACTAACAGATGAAACATCTAAAATATTACACTAGTACAGCCACCTAATTTCCTTACACAGCAGAACTAATCCTTACAAATGAAAGGGTTATTTGGTTTCATATTTGAGCAGTTTAATGCCATTTTTAGCACATGCCATACATGGCAGCCACAATATTAGGTGGAGGGAAACCCAAGAGAAAAACAGTTGACCCACTGGAAGCTACTGGCAAGTTTTCTTATACACCTTTGTTGGTCAAACTATGACTTAAACTCATTCAGGCAGATATGTGTTAGGGACCAGTAAAGGCCTCAGGCTACTTAACCACCCACAGGCACCATGAAAGGCCTCAGACTAATTAACCACCCACAGGCTCCATGAAAGGCCTCAGACTACTTAACCACTCACAGGCCCCATGAAAGGCCTCAGACTACTTAACCACCCACAGGCCCCATGAAAGGCCTCAGACTACTTAACCACCCACAGGCCCCATGAAAGGCCTCAGACTACTTAACTACCCACAGGCCCCATGAAAGGCCTCAGACTATTTAACCACCCACAGGCCCCATGAAAGGCCTCAGACTACTTAACCACCCACAGGCTCCATGAAAGGGTCACAGTGAATTTACTACTGTTGCCTATTTGGACAGCTCATAAGGATATCAACTTGAACATAAACTTACATTTAATCTGTGTGTGTTAAATAACATACATGTGCCTTGCTTCAGAATTAAGGTTGCTTATTTTTAGTTGACACTATTAACAGATTCATGGTTGCATTGTACAGAGGAAGTGTAATCAAAGATTTTTCTCAATGACGCACTGAAGCAGCCATTCTAATTCACCATTTTTCGTCAAAATGTTCAGAGTGATTGGCCCTGTTTAGCTTAGAACACTGTTACTGAGTTGCATAATAGCTAGAGAATCTGTATTTTATAGAAATATTTCTAGTTTTCAGAGAGAGACAGAGATTTTGTAAATACTCGTTGATTGCTACATTAATATGCATGACTTCAGTGCCTTGTCATGTGTGTGCAGAATCATTATCATGACTTTTTCCTTTCCTTTTTTCACAGAGAGGGCATAATTCAGGCCACTACTATTGGGGCAGATGGACGACCCACTCCTGTCTCACATGTCTTGGAGCTAACTGACCAAGCAGGTGCTGATGTGCCAGAGACAGCACATGGCTCAGATTCAGAACCTGATTAAATTGAGTGTGCAGACAGAGAACTACTTGCTACAGTTTCTCAGATTCGTCCTGGAATTATGTTAGTTACAAAATGTGACAGAATTAATATCATGTCACTCAGAGTAATAAAAGTCTTTCAGACACAAGGTCAAGTCTTTAAAAACACTGGTTTGAAATTATAATGAATTAACTGAAACTATTACACATTTTCTTGTATCAAGAACTGAGGATCAAAGTAAAATCTGCTTTGATAGCAATATATGTTGTCCTTTTTTGCTGCTACTTAGAGAAAGTTTACATTGAATATTTTGTTTGTCTTTAGTCTTAAATGAGTGTTTAGGTATATTTGTGTAGGTTAAGCATTCAGTGTCCTCTATTCATTATCATTGTCCACAAAAGATTAAATCTACAAGGCATCCCTGGAAGTATTAACTTTTTTATTGTTGCATCTATATTTTGGGTGTTTTCCTAGTAAAAGGGATGGAAATTGATAGAAGACATTAAATTTTATAGATTTACAGACAGTAACCAGGTGTCTTGTCTGGTAGTGATGAAATTTTTATTGATTAAGAACCTAGAAGTTCACAATGGAGATTTGTTGCTGTAGAAAGAATTTAAATTTCTTGTAATTTTATTGGAGCTCTTAACTATATGAGTAATAAGTGAGGAAGAGATAAAAATTAGCAGTCCGACTATTACCACAAGTTCTGATATTTTAAAACCTCTTAATTTCTTCACTTGACTGGGTTAAATATATCAAATTATTTTATTGTTTTATAATCTATTAAATGATTCTACCATATCTGAACAGAGGCATTTATTGCAGCAGCTTCTGTTCATTATTGAAAAAAGATAGTAGGGGGGGACTTCTTTTCGGTGTTGAAGAAAGTTGAGGAGGAGGGGTTTCATTTTATAATTAAAGATGTTTGTGTGGGCTTCTATTCATTGTTGAAATTTGGTTGGGGCTGCTGTTCAGTGTTGAAGAATGTTGGTGAGGGATTTTGTTGACTGTTGAAGAATGTTGGTGAGAGATTTTATTGACTGTTGAAGAATGTTGGTGAGGGATTTTATTGACTGTTGAAGAAAGTTGTTAGAGGCAACTATTCAGTATTGAATGTGGCTTCTGTTCATTGTTGAAAAAAGTTGGAAGCAATAAAGCTTCCTGTAGGAATGGTTAAGACATGCCCCAAAACCAATGTTTCTTCTAAAACAAATGGAGGTAAGGGAGAGGAAAGTGAAAGTTATGGCAACCTAGTGACATTTCTGACGAGTTGTACTTTTGAGTATATGTCATTGTTACTTATTATAATACATGTAACTAAACACACATTATAAAAACATAAGATAAAAATACAGCAGTTTGCAACTTTTGCATTTTTTATACATGGTAACAGCTGTATTATATTTGATTGAGCTTATTAGAACCTATGTTGGGATTGGTATCAAGACAAGGAAATCCCAGCTGAAGTATTATATTATTTGTCTGCTGCAAGAGAGCTTCATAGAAGATGGATTAAATAACTCCGAGGCTGGGATTTCCTTGTCTTGGTGCCAGCATATGCATGTATTATTTTTCTTATCCAATTTTGTTTTCAAAGCATCAGGCTTCATTGAAGGGTCAGCCTGAGACAACTGACCCAAGATAAGCTGGCTTAGATAAGCAAATCAGTCACACTTCTAGAGCTTTTCCTGTCACTTGGATAAGAAGATTGGTTCTACTGACCACCTACTTGATTGGTTTGCTGTGTTGTTGTATGGCACAGCAACACAAGTAGGTTAATTAGTGCATAGGTATTTGGAGTAATGTGCCTTGCCCATAGATGCTCCATTGTAACTTATTCAATGGTTGAATTCATTCAGATCACTCAGTTGAATATATATCACATATAGATTAAATGCATCATAGCTCTTATTGTCTTGGTTTAGTGCAAACATTTAGAATTGGTATATACCCCATGCTCATGTCAAATGGAGATTTTTTGCCTTGAAAATACAAATTCTCACATAATTGCTTTACTTTATTTAACAATTTTAGGTGTTATAATAATAGTATAATAATAATTCAAAATAATAATATAATAATAATAATAATTCTTTATGTGTTATGAAGGTAGATCATTTAATACATAGCTAATCTTCCATCAGGCCATTAGTTTCTAAAATGAATTTACAATCTCCCTTCAGTCCATTAGTTTCTAAAATGAATGTACAATTTCCCTTCAGGACATTAGTTTCTAAAATGAATTTACAATCTCCCATCAGGACATTAGTTTCTAAAATGAATTTACAATCTCCCTTCAGGCCATTAGTTTCTAAAATGAATTTACAATCTACCTTCAGGCCATTAGTTTCTAAAATGAATTTACAATCTCCCTTCAGGACATTAGTTTCTAAAATGAATTTACAATCTCCCTTCAGGACATTAGTTTCCAAAATGAATTTACAATCTACCTTCAGGACATTAGTTTCTAAAATGAATTGAAAATCTCCCTTCAGGCCATTAGTTTCTAAAATGAATTTACAAAAACAATCTGTAGCATGTATAAAAAGCATCAAAAGCAACATAAAGATGATTATACCAACATTAAAAAATGATAGACATGGGGATAATTACCTTATAAACTTGCTTATGAGATGCTTACAACTGCAAACTGCACAGACCCAGATATGCGGTCACATCTGGGTCTCTGCAGTTTGTTAGGAGTAGTCAGTCAAACAGACAAGATAGACTCAGCATCAGCACTATGGATATGAGAACAGGTATACAAGCATCAACAATTTGAGACAGACATGAGGACATATACCAGCATCAGCAATATAGTACAGACATGAGGACATATACCAGCATCAACAATATGCGACAGACATGAGGACATATACCAGCATCAACAATATGAGACAGACATGAGGACATATACCAGCATCAACAATATGCAACAGACATGAGGGCATATACCAGCATCAACAATATAGTACAGACATGAGGACATATACCAGCATCAACAGTATGTGACAGACATGAGGACATATACCAGCATCAGCAATATGAGACAGACATGAGGAAATATACCAGCATCAGCAATATGTGACAGACATGAGGACATATACCAGCATCAACAGTATGTGACAGACATGAGGACATATACCAGCATCAGCAATATGAGACAGACATGAGGAAATATACCAGCATCAGCAATATGAGACAGACATGAGGACATATACCAGCATCAACAATATGCGACAGACATGAGGACATATACCAGCATCAACAATATGCGACAAGACATGAGGACATATACCAGCATCAGCAATATGAGACAGACATGAGGACATATACCAGCATCAGCAATATGTGACAGACATGAGGACATATACCAGCATCAGCAATATGAGACAGACATGAGGACATATACCAGCATCAACAATATGAGACAGACATGAGGACATATACCAGCATCAGCAATATAGTACAGACATGAGGACATATACCAGCATCAGCAATATGAGACAGACATGAGGACATATACCAGCATCAACAATATGCAACAGACATGAGGACATATACCAGCATCAACAATATGCGACAGACATGAGGACATATACCAGCATCAGCAATATGAGACAGACATGAGGACATATACCAGCATCAGTAATATGTGACAGACATGAGGACATATACCAGCATCAGCAATATGAGACAGACATGAGGACATATACCAGCATCAGCAATATAGTACAGACATGAGGACATATACCAGCATCAGCAATATGCGACAGACATGAGGACATATACCAGCATCAACAATATGAGACAGACATGAGGACATATACCAGCATCAACAATATGAGACAGACATGAGGACATATACCAGCAAAAGCAATATAGTACAGACATGAGGACATATACCAGCATCAGCAATATAGTACAGACATGAGGACATATACCAGCATCAGCAATATGAGACAGACATGAGGACATATACCAGCATCAACAATATGAGACAGACATGAGGACATATACCAGCATCAACAATATGAGACAGACATGAGGACATATACCAGCATCAGCAATATAGTACAGACATGAGGACATATACCAGCATCAGCAATATGATACAAATTCAGTAATGAGACAATGAATCATGGCAGTGTAATTTAGCATAAAATAATGAAAATGCATTCAGTATTTATATTATTGTAAGGGCAGTTTTTAACACTGTAAAAGCTTGAAGCAATATTATATTGGGAGAAAGGTTGGGGAAGGTTCACTTACTTTGTACATATTCAAGATATTTCAATTTGAAACTACATTGAACTCACAATTCTGACATTATGTGAATGTGAGTTCCATACCTTGACACTGGACTACTGCAGTTGAATTGCTACTTGTTACACCAGACTAAACCATATAGTATTTATTGACCTGACCTTGCTTTTTGACATCACTAGATATTGTGTTGCACTGTTATATAAGACATAACATTCCTATTTGGCAGTTAGGTATTATGTCACCTTCATTTAATATTGGACATTATGTAGTGTTATGTCACACTGTATCATACATTATTTACGACCTGAGATTTCTTGCTTTATATCTCTTGGAGTTATGCCACATTGTGCCATATAGAGTATTTATGATACAGCATTGCTATTTGTAATGTCTAAGTGGTAGGTCACACTGTGTCATATAGTATCTATGACATGACATTATGAGATTGGTGAAAAGAAACACAGTGTGCTGAAGCATTACGCTTCTAATCTACAACTAGGATTTTTCCTTATTAAACTTGTACATGTGACCTTTTAACAGCCCCACATCTTTAGTATACAAGTCAGACACAAGTATGGTTGAACTCTTTTTGCAAGGAATATGTTGACATTTTGAAGCTAGAACTGCATTTTAGAATAAAGACAATGAAATTTTTTAATGCAGCAGTTACTTGTACCTGGAAATTTGTAAATGGCAGAAAATGGCATTTATTTGTAATGTATTCTTGTTTCTCTTGATATTTTCAATGCTTTATAAAGGAGAGAAAGGGTTTATATGAATTTGTGTCAAAGGCATTGATGATAGTCTCACTAAATTGTATGATTGTTACCATGTAATATACAACTTTTTTTCTTTATATATAGCTTTAGTTTTTAGCTCTTATTTAAAAATTGCAAATTTGGGAGATTATTTGGTTGAAATTTTCATGCAGTTAAAAAAGGCATACAGAACAATCAAGCACAAGAAATAAAGAAAAAGGGAACTATTCTTCAAAATAAAATTACAAAATTTATCATTGAATGACTTTAGAAATGTTAACACAGTAAGCTTCAAGAAATAGGTACTTGTAGCCCAGTTTAAATTCAGTAGCCCAGAGAAGGCACTGTAATATGAAACTGTGAACCTGGAGACCTCATTTTTGTAATGTCATGAGTGACTCATTACTACTTCTAACATTTATTTTAGTCATGTTTTGAAATAATATAGAACAAGACACAATACAATGTAGGCCATTGTAGCCTGGCATTCTGGTATGCTGTAGACTAGAGGCAAAACAATGTTCGATCTTGAAACATTCACAAAAGAATCAGAAAACTGCATGAACTAACCTAAGTGCCTGTCTTAACTTCATTAATCTCTGCACCTCTTCCATGTGCACTTGGTTGGAGTGGAATTTAAAAAATGTGAAATGCAGTAGAAATGTTTAATTCCTTTGTAGTTGTCCATATGGCATAGAATCTAATACAAACTCTTTGGGAATTCATGGAGATGTATGCAGAATGTTTTGAAATCACCCAGAAGTTAAACGCCATTGAAATGAATAACATTAGAACTATATATGTGTCAGATTAGTAAGATTGACAAGAGACAACATTAATACCAGTTGATATCCTTGTTGTCCTAAATTTATATTGGTAAGGGTTGTATGCCCTTCAGCTTTTTCTTCCTTAAAATATCATTGTCTTGCAAACTGCTTGTAGCCTGACAAGCAACATTGTTAAACATAATAAGACATGGTAGAATCTTTCAAATTAGAAATAGATTTGTTTTTGATTACAAAATAAGGATCATACACAAATTGCTTAGTTCATATGTGTGCCAGAATCCAAGGCAATATTTTCATTTTGAAGCAAGGGTAGACTGGTGGTATTGACCCTGAAGCAATGGTAGGCTTGAGGTTTTGATTTAGAAGCAATAGTAGGCTTGAGGTTTTGAGGTATAGATCTAGAAGCAAGGATAGACTTGGGGTATTTTTCTTGAAACAATGGTAGGCTGGAGGTATTGATTTAGAAGCAATGGTGGGCTTGTATTGATTTAGAAGCAAGGGCAGGCTTGAGGTATTGATTTAGAAGCAATGGTGGGCTTGAGGTACATGTATTGATTTAGAAGCAAGGGCAGGCTTGAGGTATTGATCTTGAAGCAAGGGCAGGCTTGAGGTATTGATTTAGAAGCAAGGGCAGGCTTGAGTTATTGATCTAAAAGCAAGGATAGACTTAAGCTATTGATCTTGAAGCAAAACTAGACTTTAAGTTTTGAAATTCTTCTATCAAGTATTTAGCAAACTGTATATAATTATTATGTACACTTACTCACCAGGACCCAGTGTCACTAAACATCACGAGATTTCTTCCTTAAGATGAGACTGTTTAATATCTTTCTTATTGGTAGGTTTCTAAAAAAAATTTTCATAAAACATTCAGGTATTCAAATAGTCATTCAATTTTGCATTTTCCTTGAAAGAATTTTTGCCTTGTCTCAAAGGATAATTTAATTTGCCTTGTCTCAAAGGATAATTTAATTATCTCAAAGGATAATTTAATTTGCTTTATCTCGAAAGGATAAGTTAAGAATTTGCTCAGATGTGTGGAATTTATAGCCCTTTACAAGATCAAGATTTTGCATCTTTTTTGCTGTCTCTGTTTCTTGCTTTAAGCATCACAAATATTGTAGTACAGAAACACATTTGAGAAGAAACTTTGAGATTATCAACTGAAACTGGGACTGGTTAATCAATTATGTAATAATTCGGTCTGTACAGTTAGAGAGAGAGAGAGAGAGAGAGAGCCATTAGGAACAGGTAAGATTATAGATATATATTAGGAAATGTTATTAATAAAGACTTTTGCCTTATTTGTTTCCCGTAATGTTCTGTGGTAGTTGTATATGGTGCTTCCCTTGTCAGGCCATGTTTACATCCATCACCTACACCATGAATTTCATTTTTGCTTGACTTATGATAGATTGCATACAATGAAACCCCAATTTGGTATTAATATTAAGAATATTGTCCCAGGTCATATCTAATTTTCACTTGTTCCTATCAGAATTTTACTATGCTGTGCATCCAAGTTTACCCTAGAAGTGTGCCTTGGCATCTGGCTTTGAGTTTCTTTCATTACTTAAAAAAAAATGTATTTGAAAGACATGTTGTGAACTAACAACAGTTTGTATTCATTTGTTTGCCAGTTTATTATAAATATGTACATAGTAGGATTAATATTGGTTTATTTATATAAATTATTAAAAGTTCAAGTGATTTGCAGTGTACAGTGATACAATTCAAGACAGTAGTGAATTGGGTTTAGTAATTAATTATATATTCCACACTTTATAATTGACATTTGCTTGCATTTGATACATACTGGAGTGAAAACTGATCTAAAGTCAGACAGATTTTTGAGACTCTAATCCAACATATCACACTACTCATCAGATACTTTCGAAAACCTGTCTAAATCTTAACACATTATTTTTTGAACCCATCCAGATTGTGACATTCTAAGGATATATAGTGGTACTCTGTGTCCATTTGGCCATCAAAAAATGGGCATTTGTTTTCCATGAACACATTTTGTTTATTTATTTTGCATTGATGAATTTGTTAGACATTTTTATTGGCAGTACAACAGTGATGAAAGTTTTTGTTTTCAGAGATCTGAAAGATCCAAATGTCAGTCTTAACAACCATAAAATATTTGATGTTTGTACAGAAGATTTGTCAAAAGACTCTTAATTTTGTAATAAATACTCAAAAATTGTTGTAAATTAATGTAGTATTCTGAAAACAAACATTTCAATTAACATATATAAAAAATTATTCATACCAATAATTTTCTGCTTAAATTTATATAGGCTGTACATATCTCCAGGTACTAAATTATGCTGTCATGTTATATCAGAAAATAACATTTATTAAATACTGTCACATTATATCAGATAATAACATTTATTAAATACTGTCACATTATATCAGAAAATAACATTTATTAAATACTGTCACATTATATCAGGTAATAACATTTATTAAATAATGTCACATTATATCAGGTAATAGCTTTTATAATGTACTATCACACCTTTCTTTCTCAGAAATATTTCAGATTAATTGAACTGGATTTATTTAAATTACAGGTTTTCCTTAACATGAAATGTTAACCATGGAAATAGAAATAGATTAAGTTAATGAAGTTTGGATTATTTTGTTTAAAGTCATCAAAGCAAAGAAATCATGGGATTACATACATTACCTAGTATGCACACTTGAAATGCAGCAAGTGCTTGCATTATATACTCCATTATGAGTCCAACTGCAACCTGCACAGACATAGATCTACCAGTATATGATGTGTCAGCAGATCTGGAGTAATCAGTATAACAAACAGCAAAGACCCTGACCTGCAGGCCTATTATGTTACAACAGAAAATTTCATGTACATATTGAAAGAGATATCAACAATTTAAATGAACTGTTGCCATATGTACTAAGTCCAGTCAAACTGCAAACAACAAATATCATGGCATAATGCACCTGCAGATCAGGGTCTGTGTTGCTACTAATTACTTCTAACAAACTGTACAGACCCAGATTTATATCTGTGCAGTTTGCAGTTGGACTCATAATTGACTACTTAAGGTGCCCCAAAAAATGTATGTTCCTATGATTTTAGAGAGACATTCTCAAGTCATATTAATGACATTTAGAAAACTGTCTCTACATGAAATGAAGCATTTGCATCTTTCTTTATATTATAGCCTTCCGTATTTGAATTGCTTGAGTCTGTTTAGCTTTTAATTTCAATTTGGCTTAGACTGGTTTACAATAATGAAAAATATTCATTATATACAAAGAATACAAGCATAGTAATCAAGTACTTGTAACTCTATTGTAGGTCATGCAATTTCCCACTGAGAGAAATTTTTCACCATCTTTTGATGATTAGCCTTCGGAAACAAGGCAGTTATCTAAAGTTAGTAAAACAGGAAGTATAATCTACTTTTTCCTGCTGCTGCAACAACATTTTGGGTACTAAAGTTACGTGAAGAATTTAACTGGAATTGAAAGTTAGAAACATTGTAACAAGCAGTTGTCAAAGTACAAGTGCAAGGGGCATTACTATGTGAACAAATTAGCATGGAAATTCAAACTGAATGTCATGTTACACTGTCTAAATAAGGGATATGTAAGAAACATTATTAAAATCTGAAATTAAACATTATATAAGAATGGAATGTCTTGTACATTATTTCCATTTGACTAATTGATAAGGAGATGAAAATTTTGCAAAATGTTAACAATATGTGCCAACACACCCTTTTTCTTAAAACACACCATGTATGCCAACACACCCTTTTTCTAAAAACACACCATGTATGCCAACATACATTCTATCTTAAAAACATGCCCTGTATGCCAACACAGTGTATCTTACAAACACACCCTTTATGTCAACACAAATTTTATCTTATAAACACAACCTATATGCCAACACAGTTTATCTTAAAACACACCCTGTATGCAATCACACCCAGTATGCCAACACACCCTGCATCTTAAAAAACACTATCTTAAAAAAATACCCTGCATTGTAAAATCACTTCAACTCATAACAGATGTTAAAACAATGCCAGCTTTCATGATGCTGCAGGTTTCCTCTAGTATTGGATATCCAGGTGCAAATTCAGTTAACTGGAGGGGACTAATCAAAAGTTTAATGTGTACAGTGGTCAGATTTTCCTCACAAATATGGTATCGACTGGTCAGTGGAAATTACCAAGAATGCTTTACCTGGTACAAGTTAAGTTAATTAAACAATAAACTAGTGGCTGTATTCTTTTAGATGACATTAAAATTGTTTAGAATGTCATGTTATTTGTCTTGATATATATAACTTTTTGCATATACTTTATAGGTCAGTTTTTTTAGGCAAATAATAGTTTCTATTCAAATTTCTTTTTTGTTTAACATCATAGATGACATAACAAAAAAAAATATTATATTTAACTAAGCATCACTAAAGGACTGACAATGCAGCTAAAATAAATTACTTTGTATGAGGGCCTCAAGGTAGATTAGTTCTTAGCTAATTGTGTTACCCTCTTTAAATAAAGTCATTAATATTATTAATTATAAGACTTAATTCAGCTCCCCCAATTAACCTAATGAACACTAGAATATAACAATTTTAGGAACTTTAAATTTCACAATATTCATAATAACATCATTAAAGTATAAAATTTCTACCTATCAATACAAAGCTAGTGTGTGGAGAAAACCAAACAAGTCGCAATTTGATCTAAAATGCATAAAACAAGTTACACGTTCCACACCTAAAGAATCAAGTTCTACTTTCACTACTTGGTGAATAGCCGAAATTGCACCAATAGAGGAATCTCTCTTATTTACAATAGCAAGTAGAATAAGCTCTAAGATTCTGACCAAAATTATACTTTTTATTATGAACCCAGTGATGGCTTTCCATTTCTACATATGTATGTAAACTCTGTTTTATTTTTTGCCCATTTCTAGTCTGGTTCCCATTATTTCCACATAATTATCATGATTCCCATGTCCTTCCATGTTTACTCAGCAGTCTGGTTCCCATTATTTCCACATAATTATTTTGTGTCCCATGTCCTTCCATGTTTACTCAGCAGACCTTTACAATGGTAGAGTGCATAAGTAAACAGTGCACTTAGTTCTGCTTGTCAGAGATTAGTGAATATTAAAAGAACAGGCAATATTTAAGGGCCTAGGTGGCCAAGTGATCTAAAGTACCTCTCACCTTTGTCCATCTGTGTTATAGTCTCATGCTTAATCAATATAGTTATGTGCAAAAGCTTGCCAGTAGTTCCCCATGGCAACAACAATAACAACAACAATCGGGAATGTTTGAAATTTTTTTAAGCTTCATTTCAGAAAATGGGGAATATGTTAAAAATAAATCTGTCTGATCAAGAGTTGTCTTGTTATTACCATTGAACTCTCGTCTATATAAAATTGAAATATGTTATCATTTATTGTCATATTATTCATTAAATAAATGGTCAGTGCAAATGCCTATATGTGTATATTGAACTTCAGAATAAAAGATTTAAATAAAAGTATGGTAGGCATAAACCAATTTAAATACAAAGTAGGAAATTCCACAGTACACTCCAAATGAAGTTGGTGGGACATAAAATCATACAGGGGTCATCAGCCTTAACAAAAGCATTGGAGATCCATATCATATCCTAAGCTTCTATATTTAACTTAAGTGTATAGCTTTTATTATCACAAGATGAAATATATCCAGTAATGTAATATAAGAAAAAAAAATTCTTTTATTATATGCCAAACTCCCAAATCAAAGTTTAGAAGATTAAACTCACTCTTCAGCACAATACAACCCCACACACACACACACATACAACCCCCCCTACACCCACACACATACAACCCCACCCACCCACACACACACATACAACCCCACCCACCCACACACACACTACCATTTACTAAATTCACCTCACTTTCTTAGCCTGACCATAAATATAAATATACTTGTCTTGAGAAAGCAATAGGATTGGGCTGACCTTGCTTCTCTCTCTCTCTCTCTCTCTCTCTCTCTCTCTCTCTCTCTCTCTCTCTCTCTCTCTCTCTCTCTCTCTCTCTCTCTCTCTCTCACACACACACACACACACATATAGTGCTGATATGCCATTACATCCTGTTACATAACCTACTGTTATGACAATATGGTCATAAAGTCAAAAATTAAGTAACACAAAAAACAAACAAGTTTTGTAAAACTTTACAAGTAATTTAGTTATCAGTCATAAAATAAATATTTAAGTTGAACTTACAGTATTATGAATTAAAACAAAATAATCCTTAAAGAGGTTTTAAATAAGTTTAAAAGAAATGTTCTAAATGAATGTTAGATCCTTGAATGTACTGGTCTACCAACAGTCCTGATGTGTAACAATGGAACTTTCCAGAATTCCTTTGAATAAATTCACAATAGTCCCAGGAAAATATTTTAGTCCAATGAGCACTTTGTGATTCCAATGAATAATCATACCCATTTGTTTCTGGACCATTATGACATTTCAGTGCTTGATAGCTTATAATTTTCTGTTTCATACATCCTGTATAAATCTTTGACATTGACGAATATCAGTGGGGAAAAAAAATAAAGATTTTCACAGTAAAGGGAGATGGGCTATAATCTGCTTGATACTTAACCGGTATTAAAATACAAAGTTAATTCCCTTGCTCTGTTATAGCGGCCAATAGACCTGGTGGATGAAGAACACAAAAAAAACCCTGAAAAAAAAATACTGACCCTACGGGAAAGCTACTATTTAGCTAGATTTGAATGTTGGTACATAAGCGTACGTGTTTTTTGGCAGAGAAATTATGTCAATCAGTGTTTACTTACCTTTTTAAAAATTGTTTTAGTGGTCTTAATTTGGTTTTATGGTCATTTGTGACAAAATGACAAATTCATCACGCTTGTTTCCTATTAGCTTAGGTAATTCAGGGTGATATTTATCAAAATGGAGCTTATGAGACACGTATAAGATTAAACATTTAGCCCTAGCAAGGGCTGTTTTACGACAAGAGGCTGTATTCCTCACTCTCAATGTCCGCCGTTAAGCACTGCCTCGCAGTCCTCCTCTTGTTATACTTTGCTTCAGGAAGTCGATGCAGGTCGTGGAGTACTACAGATTCCCGTGCCACGTTGAGAAATTTGGTTTGGACAAATTTTTATATGCATTTTCGTAAATATAACGCATATTTTATACTCCAAAGTTCCACTGATCACGGGAAGGCAAAACCCTTTTGTTCAGCGAATAGCATGCGATTTTTTTTTCTTCATGGTTTCCGTCAACCTCCCCAAGGTCTTCAACAGCTCCACTATCATCCTCGTCACTGTACTCGTCCCCATTCCTCTCTTAATACTCTTGTCCGTCTGAGTCACGGGATCACTCAGATTCAGATTCGGCGTTTGATTCGTTCTCTTAGTCCGGCATGTTGTCCGTCTGTGTGGACTGTAGAATTAATAGCATGAGTGGTAGCCTATTAAACCTGAGGTGGCGACGGCTCTGTTATCTGTATTGTACTAGAGATAAGTTCCATTCTCACGATCAAGCGGCAAGGTGGTCCAATATGTTGTGCTGGTGTGCCGCTTCAGCAGTTTTTCTTGTCTGAACTGCATTTGTATGAACTGCTCTTAGGCTCAAACCACTAGCTGGAGCTTTTCCAAGGGCCATGCAAGCCTAAAGTGTAGGTGCTGGAATATAAGCTATGGCTGGTAACCATCCCAGTGTCACATCTATAATGACTGGTTCTTTTCTAGTCTCCATGCCAATTGTGTTAATTTAATTCTAATTTGAAAAATATATTTGTATTTATATTTAAGAGGAACATAAACTCGTCGCTAGATCTAAAATCATTTTTAGTTGCCGAAAATTAACAGTGATCTTTCTAAATATTATAAGTCTTGTCCAGTGGTAGGAAAACCCAATCACAAAATACCCAAGGCTCATCTGCAACATATTGCTGTATTAGACGAACTATTTAGCAGAATAATGGTAGACTGTGTGGTCCCTAACTTAAGACCAAGTAAGTTCACCAATACTTGTTTACCATAATGCATGTAAAGACAAGATTTCCAAAAGCAATTCCGCCAAGTAATGTTAAATCACTCTGATTATGGATCATACTTTATATCTGGAAGTTTCAAAGTTCTGTAAAGTTAGGCATCCAATAATTCAAATCCAGCGCCTATTCTTCTGCCTATGACAGTAGTATATGGGGCTAATACAGCGACAAAAATATATCATTAAAGATCACTCCGCTGCACTTTGGCGACAAAGGCACTCCCTAGGGTACTGTAGCGACAAGGGAAATTTTGTATTAGTCCACGTTGGGCCTGTAAAACGCAAAGAGGAATGGTATATGTAAGGTGATGTCACGGTACGGGACACTTGCAACGATGTGGCAGTGGCTGAGCTACTGAGCTAAATATGCGCATCTAATATATATATATATATATATATATATATATATATATATATATATATATATATGTGTGTGTGTGTGTGTGTGTGTGTGTGTGTGTGTGTGATTAAATTGATTGTCTGTAAGGTTTAAAATTATTTTTATATCAATTTTGTTTCATCGTATTTAATTGCAATGAACATTTTTCTTGGAGTCTGGATTCTTTTTTTCAGTGATGAGATAAATCTTGCTTACTTAAGACGAAGATTTATTACGTAAAAGATTATCATTTAGTACATCTTAACCTGGTAACAGAGTCAACAGGTAGTTAAAATGATTGGTCAGTATCAGGGGCATACTTTCTTTGCGTGATCATTATGTGTAAACTACCTTTTTATGATTGGTTATTAAGTGGGGACAAATTGGTATACGTGATCAAAATAGTCTAGTAAGAGACCAAATTACTAATCTTGCGAGACTTGAAATGAGGGACAGGGGTTTTAAATACACAATATTGATATTTGTTTTCGGGCAGAAGCAATCTAACACATTGCAGTGACAAGGTGTATTATTTTTTTTTAATTTGTTGCCAGAAGTGTTTGATCTTCGTCTGATTTTTGGATTTAAAATTTTTCTCGCCTGGAAGCACAACAAGTTGACTTTTCTATGTAAAAAAAAATTCTGAAAGATATCCCTGGAAATTTATTCTGGAATTATTTGGAAACAAAGACTGATTCAAGTGAGGAATTGTAGACATTCAAAAATTGGACTACATCGGACGTCATCGTCTTCGATATTTGTATGTCTTCGGGACTCTAACCTGGATTTTATAGGACTATTTTGTGATAGGACTTGTGTTTTCATTCTTAGGATCAAACTTTTAAAAAGTTCTTAGAATTCTTTTGTATTTTTTCTTTTCTTTCACTGTTTCTGTTTTATCAATTTCGTCACTTTTACAATTTTTCCTTTTTCTTCTTCCTCACATTTTTCTCGTCTCCTTTTCTTTTTTGTCTTCTCTTTCTCGACATGTCGGGGTTACTCCTTTGCCGAGGGCAACTCTTTTTTTTCTTCCTACTACTGTACATGTTGTTTCTCAGGCTCGCTGAAGACCAAATGTCGTTTCTCTTTACAATGATAACGGGCATCTTGACTTTTGTCTCTTCTGGCACTGGTCTTACTTTTATGACAATATGGAGATTATATCGCCCAATGCCCTTTGTTCTGATAGATATAGCCAGTATCTTGACTTTTATCTCAAAAGAAGGGAGAGTAGTCCGTCCGCTTGTCTGAAGAAAACTTTCATATGAACCTCGCAAAGTTCTAATCAGAAGTTCGATCTGTGTGGGTTCTTCCATCGTGCTGATCGGTTTGAGCGTGAAATGAATACTGAGAAAGAAGTCACCAGTTTTTATATATGCACTGGTCAGACATGGATATATAGAGTCTATGACGTTTCAAATGTAGTCATTTGACTTTTTGCAACCAAGATGAAACGATTGAATCATTTCGTACAGAAAGGAGAAGAAAGTAAGAGGCAGGAACGTGATTTATCACCTAGCACAGTAGCAGATGAATTACCTCAAATGCATGCAAGCAATTTTGAAGATAAGATGAATGAACCAGAATCTAAACCCAGTGAGTTCTTCTTCTTCTTCTTCTTCTTCTTCTTCTTCTTCTTCTTCTTCTTCTTCTTCTTCTTCTTCTTCTTCTTCTTCTTCTTTATCTTCTTCTTCTTCTACACTCAATGTCAATAACTACCAGTAAACCTTGAGTAGTATTACCACATTTGAGAGACGTACCCGTGGAAAAAGCAGATGGGTTCATCGCCGATGTGTGAGATTCTTTGTTAACCACACTGAAACAGCAATGTCAAGCCAAAGAAGACGACCGCTTGAGACTTTCCAGTCATCACGACAATTTGGAGTCTCCCGATGGATTGAGTTTAGCAGCCCAGCAGAATTAATACCTTCCAAAGTCATTGACAAGATTCAACACGTACAACAATCCAATGACAAGTTTCACATCACCAACGGAAAATCGTCACTGTTCATGGCCCACGTTTTTCTTCCCTTAGGGACAGGACACGGCAAAAAGATGATTTTGGTAGACAACCTTCGCAGCACCAAAAAGAGCCTCGTCCAAATTAACAACCCTCAAGACAAGATATGTTTAGCCTGTGTCATCATGGTGGAACGAACGTATGTCGATAATAACGACACGGTAGAATGGAAAACAGCCTGGAAAACTATTCAACGATCGCAGCGAGCCAAACAACAAAGAGAAGCAGAACTTTTGTTACAACAAGCAGGGATATCCAAAGACACACCCTGTGGCATTCCTAAAATGTAAAAGTTGCAAGAAGTCTTGGCTCCTCTTATACCTTGAAAAATATACACCCTCAAAAGGTGCGCTGACCTCTTTTGTTTTGAGGCAAAAATTCCAAAGACGGAAAGAATATTCAACCCCATCGTCACAATGAACATTTTGATGCCATTACCAGTATCTTTGGTTTCCTGTCAAACAATTATTACTAGGAGAAATGTGATTATGGCTATAACAAATTGAGAGCAACATAAGCATTGCGGATTGAAATGTGATCGCTGTTTAGCCTATTAGCCTTGTCTGGACGAAGGACAAGAACGAGTATATTACCCTGCTTGTCAGTGCACTTTTGTCAGTTCCACTTGTTACCAACAACATTTGAAGACGCAAAGTTCACAGCAGAAAAAGCTTGTCAGCTCCTAAGATTATGCTTCACTTGTGGACAAGACATACGGCCCACCACTGCCAAGGCACACGCATGTTCAGGAAAGAAAAGATGTCACATATGTCGCCAAACCGTTGACTTGGAACACCAATGCTATATTCAAAAATAATATTCGAAAAAATGAAGAAGAAGAAGAAGAAGAAGAAGAAGAAGAAGAAGAAGAAGAAGAAGAAGAAGAAGAAGGAGGAGGAGGAGGAGGAGGGGGGGAGGAGGAGGAAAAGAGCAAGAACAAGATGACCAGAAGAAATGGAATCTTTTTCGATTTCAAATGTATGCAAGAGACTGGCATTTACATGCCTAATTTCTGCATGGCTTACCGAGCGTTCGAGAAGTGCATACAAGAATCTATCTTGTCTCATTGTAATTACTTCAATAAGATTCCTGGAGGACATGGAAAAAAATCTTTCTGGGGCCTAACACACTAGCTGATTTTGCCCAATGGATCTTAAACTCTAGTGACGAAACGTGGAGCCAAGAAGACATCGAACGTTACGGAGATTGTCATCGCTATGCTACGGTGTTGGCTAACAATTTCTCGGAATACGATGGACGATTTCTTTAGAGATACTATACGGAACAAAGTACCGAACGACTGAAAGTGACTTTGAACGGAGCCAAGATCATTTCCATGCAAGTGGGCCAAGTGCGGTTTAAAGTTTCGATGAGTTTATTGGCAATGCCTTTGAGTCGCATGCCTTAAACGTTTGGAATGACAGAAATGTCCAAAACCCATTTTTCTGCACTTTTTCAATACCGAAGCTAATCAACATCCTATTCTACCCGATTCGCCTGAGGTCCACTACTAAGACCCCAACAACATGCGGACTTAACAAAACGAAGCTTTCTACGCTTGGTACCAGACTCATGCCTCGGTCTCTTTCGACTTTCAGGAAGAAATGTTAAAGTATTGTCGTTTCCACGTGGAAATATTACGACGTTGTTGTAGAAAAATTCAATAACTGTTCATGGAACACGGAGGGATTGATCCTTTGAAAGAACCCTGCACCATTGCCAAAGTATGTTTCTTAGTGTACGGTCAACAATTTATGCCCCAAAACACCCAAACTGTCATCAGTTCTCAAACAAACAATTTGTCAAACGTCAAAGCCCTACCCTGGTTACATTACCTTCGTGACAATTAAGACAAATGGAACCAATACTCCTGCAACTCAAGAGGCGAAAAAACCATCGGAAGTTATTCAGTCGATGTCTGTGACTTGGAAAACCCCAAGATCATAAACGAGTTTAACGGGTGCTTATTTCACGAATATCATATATCTCCCTCAAAGTAACACTAAAAATCAGTTGTTTTTTTTTTTACAACGGACCAATGAAGAGTTGCATCAGGCCACTTGTCAGCTGCGATTGAGGTAAGAAAAGCAAGGATACAAAGTGGTAGAAATGTGGGAACACGAGTACGATCAGCGATTGGAAACAGATCCCGAGTATATGAGCACCACGTTAAGTTATAAGCTAGTGGACCCTATGAACCGAAGGGACTTGTACGAATGACACCTGTTTGCTGTAACAAGACAACGAGAAGAATGGAGAAAACAAATCAATTACCTGGACATGTGTTCTCTGTATCCTTACGTGTGCAGATATTGTCGGTTTTCCGCAGGGCACCCGCAATTGCTGACGAAACACATCGACGTGGACAACATTCGACAATACGAAGGATTGATTAAATATAAAGTTTTGCCTCCCACTAACTTGTACTATCCCGTGTTACCACACCATTGAAAAGGAAAACTGATGTTTCCCTTGTGCCGTACTTTTGTTGAAACGTGCAACCAAGGCCAACCTTGTCAGCATACTCAGGAAGAACGCGCCTTGACGGGATCATGGGTCAGCGTGGAATTGTTTAAAGCTTTGGACATGGGATAACAACTGTTAGAAGTGTACGAAATTTACCACATTCACAAGACAGAAAAATACCACAAAAGCCACGAGACTCAAAAAGGCATTTTCTCAGACTACGTGAATACGTTATTGAAATTGAAACAAGAAGCCAGTGGATACACTTCCTGGTGCCACACTCCCTAAGACCAAAAGAAAATCAAAGACAAATACTGAGAGCAGGAAGGCATCACATTGAACTACGTGGAGAAAAACGAAGCAAGGCGATCGTATGCCAAAGTAATGTTAAATTGTTTGTGGGGCAAAATGGCACAATGACAGAACCTTCCCGCTACTTCTAGATTATTCATGACAAAACCAAATGCATGAAACACGTGGACGTCGTTCGTGAGAACTTGCTCTCAGTCAGTTACGAAGATGAACTGGACTTGAAGCCGACGAATTTGGAAATGTCATCAATGAGGCCTACCTGTCAGCCCATGCACGCTTAAAACTGTACGAGGCTTTATAACAGTTAGGATGGCATATGCTGTACTCTGACATGGACAGTTGCATCTACTTCGAACGTCTGGGTTAACAACACCTTAAAATCGAAGGAGACCGTTTAGGAGCCTGGACAAACGATCATCCCGAGGACAAGATTCTAAATTTTGCAAGTGGCGTTCCCAAAAATTACGGCTATGAATACCATGACCCCCAAGGAGAAGTGCACACGGAGTGTAAAGTGAAAGGATTGACTCTCAATTATTGCATCCGTCATGTGGTAAACTTTGGCGTACTAAAAAGAAGCAATGCAGTCTGGACTGGATGTAAAATTTAATGTGACCACTTACCAACCAAACCAGATTGTACGTTTACCTACACATCAAATTGTCAGTCGACCCTTGGAGAAAGCCTATCAGATTGTGTACGGCATACAAACCACTTCACCGTACGAACACACTGATCAAGTATCAATAGGGGGCAAACTCGAGTGTAATGATGTGCCTTACCATTGCAGAGATGCTTCACGCCGTGACTTCAGTGATTCAGGACCACATTATCATGGGAACGTTGCAATAACTACACCTACCATGGAAATTAATGATGATGGTGTACGTGTCAAACCAGACGGATGCGAAAGAGATGCCACTCGACATCGTACACCTTTTCACTTTGCTGGTTTTATGGTGGATGTCCATCTCCATAGGAAACCATACGGCTACCACCCTATGGATGTCATGCAAATATGAGCAAAATCCTAAGGATTTCACCGTAAGTTTATCGAAATGAATCGGTGAAAGAAGAACATTCATTTCATGTGCATTTGCCTGAATACTGAGACGATTGAAGTCGATTCCAAACCTTTTGAGGAAAATGACCAAAATATCTGGGAGAATCTATCTCCGAAACAATTACCCAGATCTGGTTTTATCTACTTGGGCTAAGGGGATAAAGTCAAGTGCTTCAGTTGCGGTGTGTCACTTCACAAGTAGAAGAAGAAAGATTGAGCTTACCTGGAACATGATCGATGGTCTCCATATTGTCACTACTTACCTTTACCCTACGGGAAAAGAAGCTTCGTCAATTTTTAAGTACTGAAAATGTGCAAGACGATGTTTGTGTAACTTGCAACGTACACACTCACTGGACAGATGCACGTGACTGAAAAAAAGTTGGGGTTTCGAGGCTTGGACCAAAGAAGTGCACACTGCTCGAGATCTGTAATCCTAAAAAAGTGAAATATTCAGTGCAAAAAGTCACATTTAAACCTTTGTTAGTGACAGTACTAGAAGAAGAAGAACAACCCGTATCCGAGGAGAGCCACTCGCTTCAGCACAGACCCGTCATTGACATCCCATAAGACCATTCCGGAAGGACTTTTGTGTGACGGAGCCAAAAAATGTATATACTTTCAGAACATTACACTAAGACCCCACATTTTGATCACGAAACATATTGTACAGAGATTTGTTTAAATACCACTAAACTTGTTTTAATGTGTCTTTTATTTACGTACTTAACCATTTGGTTTCTATGTAATTTTGTCTTTCGTATTGTTCACATTTAAAAATAACAATAAACGTGTCTGAAAAAAGTATAAAAACACTTTGTCTTGTCTGTCTTCCTGTCAAAAGTGACATTCCTTATACTACTATGGCTACCTCTGGGATCTCTGTTCCCTCTTTCTTCATTTTCAAAATCATTGACAAACACTTAGATCGTGCTAGTTGCGAGGCCTTGTATCTTCGGTATCCCTTTAACATGCTCATTGCTGGACCCAGCGGTTCAGGTAAAACCGAATTTGTCGAACGGTTGATCGAAAATAAACATCATTTGATCGATCGTCCACCTCAAAGAATGTGTGGTGTTACAAAGAGTGGCAATCGGCGTACAGCCTTCTACGAAAAAGTCAAGGTGAATCCATCGTGTTTGTGGAAGGCATTCCTGTCGAAGACGACGAAATCGTGTCTGACCCCAAACCCATCTGGTCATATTTTACGACATGTTAGAAGAAGATGAAGAAGAAATTAAACAGGTTTACGCGCAAAGGGCATCAACGTATTGCCAGTGTCATTTACATTGACCAAAATTTGTTTCAACAAAGTAAAGCCCATCTTACCATCAGTCTCAATGCTCATAACGTGGTCTTGTTTAAAAGTCCTAGAAATGCATCGCAAGTGCATGTCTTTGCCAGGCAGTTAGGAACACCTTGGCTGACTCATGCGAACGAAGATGTCACTCAAACGCCAAATGCTTATTAACTCGTGGATTTAAAAGCCACTACCCCCTATCATTTGCGATTTCGTGCCCATCTGTTTTACCACTGGTGCCAAGACGGAGGACCTGTCGTGTACACGTCCCTGTCATCTACTTAACAACCACCACCAAAAATATATAAAAACTTCGGTCACTTAAACTCATTTTTCCATCAAACTGATTCGTGCTTTGAACGGCATCAGTCGTAAAAAAGGTCCACAAATACGTGTTCGTGTCTTAGAAACAAGTCTCAAAGAAGTCTTACGATGGTGTACGGTGACAGCACGTCAATTACTGCAAAGCATCATTCACATTCCACATCAAACTAAACGTTTTTTTTTTGTCAGAAACAAAGTAACCTTGACGCAACTGGATGATCCTCGCATTGACACTCAAATCAGAAAGCAAATCATTTTGAAACCTGGAGGTAGTAGTTCTTTATGAAGTGTCATTATTCGTTCCCTTTTTAAAATGGGATCCCAATGCGCCCAAAGTGCTTCCCAAGAAAAGTATCACTCCCAGACTTACCCAGAAGAAATAGAAAAATAGCAACATTGTCAAGACTAGGTCACAGCCTCAGAAAAAGATAAGCGCAATGCTTGAAAACCAGGTCACAGCCTCAGTAAAAGAAAAAGTAAAGCCCACAAAACCTCTCCAACGGTGATACCCACTTCCTATTTAGCGATAGTGGCCACTGCTCACAAAGTACCTGCCCCCAAAATCAAAGTCGCAGAAACGTCAGGATTGTTACAGAGTTTACTGGATTTGTTCAAGCAAGAACTGTCCCGATTTAGTCATTGCAAATTTCTCCACGACGTGTATGGACTGTCATCAAGTTGATACGACGTAAAGACAATCAGTGACGACGCAATCCAGTACAAAAAGGACCTGAAGTAAATTTTAGGATCAGTGTTTTTGTGCTACTGCACGCCCATAGGTGTCCCTTCAAAGATTTGTACGCCGTTACCATCGTCGTTCTTCTTCGGTCCAAAAAGGAAAAGGAGAACGAAAAAGACAGTCACGTCATCCTACGAAACGTTCAGCCAAACATCGGCGACACTTTCATAAAAGACACACTCGTCCAAAGAAAAATAGAAGCCACCTAAGAAGAGGTTGCTTCAGCCTTTTCCTTGAATTCGATAAGATTACCGATATTTGTCACAAATATTTTTTGATCGTCACTCTTCTAGAAACGATGAGAAAGTAGATCGATTGTTTTGTGGCCGTTATGGTTTATGGTTATTTTTTTGTCTTTAGCTGGGAACGTAGTGTACATCAATGGCCTTGTGACTTCCATCAATGGAAATCTCACATGATTTCACAATGTTGTCAAAATAATGTGCTTGGTATTATTGTCCCTTACTCCTTATGCTACTTGCTACTTGAATAAAAAATGTATTTCTTTTTTAAAAAATGTATGTCGTTTATTTTTAAAACACACACTGTTATAATATGCTCTTTGTCTTTCTCTCTGTCCCTCACCATAACATGAGCTATCATAGCCTTCCGAAATTAAAAGCCAGTGGGATGTTTTCTATCGCTTCTGCGTTCGAACCATATAAAGCACGTTGGTCTCCAGTCTGACTATCCACTAATGCACATAACGAAGAATGGGGGAGCACTCCCACATACTTCAAAAACAATAAACTTTAGCAGGAAGAATAAACGACTCATAGTCAGCACCGGCACTCGCACCAGACTCAATCAGCTAATGGACAACTTAGTACTTTTGGATCTCACTCTTGCCTTACCCCCATAGCTCAAATATGAGAATGGAGGTTTCTTGATGATAGTACTCTAGTAAGTGATCACTTCCTAGTCAGTACGACCCTCTTCTTGAAACAAGATAGAGAACACCAGAAACTTTCTCAACGATGAAAAATTGAACAAGCGGACTGGAAACTATTTCAGGCAAACGTTCGATCTAAGCAACTGGAAGATATCAACAACCCGGATGCGGATAAATTCTATTCCATACTTACCGGGGTAATCAGTGATGGTGCCAAAGAATCTATTCACAGAACGAAATGTAAACTGTCTATCCGTATGCCTCCATGGTGGACAGAGGAATGTAAGACAGTTATACAATAGCAGAAACAGATTCTAGCTAGATTTAGACAGACGCACACATCTCTCACTATACAAGCCTATAGACAAAAAGGAATTTGAAATTAAAGAGACAGTCTAGATGGAAAAGTTCACCTCTTGGAGGAAATACTGCGCTAAGCTTAGCCACGAAACATCTTCTTAAGACGCATGGGCAAAGATCAAGGCTATTCGGGGAAAAGCACTAACAACCACCCCGCATCTAACAGGAACCCAAACGAACCTGGAACGAGCTGAAAACCTGCTACCCACTTCGCTCAATCTAGCAGGAACAGTAATCACACTCAGGAATTCACACTACAAAGACAGAAAATAGAAACAACATAATATCATTTATTCCAAGATCAGAGTTAAGAGCAAACAATGATGTATTCACCTCTCAATGACCACTTCTCTCTCTCTCTCTCTCTCTCTCTCTCTCTCTCTCTCTCTCTCTCTCTCTCTCTCTCTCTCTCTCTCTCTCTCTCTCTCTCTCTCTCTCTCTCTCTCTCTCTCTCTCTGTCTCTCACTCTCTCTCTCTCTCTCTCTCTCCAAAAATGGTTCAAGAAGAACACGGCACCATGACCAGATCAATTGAGATACTCTTTGTACAAGCACTTACCAAGGAATATTCAAGAAATTGCTCTAGCCCTCATAAACAGCATCTGGGACACTGGAATTATAAATTATACCCACTTCTTAGAAGGAGGCGAAAGTGATTTCATTACCTAAGTCCGGGAATGAACCTCAGCAAACATCTTCCTATCGACCAATATCTCTTACCAATATCAGCAAAACAATGGAAACTATGATCAACAACCGTCTAAACCATCACTTAGAAACAACCCTTTAACAGAAAACCAAAGTGCTTCCGTAACCATAGATCAACTCTGCGTCAACCTTTACGACTAGACGCAGATATCAAGCTTGCCTTCCAATCATCAAAGAAAAGTAACAGACATGCTATAGCCATTTTTCTGGATTTAGAGATTTGGAGCCAAAGACTAATCTCAAAGCTTAATCATTATGGCATAACTGGAAGGATGTATACCTGGATTGCAAAATTTCTAACCGGAAGTAAAAAAATAGATCAGGGTAGGAGATCAACTGACTACATCGTATACATCGTATACCCTGGATAATGGCACACCTCAAAGAATTGTCATTAGTCTCACCCTATTCAACATAATGGTAGACAGTCTATTTGATTATGTGGACAATACCATCAACATTTCTCAATTTGCAGACGATAGCGACATTTAGAAAGTGGAAAAACCAGCTAATCCTCGTTATATACACCATCTGCAACAAGGACTAGACGCTATCAGAAGATGGGCAACCAACTGGGGATTTACGATCTCCACTGGGAAAATTGTCACAATGCTTTTCTCACTACACCCGAAGAAGAATCAGCATTTCCCTTCACTCTACATTTAAGGTAAACCAGTCTCGCATTTGTTCAGCAAACCACCTTTCTTAGTATGCTATTGTATGAAGCACTTAGTTAGACTCATGGCATACAAGAACTAGTCAGAAGATGCCTACAGGACATAAATATCCTTGAACATCTTCGGGGGACAAAATGGGGAGCAGACCAAGCCACGTTCCTAAAACTCTATCAATCCTTGATTAGATTTAAACTTGATTACGGATGCCAAATCTACGACTCAGCCAGCAATTCGCTAATCTAGATAGTATTCAACACAAGGCACTTAGAACTTGCACGGGCACCCTGACGGATACATCACTGGAATAACTATAGGTCATCACCGGCGAAATACCGTTAAACCTATAGGAGAAAGGAACAGACTTTGCGTTATTCCATTATGATCTCTTCAAATCTCATTTCCAACCCAGTACGAGAAATCATCGCAAGAGGTAATATCTCCTTCAATCTGACATTCCCATTACAACAGTCAGTTGCCATGACGATACAGACACTCCAGATGGAGTTAAATATCGCAGAACTACAGGCGGAACCAATAACCAACATAGATCCTACTCAATGGAGAAATTCCACCCCTAACATCAATGTTCAAGTCTAAGAAAAATGGAACGGAAACAAGCTTTCTTCAGGAATCTTTAATTTACTGAACGAACTTACAATCAATATATCTACATTTACAGATGGATCGAAGAGACAGAGCCTCAACCGAACAGCAACATCAGTGGTAGTACCAGCCCACAATATCACAATCTGGACCAGACTTCCAGATGGCACATCTATTTATACAGCAGAACTACAGGCATTATAACAAGCGCTCAAGTGGATGCAGACACAAGAGCAACTGCGATATCTAATTCTTACAGATTCCTTGAGTGTACTCAAGTCCATGGAGACAGGATCATCAAAAATCCGGAAGAATCTGTTTGAGGAATCCCTGATGAGATTACTGGAGTTGGAATTGAACCATATCCTAGTCGAATTCATCTCGGTACCGTCCCATATCAACCTCATAGGGAACGACAAGGCTGATACTGCAGCCAAACAAAGTTTACAGGACACAGATGTATACCCACTGGATCCCTGTGTTCATGGTCTCTACAATTCAATCTAAAAAGCTATTAATAAGCAGTGGCAACATCAATGGAACCTATCTGAAAAAGGAAAGAAACTAAATAAAATACAGCCGAGTGTCCATGGAGAGATTTCTACTCATTTAAGCCTTTCTGCAAGAGACCAGCAAATCATAAATCGGCTTAGGACAGGTAAATTCCTCATGAGAACCAGTCACGAATCAGATGCGGATACCATCTTCCAGACATGCAATCCTCCAATACATTAGAACACATCTTCAATGAATGCAGCCAACACACCCACTATCGGAAAGGTTCAAGGATTTCAAGAAAAAGATTGGATCACCAGATATTTATCCCGACTGCCTCAACGGAAAGAGAAACCATAATCTTCAGAGAACATGTGACAACATGATCACCTTCCTTCAGAATACAAACAAGTATCAATACATTTAATTTATCTAAACATTTATAAACCAGTATTTATCTCTTCATATCTTACATATTAAATACGCACGTTATAATTGATGAATGAAAGAATTAAAATGGCTTACTTGCCTTATATTTTATAAAAGAATCCACACAGTGATGAACAAACGAATTCACATAGTCTACCTGCCTTTTCTTCATTGTTACATATAGATATTAAAATGGATGAATAAAAGAATTCATATTGAATACTCGCCTTATATTTATTATCAGACATCTCACTCTCAAAATTATGAATTAAAAAAAAGAACTTATCACTGCATCTCAGACTTATTTTCCTCTACAAAAAAATCTCCTAAACCCTATTCTTAAACATTTATCTTGCCATGTTATTTGTATATTATATCTTAAAACAAACCATAATTGCTTTTATCTTTAGTCATGTATAATTTGTTACTTAATCATAAATTCACTAGGAAACTCTGCGTAGATTGAATATGACAATGACTTAAATATTTCCAGCTTTTCTGACAAGATATTCTCATATAACATTAAAATTTACAACTTGTGACATACATATTATCATGATGACTAACCTCTATTTATTACATTTTTTGCTTCTTTTCATCTAAAAATAAAGATTTTTTCGTTACACTTATTTATATATTCTACATTATCAATGCATGCAAGGGACAACTCATTAGCGCAGTTAGTTTACTACAAAAGATTCGAGGAACTCAACGATTCTTAAAGGAGGAAACTTATACATTAATCGATGTTTCTTTAGGGTTGTAATTCTAAAGGTAATAAAGTTCACGGGTATACATCATTGCTTTTTATTTCCTTGTTTGACGGGTAGCGATGGCCTTTAGGACCAAATATAAACATCATTTGATAAAAACAGGTATGGAGGCGGTCCCACAAATGCAACCCACATTAATAACTAAAAAAAGGCACCTCTCTCAGATTAACACCTCTCTCAGATTAACACATATCTCAGATTAACACCTCTCTCTCTCAGATTAACACCTCTCTCAGATTAAACTACAAGGGTCAAGAGGATAACGGAAACATAATCTTCAAGTTACAAAGACTCAGAAATCTTTCGTACTATGCTAATAAGAAAATATTTTATATATATATATATATATATATATATATATATATATATATATATATATATATATATATATATATATATATATATATATATATATATATTCAAAAGCGTTCTGACATTTATCATTTATCAGACCAATACAAAAATATAAACTGATTTTCTTACTGAACACACTACTGGTCAAGGGTTCAGGAAATATGGAATATTTTGAGAAAAGTTTTTATAATATCTAGCCACGCTCAAACGTCGCATCAGATGTTGTTTATTGACAGACACTGGGAGTTTAGAGACAGTCTTATTCTTAACTTCTACAGATTCTGCCTATGTCCCAATGTCCCACATCATGTCCTAAAAATACAGCAAAACTCATTTTTTACTCATGGACCATTGTGTTATAATGATTGTGTACACACACACACACACACACATATATATATATATATATATATATATATATATATATATATATATATATATATATATATATATATATATATGTATGTATGTATGTATGTATGTATGTATGTATGTATGTATGTATGTATGTATGTATGTATGTATGTATGTATGTATGTATGTATGTATGTATGTATGTATGTATGTATGTATGTATGTATGTATGTATGTATGTATGTATGTATGTATGTATGTATGTGTGTGTGCACATATGCATAGATTCGTCATTGTAACAAGTTGGAATGGCTTGTAGATGAAAAACTAAAATTCATATAAATTAATTTTTAATCTCTTTAAATACTTTAAAATATCAGTCTTGGAGTGAATCAATGCAGGACATAAACTTTGCTATGCTTTGTTTTGGTTTTTTTTTTTTGTTTGTTTGTTTTTTTTTCTAGTTTTGTTTTTGTAGGTTTTTTTTTTCTTTAAATCTTAAGTTTATTATCTATCATAAAGTGTTAGGTTTTGCCATAAAAGCATGACCACGTTGAAATAGGGATCTTGACAATACAATGAAGATATCTGAAAAGGATCTGATCGAAGCAGATATGTGTCCACGGGAACAACTGAAAACAATTCAGATGTCAAACAATGTTAACCAATACTTCGTTAATGAGATAAGTTTTTCATGTAACAATAGATTTTGATCCTGTGTGTCGGGGTGGGGGATCTTTACATTTATATGAAATTTTTTTGTCCATTTCTCGTTCTCTAATTTTTTGTTTTGGAATTATTATTTTTATTTTCTCACCTAGTTGGAGTCTGGGAATTCAAAATGTATTTTACAGTCATGTAACCTGATAGAATGGTTCATACGTTTGATTAGCTTTCGTTCTGGATTGTTTCAAAGTTGTCATACCCAGTCATCCATGTCGAGTAATACTGAATCCTTCAACTGGTTTTGGCAAAACGTCAACCTATTTTATGGTAATATTTGGAGTGAAATTCTTTCACAATCTGATTGCATTTTATAAATCTTTCAATTACGTATGTATTTTTGTCTGAGTAAGTGAAAAATAGTTAAGTTTTTGTTTACAACCTGTCCTTATTATTCATGTTGCAAAATTATTTTGCTTCATCAAATTATATTATTTTTAAGTTTTCTCTTTACAAAAGTTTCTCAAAAGAAACCGTGCATGTTATTTCCCGTTTTCATTTTACTTTCTCAACCCAAAGCATTTTGAGAAGTCACCTGTCAAATGTATTTAATCTATTATTATTTATCATATCCTGTATTTTAATCAAGTTTATATTATTTATCATATCCTGTATTTTAATCAAGTTTATTTGCCACTTGTCATCAAGGGGACTAACAAACATTTTATAGTGAAATTGTTCGCCATTGTTTGTTCAGTGTGTAGCTTGCGTGAATCACTCTTGATATTAAAATTGTTTTTAGTTTGTGGCGTCTAATTTGGTGTCACGATTGTTTAGTATTTCTACAAGTAACTGGACTTTTAAATTATTAGATAATATGTCTTAATTTTCTGTTCTTTGTCGACTATTTAGAAAGATACCAAAATATCGTGGAATATTTTAAGCTTGATAAATTGAGTTAGACATTAATCAACAAGACAAAAAAGTTCCGTCTCAGCAGGTTGTCAACAGAAGGATGTAAGATCACACACACACACACACACACACACACACACACACACACACACACACCTTTAGTTTTATGAATATCGTTATCTTGGAGTTAATTTAGATATGAAATTAATGGAAGGAATAACAGAGATCTGATCAAAGTTATAGAACAGAGTAACATCCGCCCCCGAATCTAACATACAATAATTTAATCAATTACAAATTAAATCGAACATGACACCGGAATGATTCACTTTCTCTCAGGAATAGTTACAAAATTATGCAAAATTAAACTAGTTGGTCTGTTATACTGATGTAAGAAATTTCATACGATCAAGTGATCGAACTCAGATTGCTGGCACAGCAGCATCACCTGGTGCTTCCGATCTTTCATCAATCGCTGCTGATGATAGGCTAGCGTCTCTCTCTCTCTCTCTCTCTCTCTCTCTCTCTCTCTCTCTCTCTCTCTCTCTCTCTCTCTCTCTCTCTCTCTCTCTCTCTCTCTCTCTCTCTCTCTCCCCTTGGGTCATAAACTTTTATAGTATGGAGCTATTTTCTTATCCTTACCATCCTGAGCCCTCGCTTGCTTATCCTTAGTGAATTCCCTCTGTCTCTTCTCAGGTTTTGGGTCTCACAAATTTCCAGACCAACTTGTCCCATGGATGATTTTCTTTAATCAGAGAAATTATATATTAATTTTCATCAGATTTTCACCCTCAGCAGAAAAACTTGGACTTCCTAATATCACAAGGGTGATTATTTTAAAACTCTGAGAATGTCTGGGAACTTGCACTTCTTGTTGTCTTAGACAGTCAGGACTGCTACTCTAATCACTAGAAATTTGTATCATTCACATAGAAGTCTTTATTAATTGCTACTTTAATCACTAGAAATTTGTATCATTCACATAGAAGTCTTTATTAATTGCTACTTTAATCACTAGAAATTTGTATCATTCACATAGAAGTCTTTATTAATTGCTACTTTAATCACTAGACATTTGTAGCATTCACATAGTAGTCTTTATTAATTGCTAATCTGAAAAATATCATGACACATGTTTCTAATGTAAAATTTTCCAAGGATTTTCACAAACTGTTGTCAATTATGTATATTGATCTTCCGTTAGCATTGCACTCTTGTCTGGCTCTAACCATCAGCCAAATTAGCCTTATTTAAAATCCAATTCATATCCCAAAATCTGCTTAAAATCAGATCTCCAATGTTATACGTGAAGATATGACAGTGGACGCTTAGGGGTTATGTTCTGGCATACTTTGTTATTACAATAATCGCAATTTTATCAGCCATTCCGATAAAGTCTTATATATTCGCGTTTGGAGAATAAGCAGTGTAGATGAGAAGCATGAATGTTTATCGAATGATTTGATTCTCCTTCACCTTCAGCTTCAGCTTTGTAAAGCTGAATTTCCATTGGCTAATTCAAAGGTCATCAGAACATCACCCATAAGCGATCGTTGTCAGATTTTCATGTAGCGGTCGTCATCATATCTTCATTTAGGAAAGAAGAGATCTGATTTTAATCAGATTGCAAGTATAACAGATTCCATCCCTAGCACAGTCAACAATTTATGGCGAGTCTAACGCATAGGTCAAACTTAATTTTTAAGTATCAATCTGACCCCGACTATATGTATAGCGAAACTATCTCTACAATATATGTACTTTGTTAACAATTGTACCTGTACTTTTGTTTTGAGCAACTGGCAACGTTTCTTCAATCCTTCGATAACTAAATTGAGATTTATGTTATGTGGTTAATTTACCGAGTCCATAGACTTTGTTTTAAATAAACACGTACTCTTGTGCGTGATAAATTCTATGTTGTTGTTTTATCGGGTTTTATTAATCGTTGTAGATTGATATTGTACAATTTACGAGTTTGTTGAATTTTAGCGTGAATTTAGCAGAGAACAAATGCATGTATTCACCAACATCAAATACGTAATGCATTTAGTCCTAATAGCATACTGTTGTAACTATTTTATAATCACGGTTCATGTTATTATGCAATAATGTAGTAGGTAAATCAGAATATTTTCTAAACCAATGTAGGATATATTTTACCGTCTATACGTGCGTATAAGACAAATCGATCTGCATAATGTGCCAGCAGGTTTGGGTCTGTGCAGTTTTGTTTGGAGTAATTAGTAGAACAAACAACATGATCTCAAGGCGCAGATCAGTATCTCCGTTGTTCGCAGTTTCACTCGACTTATAAACTATTATAAACTATATGTGTGAATTACGACCAAACCAAAATCAATATTTAAGTTCTCAATTATGTTATTTTGTAATACAAAGAGCTTTGATTTTTATCCCATCCAAGATACATTTATCTTTATACAAACATTGTTTTGTCCATGTTATCACTTTACCATGTGTTTTTATATTGTGAACTGTACTATAGTCTCAGAAAAAAAGGGGACGGGGTTCGAAGCAGCCCGGTATCCCTTACCCAAACAGTAAGAAAAAGAATGCCTGTATAAATAGGCTACGTCTTCTTGTACAACATGCGTCATCACTAATGGCTCGCAACACAAGACATTAGCGGCATATGGTGTCAAATAAACAGTCAGTTAATTGACATATAGTTATAGACCGGTGTATTTAGTGAATTCGTCAGTTGACTTCATGTTTCTGTTTGCATTGCTTTTTTCCACGTAACGATCGAACATATTGTCTAAATTGATCGGCAATTACAATATCCAAGATAAGGCAACTGCCAATGTTTTTCAAGAAGATATTTATCTGTTTAAACATTTCTCATGTAACGGCTTTAATGTTTCTGTTCTAAGTATTAAGTATTCTAGTCAACTTGTCGTATTAAGTATTCTAGTCAACTTGTCTGTCGAAATAAATCATAGCTATCTCATTAATTTCAATTTATAGACGCACCATATCTAACCTCTATTTGTCCTTGAAACCCCTGAAGTGAAGAAAAAATAATTCAACGAGGAGGAATAGTTTAACTACTGAATTATAAACAAATTTATTTATTGTCAAAGGACGACAATTTTATTTATCCTGTCAAAGGCCGACTAAACTTCTAATACAGGCACATTACAGAAGTTATTCAATTTTTAAATTAAGGGGAAGAGGATTTCGCCGAAAAGTTTAAATTTTGAGAAGAAAAAAAAACAGTCCTTTACCATAGCTTTTTTTTCAGATAAAAATATATGTGATAAAATCATGTCAGCAGACAGGCTGACTCACTGATCTACCAATCCGTTACAACCTGCAATTATCATATGAAGAACTTGCAATCATGCTATCAATAAATGATCATTTCATAGGAAGAACTCTCTAATCTGTAACGACTTACAAGTATCATGCCGATAAAGGATCATTTGAAAGGACTATATTCATGAAAAGAATTGACCATAACATTACAATCAAACAGTAATTTAAATATTCTGATTGTAATAGTTTCATAGAATTTTAATGAATAATGTCGAGGTGACTAGTAAATTAAGGTGTTGGACTTGAGATCAAAAGGTTCAAATATCAGTACTAGGTCAGTTCAGATCGGTTGTTTTGGTGTGTCCCACGGAAGCTGTAGGGTATATATGAGTAGATATGTGCATTGCCATATAAGAAACTGGAGGTCTTTTAGGATCCCACGTCATAAAGAACAGGTTTATTGGCACAAACCAAGCCCTAAAGCTATTGAACCGCAAACTCAAAAACTGGACGTACGCTTGTATTGTGTCGTGGTCCGAAACCAAAACGTGGTTCCGATTGAAATTGTGGAGTCTTCTGGGAAAGGTAATATTGAAATAAAAAGTATTTTTATTACGTCACATCATAAAAATAGCCGCACTATTGTTGTGCCTCCGCCACCACTCGACACACATGGTTTGCGGAGGGTTGGGGTTTAGTTGAACAAATGGTTTCATTTAGCAAGGTACTGTATTCTGGTTGCATGGACATGATATACCCTTCCAAGTGATGATATGCCTCATAAATAGTCATTAACTAATAATGTCAGTTATCTGACTAACATGTATGTGCCCTAATAACTTTATCAGTGTAGACGTGACTTTAATCAGACTGCATACGTACGTACCCCAATAGCCCTATGGCACACATTAAATGGTTGTCTCAGTTTATAATGGTACAAAGTCCAATGCACAATCTACACAGCTGACATTTCAGATAGATAAATTTATTCACGTTTCATCGCCTCTTTTCCCTTGATAAATACGTTTGTACTCTCTCTCTCTCTCTCTCTCTCTCTCTCTCTCTCTCTCTCTCTCTCTATATATATATATCTATATATATATATATATATATATATATATATATATATATATATATATATATATATATATCACATAGTCGGTATTGTTTTCCTGCAGTGCGTGCAGGTCCATATTTTTGATATTATAACATGTGAGCATATCACTTTATGTGATTCTGACTGGTCCAGATGAGATCATGAAATTATTGTGCATTCATGTCTTTAATGATTGGCTGCAACCATGGGGAAAACGTTTTTAACCCCGCCTTCTGGAATGTTTTGATCTGAATCAACATTTTGGCGGCCATTTTTTTAACTCGACTCGCAAATGGAAATTGAGGAAATATCATATCAGCTGTTTCAATATGGATATGCTACACCCACAGGGGTTCATTATGTCATGTTTAACAATATCATCATAAGAAAAACGATAAAATAACAAGACAAGATCAACAATAACGAATTAAACTAAGGGATAGAGGTTTGGGTGGGTGGGGTGCATATATCAGTAACATAGATATAGAATCAAGCGTATATACAAGCGTGGTTTAAATGTCAACTTAACGAAGTAAACAAACTCACCTCTGTTAGGAGAATAATTTGGACATGAATGGGTCTCCTAACTAACAGATCTTTATCCAACCACATTATCTTTACGTAGCAGATATGGGATGTAAATCCGATACAAAAATAAATTTGTTGACGTCTTCTTTACAGTCTATTTTTCAAATCAAGCACTACAAATATCAGGTCACAAATGCATAGCAGTAAATGTGGGACTTTTTTGCATACGGTAATCCTATTTCACATGAAAATCGCAACAATGTAACGTTTTTAAACACACATTTTAGGGTACATGTATATTCTACTGTCGGCCTGCTGTACCGTGACTGCTTACCGTAAAAGAATGTGGCATCACATCACATTTATAATTCTGTTTGGAAAAATGATTTTGTGGTTACAAAATGTTCTGTTTATTCGGATGGAAGCTTTTTTTTATTTATAATTTGTAAAACAGTACAATCTAACTTTACCAGTTCAACTTTGTTTGGGACTATATTTTATGCACAACAAATGAAAAGTACACCGTCGGTCAGAATGAACGAAATTATTCTTTCTTCTATCAATCTAAATAATTTCCACTGAAATAAAAACTATGTGATAAAAAGAATCTCAAATAGGTAATGATTTAATATTAAATTTATGAAACTCGTTGAAACTCGCCAAGGCTCGCAAAAGCTGGACATTATTCAACTTGTTTCATAAATTCAATATTAAATCGTTGACCATTTGAGATCCACTATATATATATCATTCTGAGCTTCTACATCGTCATGACTTTCATGGTAACAAGTGTCACCCCTGAGCTTTAGTCTTGTCGATATTGTTGAAATAGACGCTTTAAACTGGATTTATTGATCTAGATACACGTCTTTTATACCCCATGATATCTTCAAAGAAAAAAAAAACGTTTTGCATACGCAAGTATTACGTGGTTGCATCACTACTGCGAGCCTCGCACATAAAATCAATTCCGGACGCATCCGTCTGCTCAAATAAAAACCCTGGTAGTTGTCTTATTCAATACACACCACCACCAGCAGTGGAATCCAAGATAAATTAATATATAATATTGCATAGCACACCAATAGGATAGCACACATAATGTTAAGATCGTCTAACGTTTAAAATGAAAGAAACACGTGACGCGATACGCTATGTTATTTCCGCTGCTTGAGTCACAAGTCAGATTAATCCGAATCGTTGATGAGATTTTGACACTGTCTGGCAATGAATGGTATCCAGACCAGTCGTATCCAGCATGCAGAATTTGTTTCTCTGCATGAATCTCCTTAATATCTTAAAATCGTTGTCAGCAACTACATTCTACTCGTAATGTCAAGATTCATTTGACATGTTAAAAATAAGGGTGGGTACGTGTTCGCGCATAAATATTTTAGAGTCTTTAACGGTCACCAATGCTATTCCATCATGCACGTGCCCTTGAGAAGTTTAATAAAATTCTAGATCACGCCTGAGTACAACGAAAACACAAACGAGTTATTCGCGACAAGGCATCCAAGCGCCCTCTATCGGATATTAGGGCATTTGTGATAAACCAGCAATGACGCTAGTGCGATCTCGAGTATGCGAGATACTCTACAGTGATCGGCGTCGGAAAAATCACACAACATTTCCAGTTTAGTTAACAAGATCATGATAAAAAAAAAGGTGACGTTCAGAGATGTTTTTGCAAGGATACTCTGCATTGCCGCATGGACTTAGTGAAACACATGCAATGTTCTAATGGAAAGCGCCTCAGAACCGTCATTATCGCATAAATCATCCATGTCTTCACTTACTTCGTGTATCGGCGTGAGGAACACCTCCGCGTCCATGGTGTGGTTAGTGTGCAACCTTTTATATATGAACTGGAGTGTTTCCAAACTTTCCACGACTTTATTGGCCTGTTGTTGGTCTGCGGTTGCACAATCGAAATGGATAAATGTTTTACTTTGCTGATACCTTCACCAACGATATATTCCGTATATGTCTCAAAGACTTTTTGTAAATGTTCTTCTCAGAGTCTATTTTTACATTCCTTTTATTGTTTGCCTGTTGCCACAGGCTCTATAAACCTCTTCCGATCTACCGACCTAACCCGATTACATATTCTACAGCGTCGGCACGTTCCTTCTATAGTTCCATTATGTAATGGCTCTAGTTAGCTTTGGAATAGATGCGAAATTGTATGACATCCACCTCGATCTATTGATGGCCTTCTTCATTTATTCGTTCAGGCTTGTTTTCTCTTTGACTTGTATTTCAATGGTTGTGGAGAATGAGCCATTGCCTTTTGTTGGTCTCTCGCTAGCTTGAGCTGTCCTGACAATCCTGCCCGGTTTATCTCTGTTCGTATCCATTATCTTGGTAGTGGTTTGCGAGACCTTCGTTTGTTTTGCGGTGTCGCTTGTGGATTGGATCAGCTTGCAAGCGTTTGTTCAAAACTCGCTGTGATGTATTCTCTCCCCACACCTTCGGCCTGTTGCGAAGCAAATATGCCTTTGACACTTTCACAGACATGCGAACAAATTCCAGTCAATCCTGGGCAGCCTTGCGACGTCGGTCCTCACACGCATCTGGTGGTTTTCTCACGCCAAACTCGCTAATATCATTGCAGGTTATAATCATGGACGCGGGCGAGGCAAGCCGTTGCAAGATCCATTTCGCAGTAGCTTTTAGCGATCCCAGAAATACTTCAGACTAGTCATTGCCACGATACAATATTACAACCCAGTCAATGCGTTTTGTTTGACGGAGCTGTATGGAGCTTCGTCGTAGTTGGCGCTCAGGGATATAAAAAAATATTCAAGTATTGATGGTCCGCATAAATCACATACGAGACCTTCATCTTCCGCTGCACCGTGCTAAGTTTCATTCATGTCGCTTAACAACAGCTGATCAACCTTAGTACGCGCAAGTGAATCATTACTTTGAAAATATGGAGATAGTTCAATTGGCTGAAGACCTTTGTTCCAAGCAGACACATTAACGACCAGTGATGAGCTCTTCAAAATGTAAGAATAAGGTCTTAGTAATCTCTACAAAGTCTATGTTTCCGAGCTTCAGTTTTCACCAGGGTATTGGCCGTATTTTAGAGGCTGATCTTCGTTCTCTCTCGGGAGATACACCGCTAACAACATCGTCCATATGAAACACCGGCTGTCATCTTTTCCCACATTTATTGCTGTCCACGGTGGAATATAATTGGGTATAGGAACATGCGGAAAAAGATTAATGTAAAAAGTTCAACTTGCACTCATCTGTCAAGAGTCAATCCTGATTCTGCGTTGGTGTATTCTACTTCAGACATCTTCAAAAGCTTTGTCGATTTTACAACTGATTGTCTCAATGTCTTCACCAGTCAAAATTGCACGGGCACCACTGTAAAGCCAATGACTTGTCTGGTGATATGAGTTTTTATTTTAGTGGGGTTGAGCAGCATAATTAAGGGCATATTGAAGATAATTTCGACTTATCTTGCTGAAACGTTGACATATATGATCAATGGGCGCATGTTCGAGTGAAAATTTAAATGCACTGGTGCAACACAGATTCTGAAATTTGGCGACTTAATCTCGTTAACGAGCTTACACTGAAACATCGACAGTGTTGCTATACGACCACAATTTTATTCACACACGACCACGCTTACAATTTCGTCCCGCTTGGCCGTCGATGAATTTCGATGATATGTAACTGCGCTTTTTTCTTTGCACAACGGCGTCAACATTTGCGGAAAGCGCGATAATATAAATGTACGGTTCCACATGGTCTACATAGCTGATTGCTCAACTTGACTCCAATGTCCCATGTAAGGCATGGTTGAGCCCCTGTGTTAACACGTAACGCGAGCAAATGAGATTTACAGTATTTGCAAAAATTTGTTCTTCCGCAAAGTTTACGCTTTCCAAGACAAACGACCTTGCATCGATTCCGTTTCAGTGCTTTCAGATTTTTGACAAAAATCCATAGTGTAAATTTTGTCACACATATTACAAATCAGCAATGATAGAGTTGTTAACCCAAAAGGGATCTTATGAGGTAAGGTCCCATATTTGAGCTCAATAAAGGGCCGTTTTTAATACGGTATACTGTATCTTTTGCTAGAATGATGTTATGCCATCTTGCGCACTCCATCCTTCCGTGTACCATTTTTTCGGAACTGATGCAGTCCGTGTTTTTCCGTCGTAGTCAGATTCAAAGCCACTGTCGTGGTCAGAGCCGTGCTTGGTTCTGGTTCTTCTTCAGTCTGCACTTCTCGGTCGGTGGTTACAGTCTGCCACAGCGTTGTAGATAGGGGCAATCTTCGCAAGCTTCCATGTTTTTCAAAATCGATCACTTCTATTTAGGCATTATAAAATTGCAAACTTCAAGCAAGATTTATTTAAATCAAAAACTGAACAGATTTACAACGTGCAAAACTACGTAAATCCAGAGATATGAAACGGAGCTAGTCTAATTGCTCGAAAATGATATGCTATGCAAAAAAAAAAAAAAACACACACACACACACACATTCTTGCACACTTTCTTTAAAGAATTATGCTTGGTGACTGAAGGTGAATCAAACGATGATGAAGCGCCCGAATAGAAATCAAAGTTATTTTTAATCAATTGTCAAATGCTATTGTAACACATGCACTATGAACATTTTCTCTGTTAAAGTTTGTTTAAAATACCGATAGATCCATAAGTATATCCTCTCTAAATTACTACTTATAAAGGAAAATACTTAGGAAATTGCGACTCGATTAACGAGATAAACATAAAGGGTTTACTCTTATTTCACTTTCTAGATCAATTTCAACAACGGTCAAAAGCTGATATTATCGATTGTTCGACATCATTCAAAAACTTACCAGTCTACAGTTGAGATGATCTATCGCGTAATGTACTATCACTTAGACTCTCTCGCCTTTCATGCCCAAGTAAGCTGTGGAATCGTGCCCAAGGCAGAAAAGGGCTGGAGAAATTGGGTGTTACGTATACATTGCCTGGTAGAATGGGATGTTACCTTTACATTGCCCTAGGGACGACACCTGGCACATTCCGCCTTGGTATTTCGATAGCCTTAAAATAATGAAATTTAAAATGGAAAAGACGCTTTCTTCCCGCTCATATGCTGAAAATATGCACAATATATTTCCCAACTATTTCAGAAAATATAGAATTCATTCATTATTAAGATGAAATAGTCGTGTGTTTCCCTGTGTTTTGGAAGGTTAGGAAGTCTGTTTATCTTGTGAACTTAAAGCAAACCAAAACTGTTATAACTGTGCAAGTCAAAACAGTAATATCTGTCAAGCAAAAACTGTTACACCTGAGCAAGACAAAACAATAATACCTATGCAAGCCAAAACTGTTATACATGTGCAAGTCAAAAGAGTAATATCTAAGCAAGCCAAAACTGTTATACCAGTGCAAGTCAAAACAGAATACCTGTGCAAACCAAAACTGTTATACATGTGCAAGTTAAAATAGGAATACATGTGCAAGCCAAAACGTATCCCTGTGCAAAGCAAAACAGTAATATTTGTGCCCAAGACACGATATGCCTTAAGTCAAACTTTTGAAGAAATGCGAAACTGCAGAATGTAAATTCCATGGATAAAACAGAATATACCCAAAAAAATATTTTATAAAACATAAGAAACAAAACACACAAACACATACAGATACTAGAAAACCTCTTCGATTATTCTACTTTCAGTTCTAATGATAACGGAAATAATAACTATACATACTAAGTGCTGAAAAGCTTTTTGCACAAAGAAAAAGGTGAAATTGTGTCAGAAAAAATAACGGCAAAAAGGTATGTTCCTTTATTTCTGACAGTCTTTGATTTGATAAAGACACAGTGCTCGTGTGTGTTCCACCTTATGGCCCTAAATGAATCAAAACTTCTGCAGAACTCCAATCAGGTGGAAACCAAGATCTGCTATTACAGTTGCCTGGTGATGTCGGAATGTCGCCTGGAGATGTTTAGTGTTATAATTCTATATCTTGATCTAGTTGACGATATAGACTTCGAAAGCGCTGGCGGAAAAAAAAAACAACCGTTACCTCTACATGTGTATGTCACACGTAAAGACAAAGGCATTTACAATATTGTGTACACGTTCAGTATCTCATGTCTGGATGTGCTTTGTAATGATTTGGAACATTGGTACATTTCTCACAGAACTCTTTCAACAAGGCAATATGCACTCGTGATATTGGATTATTTTAGACGATTTAGGTAAGATGACCAGTATGTTTATTTGTTGGAGATTTGACATTTTTTATACTTGATGTGTCTTTGATTTTTGCTGTTGTTTGATTTAGGGGATTATTTTTTTTTTCACATAAAGAGGATTTAATGCCAAGAAGTATTTTCAGATCACCAGTTTAGAGTATACAATTTTGTTATGTATAAATAATCAACAATCTGCATATATCTGTGGATGTCATCCATAAATTTTACAAGGCTATGTTACATGCTATCATTTCATTATAATGATACACCACAAGGCAATTATTGTACACTCACTATCACCCTCATTTAGAAATCTAGTGGCTTAATCAGACAGCTTTGAAAGTAAATAGTCACCGAATGAAAGGCAAACTTTTCTGTAATATCGAGTATAATAGATATAATGCAAAGAACTTGCCATCACGTTATCGCGTTGTAGGGCATCGTCATGGCAACGGAATTGGTCACCCGCCAGTTTTCTAATGATGTTGGTAGATGGGAGTAGGGTGGTGGGTATTTTTATGAAAATAATTTCCGGAACCCAAATAGCTCGAAAAAATGCTCCTCAACCTTCGATTTGTTGGAAATAAATAAATAAATAAATAAATAAATAAATAAATAAATAAATATTTGTTTTAAAAAAAATCTTAGGTAAGACGAAAATCACATACCGATCACAGTTGGTTCGAATGAGAACGAGTTGTGAGGATTGTAAAAGAGTTCCCAAGCCTCCACCCCTCCACCTCACCCGACACACACACACACAAACACAAACACACACACACACAGACACACACACACACACACACACACATTAAAGAGTAAACTGTCGGTCGTAAAAGAGACGCGTGGAAGCGTGTTATCTTCAGCAGTTAGATATATCCCACAAGAACGTGACGATGGATAGTGTGAAGTTCAAGTACTATATCATAATATAATAATGACATCGTTATAGTCGCAGTGCCTCCTTACAGTAAATCGGTCAGTGGATAGATGGCGGGGATGGGGGATGAACTGCTTTAGTTGTAGTTGCACTACGCAGTTCAGCAACATTTATAAACAATATATTTTTGACAAAAATATTCGCTTAACCAATTTGGAAATGGTAATCAATTTGGTTTTCAGGAGATTCAACAGTTATTATTATTATTATTATTATTATTATTATTATTATTATTATTATTATTATTATTATTATTATTATTATTATTATTATTATTATTATTATTATTATTATTAGTGGCCAATATCTCAGTTGTCTTGGGAAGAAGCTAACCTAATCACTTCGTATCAGGTAGGTGTGTTTATGTTGATTACTACAGAGTTTTTATTTTTGATTTTAGCAAATTGCAGCTGGGACGTTTCAACCGTTGTAACATATGTTTACGTTAACATTTACGTTTCGGTGGTTTAAAGGTATCCATGACAACTTACTGAATATTGAGGTTAAACTTCCTGGCTATATAGTCATGACTGGATTACATACTGTATAATCGTATTTCTTGGGTATATAGTTATGACTAGATTACAGACTATTCAATCGTATTTCTTGGGTATATAGCCATGAACTGGATTACAGATTGTACAAGCGTATTTCTTGGGCATATAGTCATGACTGGATTATTGAATGTACAAGCGTATTTTTTGGGCATATAGTTATGACTGGATCTTAGTCAGTACAAGCGTATTTCCTGGGTATATAGTTATGACTAGATGGGGATCCCATACTGTACAAGCGTATTTAAAAGAAAAAAAAAAGAAAGAAAAAAACCAGGCTAATTTCTTTAGAGCTAATTATTCCCCATGTAGGCTTGATGATGACGGGTACCGTCTTATTCGGCCTAAAGTAAGATTTGCTTTGCGGGATAATTCTTAAATTTAAAGATTATATTTTAGATCACTAATAATAATATTTTAACTGATTTACATTTTCAAAGAAAGTATCAGCACCGCTACAGTGGCCAAGTAATTAAATCGTCCGTCTCGAATGAGGGAGTTCGCGAGTTAGAATCCTTATCGAGTCATACCATAGGCGTAAAAAAATTGATACAACAGCAGCCTTACTTGGCGCTCAGCATTAAGAGGTTAGTGTTAGGACTTGTCGGCCTGGTGTCAAAATAAAAATGTGACTGGGTAGGATATAACGTTACACGTCTGCGGCACTATGCCAAAATGCTAGATATCACTATAACCTGCCACACTGCAGACATGGTAGTTATGACTGGAAAATTGTTAAAGCTACGTTAAAAATCCCAATCGCATGCACACACACACACACGCACACACACACACACTTAAAATGCATCTCAAACTGAGTGCAACATGAGTATAGTTGTTTGCTTGAAGGTGGGGGGGGTGAGGTAGAGGTGGTGGTGGTTCTCATTTGCATTATGTTGCATTTTTTAGATTGGATTTTTACACGAGATATTCTTATTTATATATATATATATATATATATATATATATATATATATATATATATATATATATATATATATATATATATATATATATATATATGGGGGTAGGTAAGAATTTTACGTATATGTGATTAAATTGCTTGTGTGTATGGTTTAAAATTCTTTATATTTTATTTTTGATTCATTGTCTTTAATTGCAATGAATATTTTTCTCGGATTCGAGATTCTATTTTAGCATGAGATATATTTTTAGCACAAAGTTTATTTATTCAAGACGAAATAGTAATACGTCAGAATTAGTATCAAGTCCGAGTCCGTCTTACCCTGCTAACAATATCAACAAGATGTTAAAATGATTGGTCAGTATCACGGACATACTTTCTTCGCGCGATCACTCTTTGTAAAAAGCCTTTTTATGATTATTTTTTTAAGTGGAATGACATAGGCCTACGTGTGAAAATTAGCGTAGTAAAAGACCATATGATCAATCTCGCGAGATTTGAAGTGATGTTTTGAGTTTTATTACGTTTTCCATATATTTTTTCGAAAAGTGTCATTTAAAACCTTGAAGGAACTAGGTATATATATATATATATATATATATATATATATATATATATATATATATATATATATATATATATATATATATATTAAAATTTTTGTTACTAGAATATTTTATTATTTGTCTGATTTTTTGGATTCAATAATTTATTCTCCAGGACACTCAACAAGTTGACTTTCTTAAAAAAAAAATATGAAAGATATTCATGGAATTTTTTTCTGGAATTATTCGGAAACAAAGATTTTGATTCATGTGAGGAATTTTTGATATTCTTACACTGGATTACATCTGACGTCATCGCTCTTCATATTCGTACGTCGTCGAGACTCGAACCTGGATTCTTATAGGACTATTTAGTGATAGGACTTGTGTTTTATTATTGGATTATATTTACAAAATGTAAGTCCTATTTACCAATTTTTATATTGTTGTCAAGGGAAATAAAATGTTTTGTTAAAATTTACAAAGCTTGTTGGCGTTCACTATTTTCTTTGTTACTAAGTACGAGCCCTTGTCACATAGCTATATATATATATATATATATATATATATATATATATATATATATATATATATATATATAAGGCTACGTTGATATATGATAGGGACTTACATTACATTCATAATATATACCGCTATGGCACTTATATATATATATATATATATATATATATATATATATATATATATATATATATATATATATATATATATATATATATATATAACGCTATGGCACTTTCATTAATGATATACAACGCTGTGGGACTTTAATGATATATAACGCTATGGGACTTACATTAATGATTCATAACGCTATGGAACTAAAATTATTGATATATAACGCTATGGGATTTCCATTAATGATATATAACGCTATGGGACTTCCATTAATTATATATAACGCTATGGGACATACATTTATGATTCGTAACGCTATGGAACTAAAATTAATGATATGTAACGCTATGGGATTTCCATTAATGATATATAACGCTATGGGATTTCCATTAATGATATATAACGCTATGGGACTTCTGTTAATGATATATAACGCTATGGGACTTACAGTAATGATATATAACGCTATGGGACTTCCATTAATTATATATAACGCTATGGGACTTACATTTATGATTCGTAACGCTATGGAACTAAAATTAATGATATGTAACGCTATGGGATTTCCATTAATGATATATAACGCTATGGGACTTCTGTTAATGATATATAACGCTATGGGACTTCTGTTAATGATATATAACGCTATGGGACTTACATTAATGGTATATAAAGAAGAAACTGGTGCTGGATAGTGTTAACATTTTTAAATAAGTTAAACAACTCCATGCTTATGCTGTGTATTTTTGTTGCGGAATGTGCTACAACTGCCACTGTAATAATGTCTGTGTTGGTACATCCTACTCACCATATATAGTTGATGTATCCAGTATGTTGATGCGTGACTTTTATCTACTTTTTACAGATCGCAGCAAAGTACTCACTGAATAACAGTAGTTTTTATTTATGCCCTTGATGGTTCTTTGTGACTTTCCTGCATCAGTGAATTGCAGACGATATTTGGTCGTGAATACGGTGTCAGAGCAAATCTTAGTCACTTACGGTCAGCAAAGAAAGCTCTGCAGTGACATTATAACGTCAATAGCCTCGTGTCAGCCTTCGTAGAGATTGGGCCTCCAGATGAGATTTAATAGGTGATGACAAGAAATATCGGAGATAGTGTTGGATTACAAATATCTAAGACTTTGTGTTGGCTAAGGAAGTATCGGAGAGAGTGTTATCATTATGTCGTTTGTATTCGGTAAGTTTCACAGATATCTAAATAACTTTTATCTGTATGTGAGTATTTTATTTCATGTTTTCAAAAACAAAATTTCGCCAAGATGTTTGAAAATTTATAGCTCGCAAAGTAAGGAATGATCCAGAAACTGATGTTTTCTCATTAATGCGGGAAACTACTGATAATATCTATTGTCCGTTCTACAACTTAACACTTGCATTATCATTCGGCTACCATATTTGAACTTTCAAAAATGAGGACACTCCAGAGAGAGGGTATGTATCTATATCTATCTGACGGAGATTTAAGGACTGAAAAAGAATGCATATCCTGGGGGGGTAGTACTCACGACAACTCTAATTATTAAAATGTTAAATGCTCGATTGGAAGTTAGTGTTTTCAATAGTTTCTCGTTTTTACTGGTGCTAATTGTTTGAAGGGGTGGGTGTTGTAAATAGTTTTATTCATCCTTTTCCAATAAATCTTAATAAACTTTCATTTTATAATGGGTGGATCCGTAAGTAAGAAAGTACAGTCAACACCTTAGATAAGAATTTGGCTTTAATGGATTGGAGTAGGTAGGCAGTCATAGTCCGATTTGGACACTGTTGTGTTCAGTACAGTATAACACCTAGCGACGTCGCTCAAGACTAGCACTGGATTACGGCCATCTGGGGCCATAAGTACTGAAAATAGTATTTTGCCCCCTCCTACAAAATGTGAAACTTGAAACAACAATATTAAAAGCTACAAAGGCGGGAAAATACTTTTATCACCAATTAATTTGATTTGTTTCTGGAGCCCCTGTTGGGCTGGTGCCCTATGTACGTACTTAGTGTGCTTAATGGACAATATGGCACTACCCAAACCACAACTCCCTCGTACTCCTTGTTATCAGTGTTGCATTTTGTTGCTAAACAAACAAACTGATGTGATTATGGTGACGTGGAATTACACTTTGAGTGTAATAACGCTCAATGTAAGGCTTCAGCATTTGCCAAATACGTTTTACAATAACTGAAATGATTCTATTTTTGCGAGTCACAACCTTAGATTTGTTTCATTTACACTTATTTTGACAAAAATCGGCTTATAACATGTCGTTGTTGAATATAGTCGGCATTTTCAGTTAAACGGCCATATTATCTGCATGATAGTGTGTTACTAATGCACACGACAAAAGATCAATAATGCTTTAATAGGGTCTACAATGGCTGGAGAGAAAAATATGTCGTGGCTTTCAGTGCTTCCCGGGGTGGAAGTCCAAGATGACACGTTCTGCTGCTTATATTATTTGGCTGTACCCTTGTTAGTTATTTGAAAAACATAATTAACAAAAAATGTGTGAACAGCATTGTAATCGTAAATGTCACAATGTTACTGTAATTTTTTAAAATAAGAGTTTACTTTTAGAAATTTCAAGTTTCGAATTCAAGTTTACATCTCTTGATCAAACATATCTAGTGTTGTATGACCTTGTGTCTCTCGGGTCACAATGTAATTTTGCGCTTTTATGGTTCTATAATTTCGAATGACGTTATGAAACTGTTTCAATCATTGTAGGCTTAAATATATCTTTATTATTTTGAATTTTGAAAAGCTCCTTTCGCAGTTAGTTATGCAGACACACACGGCGAATAGATTAGTATCCTAATAGATTATTTTCGTAAATAACTAGTACAGTTGTTGTAATGTTAATAATCTCAGTACCCTAAATTACCCACGTCTCTAATAAGCCATAGTTGTCATTGGTCCGTATTAACTTTTTTTGGCTCAAGTACACACCACTGAATTTGCCTTTAGCACCAAAGTACATATAAATCTTCAATTTCAAATTTCAATAATAACTCGAATGCAATGTTTTAGTTCAATATAACGGTCTGGTTAACCTGGTACCACTTTAATTCCTTACATGAAATTTAAAATCCTATTGTGATTTGTTTGGTACGTTGGCCTTGGTGCTCATCCGGTATTAATTTATCTTCCTTCCTTCTTATTCGTCCTCTTGTATTTTGTGCCACTTGTGTTCACCCTTACTCGACCACCTTCGCCTTCCTCCTTCTGTCCTCCCTACTCTTGCTTATGTTCTCGGTGTTGTCATTACGTACACCATGGAAATCTCTCTGCGTCGTCTTTCACATGCATTTTTGGAGCTTCCTATAGATGCTAGTTTTACCCAGCCTAAACTCCCTTCTTTGTAGAGTTAAGTCTTAGACTGGGTTTATAGCTAGCTTCCGCTATGCTTCAGATAACGCGTCTATACCCTTCGAGCGCTAGCAGCACGCTATCATTCCTCTGCGCGTTTACGAACAAGAATTACACATTTCCCACCCAAAATGATAAGACTCTCCCACCGAAAGATTTAGCTTCTCTCATTCACATTTGATCGACACTACTATAGCTTGATTTTTTTTTTCCGCCTGGGTTCAGATCTCTAAAACAACCTTTGGCTCTCCACGGGAGCATACGAAGCAGGGAATCAGACTACAAAAAACGCCACTCCCGATACACTCGAAGTTTATCGTTACTCTCGAGTTTATCTAAATCCAGAACAATCTACTGTTGATTAGTCAAGCGAAAAACAGCTGTCCAAACGTCAATAATACATAAGAATGAAAACAAATATTGTCTTATTTCGTTTTTCGGTGAATATTTATAACGATTGCTTTAAAAGACACTACAATTGCCATTTGCCTTCTTTCTCTGATTAATTAAAACTTGTATATCTTGCTAATTTGGACTCCTTCTGTTTAAACCGTTAGCAACAAACTGATACCGTATATCTTAATAATTTGGATTCCTTCTGTTTAAACCGTTAGCGACAAACTATTATTATATTTCAAACATTAATGCTTGTTACTTCATGTTCTAACCCAGCGATTTATAACAATCTCATGATTCATGTAGCTTAATGAAAATCTCCTGATTAGACTGATTTAGTGAAAATCTCCTAATTAGAGTGATTTAGTGAAAATCTTCTGATTAGAGTGATTTAGTGAAAATCTCCTGATTAGAGTGATTTAGTGAAAATCTCCTGATTTAGAGTGATTTAGTGAAAATCTCCTGATTAGACTGATTTAGTAAAAATCTGATTAGAATGATTTAGTGAAAATCTCCTGATTAGAGTGATGTAGTGAAAATCTCCTGATTAGAGTGATTTAGTGAAAATCTCCTGATTAGACTGATTTAGTGAAAATCTCCTGATTAGAGTGATTTAGTGAAAATCTCCTAATTAGAGTGATTTAGTGAAAATCTTCTGATTAGAGTGATTTAGTGAAAATCTCCTGATTAGAGTGATTTAGTGAAAATCTCCTGATTAGAGTGATTTAGTGAAAATCTCCTGATTAGACTGATTTAGTAAAAATCTGATTAGAATGATTTAGTGAGAATCTCCTGATTTGAGTGATTTAGTGAAAATCTCATGATTAGATTGATTTAGTGAAAATCTCCTGATTAATGTGATTTAGTGAAAATATCCTGATTAGAGTAATTTAGTGAAATTCTCCTGATTAGACTGATTTAGTGAAAATCTTCAGATTAGAGTGATTTAGTTAAAATTTCCTGATTAGTGTTGAATAGTGGAAATTTCCTGACTAATGCGGTTTAGTGACAATCTCCTGATAATTTTAGTTAAATGAAAATCTCCTTATTAATGTGATTTAATTAAAAAGTATCCTAATTAGAGTGATTTAGTGAGAATGTCCTAATTAGAGTGATTTAATGAAAATCTCCTGATTAGAGTAATTTAGTGAAAATCTCATGATTAGAGTGATTTAGTGAAAATCTCCTGATTATTGTGGATTAGTGAAAATCTCCTGATCAAAGTGATGATGATGATGATGATGATGATGATGATGATGATGATGATGATGATGATGATGATGATGATGATGATTATGATGATGATGATGATGATGATGCTGATGATGATGATGATGATGATGATGGAGTACTTTTGGTGCTAAATATAGCTCTTTCCGTTTCCGCCATGATACAGTCTAAATGAAAACAGATAGTCGGATAAAATAAAAATCCAATAGAAACTAAAATGTTTGACACATTTCTAGCAATTAATTACATGGCTGAGAAATAAGGCTGGAATGTTCATGCGTGTAAATGGCTAAGTTTAGTTTACTGCCTGTAAAGGTTTGCAAAGTCTGCAGCTGCGTTACGGAAATATCACATACTTCAATCTTCCCATAGACCTGAGTGTGAAGCTTGGGGATTTGAAAGTACAATACTTATTGAAAATTTGCATATCAAATTTGTAAGAAAGACTATATATATATATATATATATATATATATATATATATATATATATATATATATATATATATATATATATATATATATATATATATATATATATATACGCACACATAGGGGTTTATTGTGTGATGTATTATTTAATTTAAACATACATTTTAACATTTTCAAAGCAATAAATATAAGATAAGTCTTTTATCATAATCTTCTTCTCATTCCCTGATATGAGAAGGAATACTTGTAACTTTAAGAGATGTTTTTACCCATGATGAGAGAGAGGGGGCTCTCTTAATGATGAAGCTGTCACGCATAATGGCGTAAATACGGCTACATTTCTTTTAAGGAGCTTGGCAATGCGATTGTATTGAATCTACTGTAATAAAGACATTCTGATTCTGGTAGCGGGCAGCTTTATTTAAATAATTGATATATGTGGATATATAATAATACATGCTACATACATCTTATAAAGTCTTTATATTTAAAATACATGAATTTCATATAAAATTCTACTTTTCCTTCGTACTTAACAACTTCGCACATTTATATGGAATATAATATAGATAATTAAATCTCGACTAAATTTTCGATTAATGCAACAATCATACTGAAGAAATGTATTTTACTAAGTTTGAAATAAAATACTAATTTGAAATAGATTACTAAACAATATTCTTTATTACTTAAAGAATATCTTATTTCCAAATTAAATCTAAACATGACGTTGGTAGTGAATTCGTCTTTTCTAGTAATAAAATTACTGTAAATACAAATGTTTACAAATTCTTAAAACAGTTAATCATCCCATTACATTATGATATAAAAATTAGAATTCAGAAAAGTGTTACAAAGGTATGAACTTTACCAAAAAAAATTTCTAACATTAGAAAAGTACTTATTCTTGAAGAAATTTGTGAACACAAACTATTCTTACCTGTAGGAGAAGACAGAGTCGTTCTGATTCTGGTAGCATGCAGCTGGTTTGGGTAAGACGCAGCTGTATTTATACAGAGACGCAAAGCCCCATGGTCAAAAAAAAAAAGGAAAAACTTTAGATGTTGCTTTGTCCGCCTTGAATCAGAACGAGACCCCTGTCTAATCCCACTGGAACCGTTAAAGCACTTGATTAAAACAGACAATTTTTTGCTTGATCAGCTTATTTGTTTCGAGAACGACGAGTCTTATGGCTTTCTTATCCAAATAGAATTTTAGGAACTTGGTCTATACGTACTGCAAACTTGCTGACTTGGCATACAATGTATAATACAGAAGGGGGGGATTTGTACTTCCTTGTAAGGCACAATCTTATTAGAATAATATATAATTTTAATACGAAAATAAATAATATTACTCTTAATATATTTACTAGAGATTTACTTTCAATATAATTTAATGAAAAATTAATATTTTTATTACAATTTAGATAAAATTTACGTCTAATCACTTGTACACAGAAATTCTGTCCTAACAAATAGATTATGAAATGAATAATAACAATTATAAAGATATATCAATCTACTTATTGAAAGAAAATACTTATCCACGTATGCATATTATTTCGCTACGCATGTTTACTTCAAAAAGGTGAAGAGACGCATTCTTTTTGAAAAACTTCAGTAATAAATTTTACTATGTCCATCTTGGTATTGTACAGCTTACGCGATTTTTCGAAACCCCACGTTCCTGGTTTGGGACTCAATGCCATCCACATGCGCTGTGTGATAAGCTTCGTGGTGGAGTTTAGTCACGTCTCAGTAGCCATGCTGATGGCAACTGTGGTGTGGGTGGTCGACTTTACTGATGGACCTATTGAAGAGCCAATGGACAGTTTCGATTTTGAACGATAAGCTCCGCCCACCTAGTTACCGTTGCTGTGGCTCACAAGCTATAGTGAAAATGGCGGATCCAGTAGCATTAGCATCAGATTCATCAGAAAATATTTTTGACAATATTTATGAAACATTGTAACCTTAATGCAAGATTCTTTCGATTGCGTATTAAAGTAAAGCTTCAATTGATACACACAATGATATATTCGTGAAGTTGGTACTTTCGATGACGAAATTCAAGCCATGAGTTACAACATGGCGATCTGTGTGGAAGAAGATCATAATGACAACATTTTGCTAGAATAGGACAAAAAAAAAGATCTTTCTGTTCTTGCAAAGTTATTCATGCTTACTAATTACCAGATTATGTAGTATGGTTCAGCACGTTTACAAAATATATGATGTGTAATTGGCCTATAAGATTAAAACAAGTATTTGTATATATATACAATTAATAATTTCGTTATGTTCAACTGATATTAAAGTTAAATAAAAGAATTTTTTAAAAAAAAACCACTTTATACCAAGTTATCTGAGTGACTGAAGGAAGTGTACGTTCTTTACCCATGTAACATGTTTCCTCGGTTGAGTGGATAAAGCTTTTCATAAGGGTATCATTGATAAACCAATAAATTCAAATTATATCAGATCCATCTAAAACCACAATTCATCATAATGTCTTTAAAAAGATGGAAATAATAATGGCACCTCGAAACAAACAACAGCATGCACTTTGACACGATATATTTACATCCTCTTTTGTCTTTGTTCTCCAATTAGTGACTCGTTTTAATTTACTATATTAATGTTATAACAGTTTGCAGGTGTTTTAAAATCAGTCATTTGTAAGAAATTAGTTTTATTTGAAATCAAAAGGACAAATATATGAATCAATGGCATATTATAGCTGAGTGCCCCAACCCTAAAAGTAGACAAAACAGATGTTTTTGCAGTTTCGTCTCTTTATAAATTTAAAATATTTGTTAAAAACTTACATTAAAACAGTAATTAAAATAATTAAATTTAAATTTTGAAATAATTTACGTCAAGCTAAAACTTTGTTATTATATATGTGAAATGAATTAGGGACAATCCATACTTTAAAATTTCTATATGTTTTGTAAGCTTGACATCAGTTACAAGTCAATGCTCAAGTTTTTAAAATTTAATAAAATCAGCACTAATACAGCATGATGCAGGACTTCAGTATTCCAAATTGTTAGAAGAAAAACAAACCAAGGTAATACAAGTATAAACAACACGTAGACACAACGTTTCTTTATTGCATGAAATATTATGGCTCCAATAAGATAAATAATTTGAACTTAAGCATACAATTATATATAATTGTATTCAACATTTTCATAAGCACAACAGATGCTATCATTATATAAAAACAGTTTTCTGTATTTATATATGAAATAAGACTATAAATAAAACATCGCTGCCAAAGCAGACATTTTTCCATGTTGGTGTTTGATTTTGAATCCTTTTATAACAATCACACTCTGCATCTTATGTACTCCAAAAAAGTAAAAAGGTATGTACAACGGCAAGCCATTATTCTAATAATTTTTTTTTTGGTGATTTTCTGGGCAATCATCACTGTCCTCTGCAATGCGCGAGTAATCAAAGGTGATCTTATATTTGTGATCAAATATAGTGGATAACAACGCGTAGCTACGCAGTGAAATCGACACCTTCTTTGGATTGGTCAATTTGTCTAGTTTGATTGACAGGTTGGACCAATCCATTAATGAAGACAGTTAAGAGGCCTTACAACCAGATACAATTTGAAGAATCGGTCATCTTTTTTTAATCATATATTTGGACCCCAAAAAAATAATTTCAGAATTCTTGTATATTCAGTACATACATATTTAGAAAGGGATGCGATAATTGTACGCTTTTACTTTTTGTTAAAAAAAAAAGAAATTTAAAGAAACTTACGTGAACTTGATGTTGAGAAAAACAATAATCTGAAGGAAAAAACATCAGATAAAGTGACAAGAATACCTCGGATTATCTCCCATGACCCGTTCTCGCATTGTACCCTATCTCTCATACTATATAAGAGAGAAAGTAAGTAACTTCCACCCAATACCCTCTATTTCCTTCTGGGTTTTTTTTTTTTCACTTTAAAATGTTCACAACTATACTCTATAGCTTGTTTTACTCCTGAGATATGTTTCTATTCATCAAGCCATCATTGACTTTTCTGCGTTGCACCAAACTGAAGTTATGGGCTCCGAAACGTACTAATTTAGCGAGTTTTGCCTCCCGGGATAACGTTACACTCAGGTGAAAGTTGGCAAAAAGAGCTGTTCTGTAATTAAAGAAGGGAAGTATTGGTGAGTAGCAAACAATGCATATGCAGCTCTTTTCACCAGTTAATGTTAAGAGTTGTTTTTCGAAATCCTCATTGGTGATAAATTCTAAACATAAGCACAGATCATTTCATGGCAGGAATATCATTTTGACTGTGTGTGTGTGTGTGTGTGTGTGTGTGTGTGTGTGGTGTGTGTGTGTGTGTGTGGGGTGTGTGTGTGTGTGTGTGTGTGTGTGTGTGTGTGTGTGTGTGTGTGTGTGTGTGTACGACGAGGCCACTACCTGAAGAAAGCTTGACAGTCATGGAATATGTAAGTGTTATTGAAGTATTTACCAAAAAATAATTTTAAAAAATGATTCTAATGTTAAGTGCAACTGATTACGCTAATCGGCGCAGAAGTGATTTGGATTCCACATGTTATGAGCGGGTGTGTGGTGGTGATCTTTATCAAAATCCATCAAAAATTTAGAAATATCTAGGAACAGGTTCATCTGTGTTTTCTATATTATACACAGTATGCAAAAGGAAAACCGACAGAAAAAGGTAGTTTTTTCTTTTATCTCAGATTTGTCTATAGCTAAAATCAAACAATGGAATAGTGGCCTATGGTTATATAATAAGATTTATTTACCCCCGAGTACATTATGGTCAACATAATGGTAAAGAAATTAAAACTGCAGAAGAGCTGCCGTTGTGCTATTAGGTTATCATTTCGCACGTGAAATTAGTTTTTCAGTAGCAAAGAAGACAATCTTGCTTCTTGTTAACACAATTTACGAAACTGTCCCCTGCCACCTATATTACATCTTGCTTCTTGTTAACACAATTAACAAAACTGTCCCCTGCCACCTATATTACATCTTTCTTCTTGTTAATACAATTTACGAAACTGTCCCTTGCCACCTATATTACATCTTTCTTCTTGTTAACACAATTTACGAAACTGTCCCCTGCCACCTATATTACATCTTGCTTCTTGTTAACACAATTTACGAAACTGTCCCCTGCCACCTATATTTCATCTTGCTTCTTGTTAACACAATTTACGAAACTGTCCCCTGCCACCTATATTACATCTTTCTTCTTGTTAATACAATTTACGAAACTGTCCCTTGCCACCTATATTACATCTTTCTTCTTGTTATTACAATTTACGAAACTGTCCCCTGCCACCTATATTACATCTTTCTTCTTGTTAATACAATTTACGAAACTGTCCCCTGTCACCTATATTTCATCTTGCTTCTTGTTAACACAATTTACGAAACTGTCCCCTGTCACCTATATTTCATCTTGCTTCTTGTTAACACAATTTACGAAACTGTCCCCTGTCACCTATATTTCATCTTGCTTCTTGTTAACACAATTTACAAAATTGTCCACTGTCACCTATATTTCATCTTGCTTCTTGTTAACACAATTTACGAAACTGTCCCCTGTCACCTATATTTCATCTTGCTTCTTGTTAACACAATTTACGAAACTGTCCCCTGTCACCTATATTTCATCTTGCTTCTTGTTAACACAATTTACGAAACTGTCCCCTGCCACCTATATTACATCTTGCTTCTTGTTAATACAATTTACGAAACTGTCCCCTGCCACCTATATTGCATCTTTTTTCTTGTTAACAGCCAGCTTACAACTTTCATTGCACTACATTGTCACTTTCTGTATGTGTAATATAATATAAAGTCCGTCAATTGCAAAGAGAAAATTTAGAGTTGGAAAGACACAGCTGAAAATGTTAACGTATACAATATTAAAAATGCACAAAGAATTACTCAGATGAAATTTGAAGACACGAAATTACAGTATCGCAATATCATACCTAGCAAACTCGGTAATAAACATTGGCTGGTGTAAAGATGCCGTCAGTACCGTGCATCTTACACATATAGTGAATACAAAAGAGAATAATTCCAACTAAATTAATCATCATAGAATTATCATTAATTCATGCATAGTGTGGCGGTAAACCCCTCCCCCATATGTTATTAGATTTCACTTGAATGTGTGTCAACCCATGTTTATCTAAGATGAATTTTTGAGACCGTTTTTTTTTCTTTTCTTAAATTCAAACAAAACAACACAAAACGCTACTTTGATAATAACACATCATAATACATATTAAATTAAAATAAAGATACGAAATCTTAATGTTGCTTTTAAAAACAATGCTATTTGGCTTTTGCTTCGTTATGTAGCAACAGTAGGTTTTTTCGAGGTTCAATTACTCGTCTATAATGTTGTGGTTGGATAACAAAAGAAATCGCAGACAACGTCAATTAGAGCTAGTGTATAAGAATTTATGCGATTTTGTGCAACTTCAGTCAGGTATAAATGCGAGTTTATTATTAATTTGTTGGGCATGAAACAGTTTTTTTTTTCCACTGAAGGGTGTACACTATAACTGCAATATTAATATGATCACTGCAAAAGCATAGTGTACTAAATATAATAAGAATAAATAACATGAATGCATCTGTACATTTTGTTAACGCAGTATTGACAAGAAACGATTCTTTGCGCAAAATGTAATATTAATACAGTTTGCGAGGCACAGACATTATGTTAATATCATATAAATTGTTTTGGCATTACGTATCATAAATTATCCCCGTTCAGTCTGCTTAAAATCACCTCTACCCTGTCTGACATAAAGTTGGACACTGAAGATCTAATTTTAATAAGATTGTAATTTCGTTAGAATTATGAAATCTTGATAATGAATAATCTCAATAATTTAATAGCCAGAAGAAAACAAATTACTCTCGAAAAAGATAACGAAGTAATCAATTGGCGCCTCTTCTCTGTCTATCAGCTTCTCTAGAGCTTGCACTCGGTGGCGTAAAGAATAAAACCGCACCCGTATTATCGAGACCACGTCCACTCTTGCGGTGATGATCGAATGCGACTCGACGAGAAAGCGTGGTTTGCAGACCTATTCTCTCTGAGACGCCTGCATAACTCCGTCTGGACGTGTGGAGATCTGATTGAGGTTTTTTTTTCCCCCTTAATCCTCTCTTCTCGTGCTCTTCATTTCCAACGCGATGCGTGGACTTTCAAAACAAACAAAACAAACAAACAAACAAACAAAAAAAAAAATACAAAAAAAAACAAAACAACCTGGGCTCAGAAGTGTCTTGGCTGCATGTGGTTTGTTATCATCACTGTTTTTGATCATAATTTTTACCTTGTACAAGTATACCGATGAACATAGTGAACCGGCAGTAAATGAAATATGGGTTTTCACGGTTTCAGAATCATTTCAGTGATAATTTATCTTATCTTATATACACCTTGGTACAATGAGCATCCGACTATCAATAGTGTATTGTTGCCATTGTTTGCTGGAGATTCTTAATGGTAATAATTTATTTTATTATATACTCATTTTTTTCTCTGTTAACTTTACATTGTAAGAATCGTGCAATATTACCCGATATTGAACACCTTCATATTACACCCGCGCACAAAGCAACTATTTCCTAACGTAAACAAATTTTTATGAATGAACTAAAGCAGATATTTCATGGACGATCACATACCAACAAATGTTTCATAGAGTGACACATACAAACTGCTTTGGCACATTCCGCGTTTACTTTTTTGATACAATGTTTCAGATTTAGCTAGATATAGACGCTATAACGGGTCATCACAATAAAACTCAAGTTATACACATAAAAGTTATACACCTAGGTACAATATGCACTTGAAAGTAAATGGTTTATGGTCTTAACTGTTTTCTTGAAATCATAGGTGAAGACAAAGCATAGACAATGTTGATTGGTTGATCATCCCACACCTAATCAGGGTAAGCTGTCAGGACAGTCAACACAAGTTTTTCTGTAAGAATTTACTTTTTCAATAACATTATTGTTCCACAAAGATAGCTGATACTGTATTTTCATTGGGAATTATTAAAGCTCTCATTTTTGTAGAAGAGTGTTTGAAAGCAGGGTTCAATATAATAATTTCAGACTAAGTTCAAGAGAATGGTTAATATTCAACTTGCTGAATTGATCTTCTGTGTGGTGATGGTGCAGGAAGTAAGATGCCACAGCAATGGTGCCCCCTCTTCAGCCTGCAGTGACATGACCCCACGTCATCATAATATGCCCCAATCAATACCTTCTCCCTACTCTATATCAGTTTCAAAGAACACATACAAACCTTTGGAAAATATTACCGGTGAGTATATGCACTATTTTGTAAATGGTGCCCTTCCTGTAATAAAAGTAATAGGACTAATGTCCTACCATCCTTCTGTTTGACTGTTATGTAAATCTATATTATGTGTTTCATTTTTTTCTTTATGATTATAGATTGTAAGGGTTGTATTTTAAGCAACATATTAAATAGTTAATTTTGTCCATTATTGTGGGTTTCTCCTTTAAGATTAATGTCATTTTGACCATAAACATGATTTTTAAAAAAACATTGTGTGATTTACCAGATTTCTGACTCGTTAGCTGCTAAGATTTCAGTAAAAGACCTGACCTTGTTTATAACTTAGAATGTTCTGGAAATGAACTTATGACCCTCATCTGAGTTATGTGTTAATTTTTTTTATATAAGAGCTGTTTACCTTAGAATTACCGATTCCTATTTTAAACATCTGCAGTCGAGTCAGTCTTTCAGTTGTGTTCAATTATAATTTGAGAGTATTTATTACTTCAGTTATTCATTGGAATTATAAAGTGCTCATTGACTAAAGGACAAAATCATTATTTTGTGATTATTGTAAATTCCTTTAAAGACATTCTGGATTATATATTTGTGATACATCAAGACTTTTGTCACATCATCACATGTAAGGCTAATGAGAATGTCCACACATTCAGCATTTGACTCTATTTGGAATCTTTTATATATTTGGACTTGTGATATAATTTTTGGGATTAATTGGGATTTAAATCACAATGCTGTAAGATTTTTTTTTTTTTAAATTCACGGTGTATTTTAGGGAAATAAATTATTTGTTGAATTTTATGGATCTTGTTGCTGTTTACTTTTTTCATTTACTTTAGTTGTAACAGTGACACATCTAATCTATTGCATATTTCTTTTCTTCAACATTTTCTTTTTTTCCAACTAAATATTAATATTGTTAATTGCAAACAATACAATAAATTAATTAATAAACTCTCAGTACTAAAAGTCTCAGTATATTTATATTACACTTAAATCTCAGTATTTTATATTACACTTAAATCTCAGCATTTTATATTGCACTTAAAATCTCAGTATTTTTATATTATACTTAAATCTCAGTACATGTATTTTATATTACACTTAAAATCTTAGCTTTTTATATTATACTTAAATCTCAGTACATGTATTTTATATTACACTTAAATCTCAGCTTTTTATATCACACTTAAAATCTCAGAATTTTTATATTACAATTAGAATCTTAGCATTTGTATACTACACTTAAAATCTCAGTATTTTTATGTGATTTTTAAAATAATAGTATTTTGATATTACACTTAAGATAAAATCTCAGCATTTTTATATTACACTCAAAATCTTAGCATTTTTTATATTACACTTAAAATCTCAGCATTTTTGTTTTACAAATAAATCTTAGCATTTTTATATTACACTTAAAATCTTAGCATTTTTGTTTTACAAATAAATCTTAGCATTTTTATATTACACTTAAAATCTTAGCATATTTATATTACACTTAAAATCTCAGCATTTTTGTTTTACAAATAAATCTTAGCATATTTATATTACGCTTAAAATCTCAGTATTTTTATGTTACAAATAAATCTTAGCATTTTTATATTACACTTAAAATCTTAGCATTTTTATATTACACTTAATATCTCAGTATTTTTCTATGATTCTTAAAAAAACAATATTTTGATATTGCATTATAAACCTCAATGTTTTGTTATTCTGTAAACAGTTATTTATGTATTAAATGTTTTTTGACATAATTTAGTTTTATATAAGTTAAAGTGTTTCAGATGAAACATCTTAACAAACCAAAACAAACATAAAGAAACCAACTATTTATTTCTTACCTGTGAGAGTCACATCTCCCGAACTTCAATATTTCTGAGACATTATATATTTTTTTCTACTGATATGTCTTTGTTACTAACTACATTCCTATATTTCCATATCTTGTCAGCTGAGATCTCTTTGTTACTATATATACCATCCTAAATCTCATATCATATTAGCTGAGATATATTTGTTGTTGTTGGCATCCGTCCATTTTCGAGAGACGATGGTGTAGCTCCCTGTTTTGGTGCCTTATCTGCACCATCGCAAGTGGCTGAAGAGTCTGACCCTTGCGTGACAATCTTTGTTGCACTTGCTGCAGGTGAAGATGGATTCTTCTTGGGGCTGATGTTGGTTCGCCTTCCTCTTGTCTCTCTTTGTAGCGAGGTTTGCTTTTATTCCTTCCTCAGCTTTCTGAATGCCTTGTCTCACAGCAAGTCGCCACTCATAGCGGTTGTTAGCACAGCTCTCCCAGTTGTTGACACTGATGTTGACCGTTTTCATGTCCTTTTTGCAGATGTCTTTGTATCGCAGACATAGCCGTCCAGTTGGTCATGTGCCTTCTGCTAGCTCGCTGTATAACAGGTCCTTGGGAATGCGACCTGTATTCATTCTCCTGACGTGGCCAAGCGATCGAAGGCGCCTCTTGCTGAGGATAGTGAACATGCTATTCATGCTGGCCCATTCCGGAACCTCCGTGTTGGATACTTTGTCCTGCCACTGGATGTGCAGAATGCACTGCAGGCATCTCAGATGGAAGTTATTGAGTTTCCTTTCATGGCTCGTGTAGGTGGTCCATGCCTCGCTACTCTAGAGGAGTGTGCTGAGCACACATGCCTGGTAGACACACAGTTTGGTCTTCTCAGTGAGGTTGAGATTGTTCCAGACCCTCTGGTTCAGTTTTGCCATAACTGCTGCTGCCTTAGCAATCCTGCCATTCACCTCAGCATCAATGGAGAGCGAGCTGGAGATGGTGAAGTCCTTCTTCCATATGTGATGTCAGAGGTGCATCATCAGCGAAGAGCAATTCACAGATGAGAACCTCTGTGACTTTGGTCTTTGCATGGAGACGTTTGATGTTAAATAGTTTGCCATTTGCCCTGGTGTGAATGTACACTCCCTCACTGCAGTACTTGAAGGTGTATTGGAGGAGCATGGAGAAGAAGATGGCAAAAAGGGTTGGTGCAAGAACACAACCGTGCTTGACTCCACTGCTGACTGGGAAGGCCTCTGATGTTGCGCCATTGAAGCACACTGTGCATTGAGTGTTCTGGTGAAACGATGAGATGACAACGAGCAATCGAGGAGTGCATCCAACCTTCTTCAGGAGTTTGAAGAGTCTGCTCCGGCTGACCAGGTCAATCGCCTTTGTCAAGTCTATGAAGGCAATGTAGAGGGGCATTTGCTGCTCATGATACTTCTCCTACAGTTGAAATAGGGAGAAGATCATATCTACAGTTGACTTGCCAGCTCGGAAACCACACTGATATTCTGGATAGATATGGGAGGCTAGAGTCTGCAAGCATACCAGTGCGACACGTGTGAAAGCCTTTCTGACAATACTGAGAAGGGAGATGCCCCGGTAGTTGTTACAGTCACTGCGGTCTCCTTTGTTTTTGTACAAAGTGATGATGTTGGCATCCCACATGTCTTGGGGGATGTGTCCTTGTTCCCAACAGAAGCAGAGGAGTTCATGCAAGGGCTGGAGTAGTGCTGGTTTTCCATTCTTGAGGATTTCAGGTGGGATGCCGTCGCTCCCAGGGGCCTTCCCACAAGCGAGACAGTTTATGGCTTTACTTAGCTTTTCCATGGAGGGTGGAGTGTCTAGTTCATCCATGATTAGCAGGTCTGGGATGGTGATCAGGGCACTATTGGTGATGACAGTTTGGGTTGCATACAGTTCGTGATAGGGTTCAACCCAGCATTGCAGCTGTTTCTCCTGATCTGCTATGATTACTCCTATCTTGGACTTAAGGTGGGAGCAGTCTTGAAGGATGGGGGACCTGTTGCCTTCTTGATGCCCTTGTACATGCCTCTTGCATCTCCAGTGTCAGCAGCTGTTTGTATGCTAGTGCAGAGATTCAGCCAATAGGTGTTGGCGCAGTGGCGGGCAGTCCGCTGGGCATTTTTCCTGGCAATCCTGAGGACTTGTAGTATTGTAGGGCTAGGCGCAGCCTTATAAGCTAAAAGGGCTTTCCTCTTTGCCTCAGTCACTGGCTCCATAGCCTCCCAGCTGGCCTCATACCAGTCTGCATTTTTCCACTCCATCTTCTGTTATGCACTAATGGCTGAGTTGTACACAGTGTCTCGGAGGTGGGACCACATGGAATCAATGGTGTGATCAGATGTCTTTTTGGTGAGAGCTTCCTGCAGCTTGCTGATAAACTGCTTCATCTTCTCTGGTTTGTTTGCACAGCATGCATTCTTCTTGATGTGGTGATGCTTCTTAGGTGTTATTCGTACCTTTCTGGCCACCAGGGAGTGGTTTGTGTCACAGTCAACGTTGTGGTAGCTGCGAGTGAGGAGGACGCTGTCCAGTTTCACACGCCTTGTGATGACGAGGTCTAATTGGTGCTAGTGGCATGAACGTGGATGTCTCCATGACACCTGGTGAATTTCCTTGCATTTGAAGTAGGTGTTGGTCATGCATAGGCTGTGTGAACAGCACATCTCCAGCAGTCACTGACCATTCTCATTGATTTTTCCCCTTCCATGAGTGCCGAGACAGGTGGGCCAAGCCTCATGGTCAGCTCCAACTCTAGCATTGAAGACTCCTAGGATGTAGAGGCCTTCAGTATTGGGGATATTGGATATTACTTGAAGCCTCATAGAACTAGCCTTTCTCCTTTGTGGTGGAGTAGACAGTTTAGGGCATACACGCTTAAGATGTTGACTGGGCCTGAGGATGTTGACAGCCTAAGGGTTAGGATCCTCTCAATGCCTAATGATGGAGGCTCAATGAAGGCAATGAGCGTGTTCTTTACAGTGAAGCCTACAGCACACTGTCTAGGTTCATTGGAGAACTTTCCATGCCTAAAGAAGGTGTAGTAGGTTTCTCTGAGAGTGCCGCTGTCAGCTAGTCTGGTCTTCTGAATGTCGACATTCAGTCGGGAAAGTTCCCTGTCAATTACAGCAGTCTTCCGTGCATCTTCAATCTGCTGCAGGTCATCGGTAAGTCCATAACACATGGTCCTGACGTTCCAGCTTGCAAACCGGAGAACTGGAGTCGTCTTTTCTCTTTTTTGAGTCTTGCCTGGTGCAGTGATTTTGGCCTACTTGTCGAGAATGTTCCCTAAGCTTCACACACCTAGTGAAACAGGTAGGCCATGGTGGGATAGCACCTTACTGTCTGTGGGCTGCCCAGCTTGAGACGGGTGGTAGCTATCCAATGAGACATGGATGTCTCTCCCACCATCTGAAGCAACCCTTGGCAATAAGCTCTATGCCAATCGAGCTATTGCTTATAACCAGTAGACTGCTGCTTCCCGTGTTGTGCCGACACCTTACAGCAATGCTGGAATGTCCCCACCAGTTGAGCTACAAAGCCTGGGCAGGGTAGTATGGAGAATCAGCTGTTGCCCATGCAGCAGATCCCCCTCTCCATGCAACTGGTGTTCCCAAGAGAACGGTTAATGCTGATACAACTTGGCACCAACAGCATCACAGGAGTTGCCAGAATGGCATTGATGTCAGTGTCAGGCTGCCTTAGGGAGTCTGTTTATTACTATATATAGATTCCTATTTTTTCAGATCTTGTCAGCTGAGATATGTTTGTTACTATATGTACATTCATATATTTATCTATCTTGAATGCTGAGATCTCGTTGTTACTATTGTTACTATATATACATTCTTACATATTTTATCCCATGCCATCTGAGATTTTTTTATCTATACATTTCCACATTTCCATACCTTGCAATCTCAGATATCTTTTGTTGTCATTACCATTATAAAGTATGTCTAATCATGCACTAGATTATCATCTTTCTAAAGTGCACTTGTTAATTATTAATATTTTGTACAATTAACTGAAATGAACTGAATTGAATAACTGGTCTGTGATTTTTATTTATTTATTGGTTCTTTTATTTGGAAACAAAAATTTTAGCACATGATCACCTAAATACAAGGCATTTTTATTTTCTTAATAGTGACTCTTCAAGCTAACAGTGGTGTGACCTTTAAGGGTTTTTTAATCCAGTCAAGGAGAGATCCCAACTCAGATGCTACCATTGGAACATTCATTATAGCACCAGGGACAAAAAACACCTGCAGTAGCCAGGTAAATGCCATTGTGTGCATACTGCATATTATGTTGAAAATTTTACTGTAGAATCAGAGATAAAACCCTGCAGTAACCAGGTAAACACTCTTGTACACACTGCATATCATGTTGGGATATTTACTATAGCATCAGAGACAAAAACCCTGCAGTAACCAGGTAAATATATTAGCATGCATACTGCAGTAACCAGGTAAATATATTAGCATGCATACTGCAGTAACCAGGTAAATACATTAGCATGCATACTGCAGTAACCAGGTAAATGCATTAGCATGCATGCTGCAGTAACCAGGTAAATACATTAGCATGCATACTGCAGTAACCAGGTAAATACATTAGCACGCATACTGCAGTAACCAGGTAAATACATTAGCATGCATACTGCAGTAATCAGGTAAATACATTAGCATGCTTACTGCAGTAACCAGGTAAATACATTAGCATGCTTACTGCAGTAACCCGTAAATACATTAGCATGCATACTGCAGTAACCAGGTAAATACATTAGCATTCATACTGCAGTAACCAGGTAAATACATTAGCATGCTTACTGCAGTAATCATGTAAATACATTAGCATGCATACTGCAGTAACCAGGTAAATGCATTAGCATGCATGCTACAGTAACCAGGTAAATACATTAGCATGCATACTGCAGTAACCATGTAAATACATTAGCATGCATACTGCAGTAACCATGTAAATACATTAGCATGCATACTGCTGTAACCAGGTAAATACATTAGCATGCATAGTGCAGTAACCAGGTAAATGCTTTAGCATGCATACTGCATGTTAGAATTGACAATTGATTGAATTTAGTCAGATCATGTCAGATGATGAGATGACATATGAAACTGTCCCACAGCAATCTTGCAAAAAGTCTAACTGTGCAGGAAATCTTCTTAGATGGGTGCTTACTAAACAAATCTGGTTCATGAATTTGGCTTCAAAGAAGTTTAGCTGATGTTATGCAAGCAGGAGTTCAGTCTGTATACCACATTGTAATTGTATCATTTTGTTGGATATATTCACATTATATACTACCAGTAGCAGTTTAGGGGACATCCATTAATTATGTCAAAAAGTTTTAGGCAATTTTTTTACCCTAACCTCCCCCCTCCCCATCAACAACTGTCAAACATTCAGTGACTCCCACTAATAAAATTATGTCAAAACAATTCCCCCCCCCCACCACCACCAGAAACAATATTTTATATGGCTGGCTTTTATGCTAAAAATAGAATTATGGAAATTAAAAGGTCTACAAAAAAATTTTAATACATTGTTTTTTATATGTTTAACAGATTTCAAATTTACCATAATACTTTGAATTCATGAAAAAATCAAGACTTTATATTTCTATTTTCCTATTTTTTTATTTATTAAATTTATTGTAAAAAAACATTGTTGACATCAATTTATCTTGAACGCTCCAGTCCCATGTCAACAAACCCTCTCCCCCCCCATTTTGTTGACATAATTAATGGACTGTAACTGTATGATTTTGTTTGACATCAAGGACAGAGGGATTTATACATGATCTGTGTTTTATAGTTGTATATATGCACATTATCTAAAGTAAATAGCACTGTCACAAGCCATGGGAACTGTCAGCTATGTTTCTTAATCATCAAAAGCTACCTGTGCTGATATTTCCTCATTTTCTTTAGCACACTCAAACAAAAATACATCATCAACAAAACAATATAATAATCACTTCTATGAACATGCCTTATTGATCAATAAGTGACCATCTTTGGAAGAGAAACTCTAATTAGCTCATTCATACCATATCAAAAATCATTTTGGGTCACAATGGCAAGACAATTTTACTCAAGCTTGCATTGATTGGTTAAACAGGTTTATGAATATTCATGAGAATTTAGGAAATCTCAGTACAAGCAGCAATATATGATGATGGAACCTAGCAAACTGTTACCTGTGGCTTGCAACAATGGGCCAACAATTCAAGATAAATGGGCCAGCAGTGAGTTCAAAGTAAATGGGCCAGCAGTGAATTCAAGATAAATGGGCCAGCAGTGAGTTCAAGATAAATGGGCCAACACTGAGTTCAAGATAAATGGGTCAGCAGTGAATTCAAGGTAAATGGGCCAGCAGTAAGTTTAAGGTAAATGGACCAATAGTGAGTTCAAGGTATATGAACCAGCAGTGAGTTTGAGGTAAATGTGCTAGCAGTGAGTGTGAGGTAAATAGCTGGCTAGCAGTGAGTTCAAGTTAACTGGGCTAGCAGTGAGTTTGAGGTAAATGGAATGACAGTGAGTTTGAGGGTAAATGGACTGGCAGTGAGTTTGACATAATTGGACTGTCAGAGTGAGTTTGAGGTATATGGACTGGCAGTGACTTTGAGGGTAAATGGACTGGCAGTGAGTTTGAGGTAAATAGACTGGCAGTGAGTTTGAGGGTAAATGGACTGGCAGTGAGTTTGACATAATTGGACTGTCAAAGTGAGTTTGAGGTATATGGACTGGCAGAGAGTTGAGGGTAAATGGACTGGCAGTGAGTTTGAGGGTAAATGAACTGGCAGTGAGCTTGAGGGTAAAAGGACTGGCAGTGAGTTTGAGGTAAATGAACTGGCAGTGAATTTGAGGGTAAATGGACTGGCAGTGAGTTTGAGGTAAATAGACTGGCAGTGAGTTTGAGGTAAATGGACTGGCAGTGGGTTTGCGGTAAATGGACTGGCAGTGAGTTTGAGTTAATGGAAAAGTAGAATGAAAGGGTTTATTTGCACATGAGAGGTTGTATTATGCCAAGACAATTAGAGTAAAATTTATCATCTAGAAACAGACCACAATATTGTGGCCCAGTTTTGTTTGAAAGGATTCATACCTGTACCCTTCAGGTTTCTAGTCCAGCTGACTAATGACACCTGTCCGAAAGAAAGGAATCAAATCTATATGATGAATACGTATGAAACAAGTCTGACCTGTATGAACATTGTCATTTCCATATACTGTCTGCTTATTTCTAGACAACATTTAGGTTCTTTAGAAAGAAAAAATCACTTTAGACTTGATTTAGACAGATTTCTTGACCCAAGTTTTATAGTGCACTTGTCATAATGCTATATAGTATCTAAAGTCATAATGTTAGATAGTATCTACAGTCATAATGCTATATAGTATCTACAGTCATAATGCTATATAGTATCTACAGTGATGGTGCTATATAATATCTACAGTCATAATGCTATATAGTATCTACAGTCATAATGCTATATAGTATCTACAGTGATAGTGCTATATAGTATCTACAATCATAATGTTATATAGGATCTACAGTCATAATGCTATATAGTATCTACAGTCACAATGCTATATAGTATCTACAATCATAATTCTATATAGTCTCTACTGTCATATTGCTATATAGTACCTACATCCATAATGCTATATGGTATCTAAAGTCATAATGCTAAGTCATAATGTTTTATAGTATCTACAGTCATAATGCTATATAGTATTTACAGTCATAATGCTTTATAGTATCTACAGCCATAATGCTATATAGTATCTACAATTATAATGCTATGTAGTATCTACAGCCATAATGCTATATAGTATCTACAGTCATAATGCTATATAGTATCTATAGTCACAATGCTATATAGTATCTACAATCATAATTCTATATAGTCTCTACAGTCATATTGCTATATAGTACCTACATCCATAATGCTATATGGTATCTAAAGTCATAATGCTAAGTCATAATGTTTTATAGTATCTACAGTCATAATGCTATATAGTATTTATAGTCATAATGCTTTATAGTATCTATAGCCATAATGCTATATAGTATCTACAATTATAATGCTATGTAGTATCTACAGTAGATGTTATATAGTATCTACAGTCATAATGCTATATAGTATCTACAGTCATAATGCTATATAGTATCTACAGTCATAATGCTATATAGTATATACAGCCATAATGCTATATGGTATCTAAAGTCATAATGCTAAGTCATAATGTTTTATAGTATCTACAGTCATAATGCTATATAGTATATACAGCCATAATGTTATATAATATCTACAGCCATAATGCTATATAGTATCTACAGTCATAATGCTATATAGTATATACAGCCATAATGCTATATAGTATCTACAGCCATAATGCTATATAGTATATACAGCCATAATGTTATATGGTATCTAAAGTCATAATGCTAAGTCATAATGTTTTATAGTATCTACAGTCATAATGCTATATAGTATATACAGCCATAATGTTATATAGTATCTACAGCCATAATGCTATATAGTATCTACAGTCATAATGCTATATAGTATCTACAGTCATAATGCTATATAGTATATACAGCCATAATGTTATATGGTATCTAAAGTCATAATGTTTTATAGCATCTATAGTGATAATGCTATATAGGATTTACAGTCATAATACTATATAGTATTTACAGTCATAAAGCTATATAGTATTTACAGTCATAATTCTATATTGTATCTATAGTTACAATGCTATTATAGTATCTACACTCATAATGTTATATGGTATTTATTCATAATTATAAGTCATAATGTTATATAGTATCTACAATCATAATTCTATATAGTAATCAGTGATTATAGCACTATCTTGTAATCCATATTTATAATGCTATCTATTTGTCCATAATAGCAGTAGGTTACAGTATTCCATACTTATACACAGTAGTCCATAACATTAATGCTATATCATAATGCAAAATTATAGTGCTATCTTGTAATCCATAATTATAATGCTATCTTGATTGTAATTAATAATTTTGATGCTATACATTAATGTATAATTTTATGCTATACAGTATTCCTTAATTATAATGCTGTATAATATGCTATAATTATAATGTTATCTAGTAATAGTAATATATAATTGTGATGCCATACAATAATGTGGTACATTGAGATATGAGTGGAATTCATGGCTTAAAACAAAATCTGTTTTCATTTGCAAAGTGTAAAGATGAAACTAAGAAAATGATAAAGATAATAAGATATGTTTCATTCAGAAAATTGGAGAATACATGGCCAGAACTCATGTAACATTTTGACCATTGGTTATGTATGTTTTTTAATGTTTTGGTGGTAAAGTTCAAACATGTTATTTAGTGACAAGTTGAAATTATTGACAAGTTGTAATATTTACCATGTAAGAATTAAAAGCAGCATTTTAATGAAGAAGTCTAATTGGAACTTGTCATTCAGTGACAAGTCTAAAGTGAAATAATTGAATCAAAACAATTTTTTAAAAAAAATAACTTTTCTTTCAGGCATCCCTTACTCAGTTAGATTCTTCATTAAAAAGAAATCTGTCATTGACATGGATTGCACCATCGGCAACAGATGGAAATGTTGTATTTGTGTAAGTTAACCTAGCATGCCATACACTTTTGCAAACTATCAACAACTCTTCACTTAAAACTAGAATAATTATCAGATATTGACTATTTATGTTGTGTATCTAGTACCTGTAACCATTACTAACTGGATGATGTAGTTTTGTTTCCATAGCTAAAAGTAAACTGTTAGTCCTTATCTTTTAATGTCTAGTAAACTGAATCTACATTTGTACAGTCCAGCTTGCATCATGGCTAAATGTAAACTGTTGGTCATTAAGCTATGCAAGTTTTGGATTGTACAGTTGTACAGTTCTGCTTGCATTGTGGCTAAATATAAACTGTTGATCATTAAGCTATGCAAGTTTTGGATTGTACAGTTGTACAGTCCTGCTTGCATTGTGGCTAAATGTAAACTGTTGGTCATTAAGCTATGCAAGTTTTGGATTGTACAATTGTGCTTGCATGGGGAAATGTAAAGTGTTAAGTGCATCATCATGTAGCTAAATAAATTTGGAATTGTACAGATGTCATGTTTGCATGGTGAATTTAAGTTTTAGTGATATTGCAATTTTTCAGTGACAGATCTAGGTCTGTTCAGTTTACAGTCATACTCAACTTATAAGCATGTATATATGGTAATAATGTTTGTTACATTTTAGGACACTCATTTGGATGTATTATAACATACATTGTTTAATGATAAATGAGTTTGTGTTTGTTAAAAGTATAGGATATTTAAAAATAATTAATAAATATTGAAATACTTGAAGCTTCTAAATTCAGACAAAACAAAATAATTTTGTGATTTAATAAGGAAAATATAATTGCCATTATTGCTAATTTATACATTGAGTGTGAATGCAAACATCATACATCCTGATCTGCCATTGCACAATGTGATGACCGATCAGGTCTGTACTGATTATTCCCAACAAACTGTGCACACCCAAATCTGCCATTGCACAATGTGATGACAGATCAGGTCTGTACTGATTATTCCCAACAAACTGTGCACACCCAAATCTGCCATTGCACAATGTGATGACAGATCAGGTCTGTACTGATTATTCCCAACAAACTGTGCACACCCAAATCTGCATTGCACAATGTAATGACCGATCAGGTCTGTACTGATTATTCCCAATAAACTGTGCACACCCAAATCTGCCATTGCACAATGTGATGACAGATAAGGTCTGTACTGATTATTCCCAACAAACTGTGCACACCCAAATCTACCATTGCACAATATAATGACAGATCAGGTCTGTACTGATTATTCCCAACAAACTGTGCATACCCAAATCTGCCATTGCACAATGTGATGACAGATCAGGTCTGTACAGATTATTCCCTGCAAACTGTGCACACCCAAATCTACCATTGCACAATATAATGACAGATCAGGTCTGTACTAATTATTCCCAACAAACTGTGCACACCCAAATCTGCCATTGCACAATGTGATGACAGATCAGGTCTGTACAGATTATTCCCAGCAAACTGTGCACACACAAATCTGCCATTGCACAATGTGATGACAGATCAGGTCTGTACTGATTATTCCCAGCAAACTGCACTCTAAAATCTGCCATTACACAATGTGATGACAGATAAGGTCTGTACTGATTATTCCCTGCAAACTGTGCACACCCAAATCTGCCATTGCACAATGTGATGACAGATAAGGTCTGTACTGATTATTCCCAGCAAACTGTGCACACCCAAATCTGCCATTGCACAAATGTGATGACAGATAAGGTCTGTACTGATTATTCCCAGCAAACTGTGCACACCCAAATCTGCCATTGCACAATGTGATGACAGATCAGGTCTGTACGGATTATTCCCAGCAAACTGTGCACACACAAATCTGCCATTGCACAATGTGATGACAGATCAGGACTGTACTGATTATTCCCAGCAAACTGTGCACACACAAATCTGCCATTGCACAATGTGATGACAGATCAGGACTGTACTGATTATTCCCAGCAAACTGCACACCTAAATCTGCATTGCACAATGTGATGACAGATCAGGTCTGTACTGATTATTCCCAGCAAACTGTGCACACCCAAATCTGCCAGCATATTATGCAACAGCAGGTCTGGGTCTCTGCAGTTTTGAACTTTGTCTCAGCTTATCAACATGTGTATATGGTAAACATTGCCTTTTTTTAAAATGAGAAACAATTTGTTCTGTGGCTTCTTGCCAGTCATTTTATCTCACAGAGATAAATTATTTGTTTCCCTTTCATTTAATTGTAACCTCCCTAATTAGGACTTTTTCCTGCAAAGTGTTGCCTACTGTAGTTTTCTAATTAGGACTTATTTCAATGCATGGTATTGACTCATTCACTTCTCTAAGTAGGACTTTTTTGACCGCATGGTATCACTATTTACCTCTCTACTTTGTTCTTTTTTGACCGCATCATGGTATCACTATTTACCTCTCTTTTTTGGATTTTTTTTACCGCTTTATGGTATCACTATTTACCTCTCTACTTTGGATTTTTTGGACTGCATGGTAACACTATTTACCTCTCTACTTTGGATTTTTTGGACTGCATGGTATCACTATTTACCTCTCTACTTTGGATTTTTTGGACTGCATGGTAACACTATTTACCTCTCTACTTTGGATTTTTTGGACTGCATGGTATCACTATTTACCTCTCTACTTTGGATTTTTTGGACCGCATGGTAACACTATTTACCTCTCTACTTTGGATTTTTTGGACTGCATGGTATCACTATTTACCTCTCTACTTTGGATTTTTTGGACTGCATGGTATCACTATTTACCTCTCTACTTTGGATTTTTTGGACCACATGGTATCACTATTTACCTCTCTACTTTGGATTTTTTGGACTGCATGGTATCACTATTTACCTCTCTACTTTGGATTTTTTGGACTGCATGGTATCACTATTTACCTCTCTACTTTGGATTTTTTGGACCACATGGTATCACTATTTACCTCTCTACTTTGGATTTTTTGGACCGCATGGTAACACTATTTACCTCTCTACTTTGGATTTTTTGGACTGCATGGTATCACTATTTACCTCTCTACTTTGGATTTTTTGGACCGCATGGTAACACTATTTACCTCTCTACTTTGGAATTTTTGACTGCATATTATTGCCCCATTAACCTCTCTACTTTGGACTTTTTTGACTGCATTGTATTGCTCCCATTCACCTTTCTAATAAGGACTTTTTTTTTGTTTAATGTCCTCATTTACTTCTCTAATTAGGACTTTTTGGACCGCATTGTGTCCCCATTTATGATGAGAATGCTTTTTAGTCTCATGCTTGTGCTGTTAAGCTATGCCAATGTCCAAAAGTTTTTTGTTTTGTCTATTAGAAAATGGACAAACTGTCAAAGGTTGTAGTAAGCTTTTAAATTTCCAAGGGTTTCTACAAACTATTTCTCACATTCATCACTGATTGCATATCATTCTTCTATTTGTCTGTTTCTGTCCATCTAGTTTTTTCTAGAAATAAAATGCAAAAATGTTTTCCTTTTTTAAACTATTTCAAAAACATAGTAGCCTATTCATTTTCTGAAGGCATTCAAAAGAATGAATAAAAATGCATTGCTTTCAATTTTATCTTTCTTCATGAACTTAGATTTAGGATATTGAGGTCATCCTTATGAAGCAAAACTACTTACATGAAAAATATATATAGTTTCTGACAAAGTGACTGACATGAAAAATATCTATAGTGTCTGACAAAGTGACTGACATGAAAAATATCTATAGTGTCTGACAAAGTGATTGACATGAAAAAAATCTATAGTGTCTGACAAAGTGACTGACATGAAAAATATCTATAGTGTCTGACCTGACAAAGTGACTGACATGAAAAAAATCTATAGTGTCTGACAAAGTGACTGACATGAAAAAAATCTATAGTGTCTGACAAAGCGACTGACATGAAAAATATCTATAGTGTCTGACAAAGCGACTGACATGAAAAATACATATAGTGTCTGACAAAGTGACTGACATGAAAAATATCTATAGTGTCTGATAAAAGCAACTGGCATGAAAAATATATAGAGTGTTGACAAAGCGACTGAATTTTTTTCTTTTTCAGAGCTACATTTGTACAGAATATGTCAACATACTGGGTGAAAGTTCATGGACCAATTGTCATTCCTCAAGTACTACCACCACCATCACCACCACCACCATCACTACCAAAAGCAGTGACCATAATTTTATCTACCACACCTAAAGCATCAACCAGCACAAATTTTACAACAAAACCAAAAACTCCAACAACTACTATATCCACACAGTTGGCAGATACTACAACTATTTCTACAACTAAGTTAATAACAACCACTATATCCACACAGTTGGCAGATACTACAATGAATTCTACAGCTAAATTAAGAACTACAACTACCACTATACCAACACAGTTGGCAGATACTACTATTGCTATAACCAAACCAACAACTCCAACAACCACTATACCCACACAGTTGGCAGATACTACAACTAATTCTACAACTAAGTTACCAACAACCACTATATCCACACAGTTGGCAAATACTACTATTGCTATAACCAAACCAACAACTCCAACAACAACCACTATACCCACAAATATGGCAGATACCACAACTATTGCTACAACCGAAACAACCACTACATATGAGTCACTAGCCACTGGGATACATCTTACCACCACCCCAACAAGTACCAAGGATACTGTGGATCAGCCAGTAAGTTAATATAGCCTTATTGTCCTACATTGGTTTGACACAGACCACTGTCCCAACATGTACCAAGAATAGTACCAATGTTAACATGCAGCATATACTTGCTTTCATAACAAAGTTGTTTTTTTACAGAAAATTTGATTCATGCAGATTGGTGATTGTCTTATATTACATACCAAACTTTAATAAATCTATGGGTTATGTTGGAAACTCTAGATATTTGCAGTAGACAAAAATACCATAAATTCAAATATTTTATATATGTTTTAATGATATTGTTCTTTTAAAGAAATGAAACACACTATGTTTATCCATTTTATGATGGTATTCATTATGCCATATTTGTATCTAAAGTTAGGACTTTGGTAATAATTTGAAAATATTATGGATAAATTCAATACTGTTCATTGTTTACCCTGGGTGTTTGCTGACAAGTATACTGCTTAAGTTTTTGTGCAAGTCCTAACAATCTGAATTTGTATCAATATTTGGGTTTTGCTGTAAAAGCACTGTGTTTGATACAATATGGTTTTGAATTTTCCTTTTTCATAATTATCAAGTAATATTTCCCAATTTTTCTGCCAGTTTCCCAAGTTTTCTCCCAGTGAACCTAGTGCATTAAACCTTTGGTTTGTTAAGGCAGCACTCATTTTGTTTCAAGTTATCAATCCTTTTAATCAAGCCATGAATTTAATACATGTATTTCAGTGCCAAATAGTTCTAAAATTTCTTGTGCTTGTTTTACATTAATCTCTTAGCTTGTAAAAGGCAGCACCCTTATTGTTTTTGACATGACAACCTTTTGATTGAGCCACAAGTTTGATACTTGTACAGTGCCAAGTAACAGAGGGTGGTTATTTAAATTCCTAGTGATCTTTGACACACAACTGACAAGTATTCAGTTGCAAACTTTAATTGATTTCACAGGCTAGACAGTTTGATCAAAGTGTTACAGACAGTGCAGACTTTGATTGATCTCACAGGCTAGACAGTATGATCAAAGTTTTACAGACAGTGCAGACTTTAATTGATTTCACAGGCTAGACAGTATGATCAGAGTGTTTTAGATAGTGCAGACTTTAATTGATTTCACAGGCTAGACAGTGTGATCAAAGTGTTACAGACAGTGCAGACTTTAATTGATTTCACAGGCTAGACAGTATGATCAGAGTGTTACAGACAGTTTGATCAAAGTGTTACAGACAGTGCAGACTTTAATTGATTTCACAGGCTAGACAGTTTGATCAAAGTGTTACAGACAGTGCAGACTTTAATTGATTTCACATGCTAGACAGTATGATCAAAGTGTTACAGACAGTGCAGACTTTAATTGATTTCACAGGCTAGACAGTGTGATCAAAGTGTTACAGACAGTGCAGACTTTAATTGATTTCATAGGCTAGACAGTTTGATCAAAGTGTTACAGACAGTGCAGACTTTAATTGATTTCACAGGCTAGACAGTATGATCAAAGTGTTACAGACAGTGCAGACTTTAATTGATTTCACAGGCTAGACAGTATGATCAAAGTGTTATAGACAGAGCCCAAGCTCAGACTTTGCTTGAGCACCCACACATGTTAGTGAAGCCAAGCAAATGGAGTTAGACAATATTTACAATGACTAGATGATAAAGATTTACAGACTAGATGATGACAATTTACAGACTAGATGATGACAATTTACAGACTAGATGATGACAATTTACAGACTAGATGATGACAATTTACAGACTAGATGATGAAGATTTACAGACTAGATGATGACAATTTACAGACTAGATGATGAAGATTTACAGACTAGATGATGAAGATTTACAGACTAGATGATGACAATTTACAGACTAGATGATGAAGATTTACAGACTAGATGATGACAATTTACAGACTAGATGATGACAATTTACAGACTAGATGATGACAATTTACAGACTAGATGATGAAGATTTACAGACTAGATGATGACAATTTACAGACTAGATGATGACAATTTACAGATTAGATGATGACAATTTACAGACTAGATGATGAAGATTTACAGACTAGATGATGACAATTTACAGACTAGATGATGAAGATTTACAGACTAGATGATGACAATTTACAGACTAGATGATGAAGATTTACAGACTAGATGATGACAATTTACAGACTAGATGATGACAATTTACAGACTAGATGATGACAATTTACAATAACTATATAATGATGGAGGATTTCAGGCAATAAGTCAGATAATGAAGATGAATTTTGGGACATTGTACCAGATGACATTACATCCATCCATCCATCCATCCATCCATCCATCCATCCATCCATCCATCCATCCATCCATCCATCCATCCATCCATCCATCCATCCATCCATCCATCCATCCATCCATCCTCATATGGACCACTGTCCCAATATGTACAAGGAAATTACCAACCAAACAGTAAATTAACAGAGCACTTTTGTTGTCACATAATGGTCTGACATGGACCACTGTCCCATTATGTACAAGGAAATTACCATCCAGCCTGTAATTATAGTATTTGATAACTGTTAACCAAAACTATGTATACTAGCTCAAGAACTTAAAAAGAAATAAAAATCAGTCCCATGTCATTCACGGTGTCTGTAGGGTAAAATTTTGATGTTGTTTGACCACATACAAATTGTGCATTTGGTAAGAAACTACAAACACCACAATAATGTCAAAATTATGTCTTTTGCAGTGGACAAAATTACATTTGAGTGACACAAGTTAGAAAGAATGAACTCAGTCATTTACAATTATCCTTCAGTCTGTTGTTTTATTCAAATTATTAGCTGAATTCTATTGCTCCAGCGAAAAAAAACAAAAACTAATTAAATTATTTTCCACCCAAAAGTCAACTTTGTTTCATAACTACTGTCTGTTTTTATGTCCATTTATCATTCACTTCATAAAGTCATTTGAAGGGGTCCCAAGTAGCAGAGTGGTCTAAAGTAGACATCGTTATGGATCATTCCTACCTAACCTCTGTGTGGGTTCGAGTCTCAGGTTTGGCCAATGTGGGTATGTGAGAAAGCATGCCAGTAATGTCTCATGGGTCGGTGGTTCTTTCCAGGGTTTTTCCGGGCTCTTCATTCACCATTTATACTGGCTGCCATGTATAGTCTATCATGTGCTGAAAAATGGTGTTAAACCCTACAACAAATTTATTTGAAATAGTCATCAAACTTGGCCATATACTTGCCAGTGTACCCCTCCAGAGGCCTCAGAGAGGATAGGAAATCAGTTGCCTCAGAGGATTAGAGGGAGAGATGGAAAGCAGAGCTTTAGAGAGGGTTAGAAAGAATCATTAGAGAGTGTTAAAAAGTACAATTTGAATTTCAGTTACAAAGGCAACAGAAACTGGATATATAATCTTGTGGGTAAAATTTTTTTGGAAATATGAAGTACGATTATTCATCCATAGTGTTGGTGATTGGCAGGATGAGTGTCAAATCCGGATTTTAAAAAAATCTGAGATGAAAGATTTTCATATCCCCTCTTGTATAATTGTAGATTTTATCCATTAAATCCAATTGCAAATGGGTAATAAAAGACTTTGTAATGGCAACAGTTGAACTTGAATTTAAAATGCAAACATATGATAAACAACTTTGTAAAGGAAAATGCATGTAATAGATCTTAAATTTAAAGTTATGATTGACAGTTATTATCTCTTGTTTACCACTTTCTAAATAACTCACATTCTGGTAACTTGCAAACCCACTTAAAATTTGGTGTCAGGTATGGATCCAATTTTTTTAAATACCCCCCTAATTGATAACTATTTATTGAACTTTTAGAAAAATGCTAACTAAAACATTGATATATCACTCATTTTATGGTTGAAAATGATAAAGAGGACCTGGATAATTTAATCAACGTTATCATCTTTTCATAAGACATCATATAATTGGTTACATTTTCTTTCCATATCACATTCTTAGTACATCATCAGATATTTAAGTAAATTTTGATTAATGAAAGTGTCACTTATGCCTGGTGTAGAGAAGTACATAAATAATTAAATATTAAATTAAAAAATTGGGTTGAACTCATTTGATCAGTTGAACACTGTTATAAATGTTGTTGTGTATGTAACATAAACTACCTTAATTTAACCAACTAATTCATAATCATGATCAAAGACAGCAAGGCAACAAAGTGAACTGAATACTTCACAAAATAAAGAGCTTGGTTTCACAGATATGGACCATTGTCTTGAACTGGCATTTAGAGATATCATCAAGAATGATACAAAGCTGTACTATCACTTCCAATGAAATCACAACATCAATATTGCACTAACAATACAAAATTTGAGTTTCAACATAGACTGTTGTCTCACAAAATAAATGCTGCTTGTTTTTGCAAAAAAAAAAAGGAAACTTGTTTGGTGGTGTATCAACAGTTAGTTTAGGTCCCTTCTACTCCGACACCTGACTTGGCATGATACTATTAAATACCAGTCTTATGAAGAAACAAAAAAGCAGAGCATACAGACGATGATTGATGAAACAAGTTGGAATGATCTTTCACATGTTGGACATTTTGAAATAAATGTTATTTATACAGAATAATGAACAACTTCATTAGGAAACCACTTTACTGACAATTTTTATTGATGTGATTGTAAAATGAGGATTCAGTCATCAAACAACTCAAGCAGTTTCTTAAACCCACCCCCGCAAGGTTTCTTTGAAGTATAGCCTAAGCAGATTTTTGCAATTTTTGGTGGTCTCTTGTTAGCTCACACCCTTGCTTATAGAGCGGTCTATGTTTGTGGACCCAATTGTGTGTGAGTTATCGAAGGAGAAGTATATTTGCTATCCCCATTATCTGTTTGTCCACCCATTTTCCATTCACCTTTATGTAATCTTTTCAAAGAAGTCATTCTGTTTGGTAATGTTTATGTGTAATGATAACTCATAAGACCTCAGAGATGGTTTCAAGTTGCAAAGCGGGCCCTTAGAGAGGAACCAAAAGACCCATTTGTATTAATTTTAATGACACAGACATTTATGAACACAGTTTGATCCAAAAGGTGTGTATGGCTTGAGTCAACAGCAGAATGGGAGTCAAACTAAATTTTGTTAATTCCTATAACTTTTTCATCTCAGATTAAACATTTTGACAAATAAACAGTTATAAAAATGTTGATTTTACTCTGTAGTTCAAAACACAAGCAGATTTGGCAAGTACTTGAACTTGCATTTTTATGATTGACCTTTATCGATTCTTTTTTATAGGGTTTTAGTGCCACTTGTTTGAACTTGAATTAAATCAAAATGCAAACATACGATAAACAACTTTGTAAAGGTAATAAAACTTAAATTTAAAGTTATGATTGACAGTTATTATTTCTTGTTTACAGGGATTTGATGCCACATGCTTTGACCTTGGCTGTGGCACAACCAAAGGTTGTTTCCATGACTGTAACTATGGAGCATCCTGGACTTTCCTGGTAACATGGAAGGATAATGGTGGTGATAGTGTGGAGTTTGAGATGAAGGCAAAGATACCAACAGCTGACAATTACTGGGTCTCACTTGGATTGTCAGATGATAAGAAAATGGTATGTGAGTTAACACTTGGATTGTCTGATGATAAGAAAATGGTATGTGAGTTAAGACTTGGATTGTCTGATGATAAGAAAATGGTATGTGAGTTAACACTTGGATTGTCTGATGATAAGAAAATGGTATGTGAGTTAACACTTGGATTGTCTGATGATAAGATAATGGTATGTGAGTTAACACTTGGATTGTCTGATGATAAGAAAATGGTATGTGAGTTAAGACTTGGATTGTCTGATGATAAGAAAATGGTATGTGAGTTAACACTTGGATTGTCTGATGATAAGAAAATGGTATGTGAGTTAAGACTTGGATTGTCTGATGATAAGAAAATGGTATGTGAGTTAACACTTGGATTGTCTGATGATAAGAAAATGGTATGTGAGTTCAGACTTGGATTGTCTTATGATAAGAAAATGGTATGTGAGTTAACACTTGGATTGTCTGATGATAAAAAAAATGGTATGTGAGTTAATACTTGGATTGTCTGATGATAAGAAAATGGTATGTGAGTTAACACTTGGATTGTCTGATGATAAGAAAATGGAATGTGAGTTATTAGCTGAATCCATGTTCTCTGAGTAAAAATTATTTGCAAAAATGTAAAAAAGAAATAACAAGAAGTAATGTTCAAATCTATAATGAAACAGTCTTTTAAAGAACAGTACAATTTACAATTTTATCTGACAACAATTGTTGTACTAAGGGACTCAGTATCATCTACAAATCTCTATGCAGATGACACAACATTGTCAGACATCCAAAACACAAAGCAAGAACTCAAAATTTCTCTACATAATGTCTTGAACAAACTGGACAACTGGTGCCTATGCAATGGCATGGTGGTTAATACTGGTAAAACTAAAATATTACTTATCTCAACACAGAAAAGAAGAACAAAACTTGATAGTGATGAACTGTGTCTGACATGGAAGGATACAAATTTGCAAATGGTCTGTCACGATAGTCTACTTGTTGTTTTGGTAGACAATAATCTATCATGGACTGAACATATCAAACATATCAGTAAAAAAAGTCAATTCAAGTTTTCTCAGTAGGATAAGATACTTTCTCCTAGAAAAACACAGAAAACCAATTTAAAAAAGTTACATACAACTCTATTTTGACTACTGTAATACAGTATATGGTAATTCAAATGATAAAAACTTAGCAAAGTTGGCATATCTGCATATCTCCAAAAAAAAGAGCATTTCAGTTAATATCAATCCATCAATCATTATAAGCAGGATTTTTAATGTGGAGGTGATAGCTAATGCAAGTTATAATTTATTAAAATTTGTATTTAATAATCAAATTGTTACATCCATATCTGACACAAGCATCTTCAAAAGGAGAATATATATATATATATATATATATATATATATATATATATATATATATATATATATATATATATGCTTCTCTGAGGAATCCTGAAAGTATCTTTCATGTTCATAATATAGATGTATCCTTGATACAGAGGAATTCTTAAGACAGGTTTCATTATATTCTAGTTTATTTTGTTTGTCCGATAAATTTAAAAAATTGAAACACTGAATAGGATAAAATATTGATTAAGATTGCAATGTTTGCATTTGTACTGGTTTAGTTTAGTTTAATGCCTGTGGATGTTTACTAAATTGGAAAACATACAAATGAACATGCATGTGGACTGAGTGACACCACCCATTCTAATTAAGATACATATTTGCACAGGACTGGTAGATATGATTTTTTTAATTAATTCATTTGTCAAAGTATTAAGTTTTTATATCAAACGTGACATTGCTAGGAAAAAGTATAAGTTTCAGAGAAGGGCCTATTACCCAGTATTATGCAAAAGGTTGATTTACTGATAGTGATGATACACATGGTGTGTACAGTTATGTGTGACTGGTGTGTATATACTGTATGTGCCAAATGGTGTGTACAGTTATGTGCCACATGGTGTGTACAGTTATGTCTCACATGGTGTGTACATGCTGTCTGTGCCACAGTGTGTGTATTTAATACATGTTATACTATTGGTCATATACAACATTGTTCAAGATTCTTTTAAAAAAAAATAGAAAATTTATTGTCACAAAATGACAAATAAGCAAAAGCCTAATAAGAAATTAAATATTCCTATTGTTTATATCATATAAATACATTTCATATTTCTGAATTTGGGTGGGTATTGTTGACTACTCAAAATATTAATACATTTTTGTGTATATTTCAGGGGAATGACAGTGTGATGGATTGCATTGTAAATTCAGGTGCTATCACAGTACATTCCTCATACAATTTACCAGAGTATTCCAATGAGTTATTACAGCCTGTAAGTATTCCACAGTATGATTTCAAATTATGAAGAAATTTTCTACTGAGTAGCTTAAATGTCTTTTATTATTGATTTGACAACATCATGATGAAAAATACAAATTTAGTGGCCATCTTGTGATCTATCAATCATGAGTATTTAACTTGCAAATTCTCTTTTGGATGTTTGAAGCCATATCTAGCTTAATCAGTGTCATGACTTAAAAATAGCCATATCTAACACAATCAGTGTCAGGACTTAAAAATAGCCATATCTAACACAATCAGTGTCAGGACTTAAAAATAGCCATATCTAACACAATCAGTGTCATGACTTAAAAATAGCCATATCTAACACAATCAGTGTCATAAATTAAAAATATCCAATAAAACTTGTGTCCAGCCAATTAGGCTATTAAATAAAGTTGGATTCTTGGATATCATTTCTTATGTATGGACTATTTCTTATTTATAGACTATTTCTTATTTTTGTACTAGTCTTTATTTACAGACCATTTCCTATATATGGACCATTTCTATTTTGGAATATTTCTCATTTATGGACCATTTCTTATTTATGGACTATTTCTTGGGGGGGGGATTTAGCTAGTCTTGAGTTTGTTGTTTTATGGCCTAGAAAACTGATAATTCGAAAGAGCTTTGTTGCTTGTAATATTGTTAGTATCCCTCCACCAACAGAACCAACAAACACGTAATTGTTTTTAATCAGTTTGAAATTACATATTTGCCCTTGACATGTTTCTAAAAATGATCAATTCCAGTTTTTTCTCACTAATTTCAGTCACATTTAAGGATTGCAGATCATCATGCCTACATGATTCATATTTTTAAAATGTGATGTTACTCTCCCTTTCTTCTTTTAATAACAAGGCTTGAATTTAGCATTTTTATACTTATAAAATGGAAGGTAATTGGGCAAAATACAAGTTGAGAATTAAACCTTTGACATTTTTGGTAAGTGCTAAATTTTTGGTGATATTCATTTGTAAATTGCATAAAGTATTTTAAATGCATACATATTTGCAGAATGTAAAAGAAAACTTGTTTTGTGTGCTTTACCATGAGATAAGCTATTTAGCTTTAAGCCTACAAATGTGACAATGCATGTACTAATATAATACACTGAGGAAATGGGTATAACTATTTTATTTTCATGTGGATGCAACATGTCTCTTTCACATCCAAACATGTTCACAAATATGGAAATATTTTTTCTGAAATTATCTGAACTTATAGAAAATCTTTTACACTGTAAGCTCTAATGGCTTGCTTTGCTAGCATATTTTGTAAGAAATGTTAACACAGATATATTTTTTATTATTGTTCTGACTTTCCCCTAAAAATGAAATAGTTGTTCCCATTGTTGGTCTGGTGAGGCTCATTGGTTATGATATATCTCACAGTGATTAACTATAAGCTTGAACATGTATGACCTGTATCAGTTTCGTGCTACATCATTAATGCACTCAGCACAGCATAAAATAATGGTCTCTAAAAATAGGAGACTACTAATTTTAAAGAAGTTGTGATTAATAGTTGTGTTAAATTATTCAAATATTTCATTTTTCTTTGGGGGAAAAATTTAACTTGGCAACTAAGTAGTCAAACCATGTGTACCTTACAGATTTTACTAGTTTTTTAATTGCTCAAATTATAGCTGTGGAATTTTCAGTGGTTTTTTTAAAAACGTTTGTAAAAATTTATTTTTCTGTTTTTTTTATCCTACATTGGTATAAAGGCATCTGTTGAGGCAAATGTTCAAAATTGAGGTCATGATTCCTGATCTCTAGTCATAATTGAATGTAACAAATCTGGTTTCTTGCTGGGTTTTGTGTGGGAGGGTTGTCCCAAGCTCAAATACATTGCCAAGACTAAATACTTTATTTGATTGTGCTTTCCAAACAAATATGAAAAACTAATTTTATAAGAATTTTTTTTCTAGTCATTTGTATTTATTGCATTTTTTAGGGTTGGAATCACATGCTACTATTTGTATGCTCATGAAAAATTATATGTTAGTTATTATAAGATAAAAGCAATTCAGTTGTGCATGTATATTTTTATTCCAAATACTAAAAAAGTTAAACTTGAAACTGTTTGCAAAGTATCATAGTTACTGTTTACTCTTCAAGTCCTGGATTATCATATTATATCATACTGCTTGCCGACTATTAGAGCAAAATGTGATACTACTCAGGGACTCCAATAGAGTAATGTCATACTTCTCACAGACTCTAATAGAGTTTTCAGTAACTGCTTAGTTATTCTAATAACAGAGTTGTCATACTTCTCAGGGACTCTAATAACAGAGTTGTCATACTTTTCAGGGTCATTGCATTAGGTGACTATATATACACTGTGTATTGATTTCATTCCTTTTTCCAGGATACATTTGGCATCACTAGTAAAAGTGGAAAAGTAGAAAATGGTGTTCTAACATGCAGTTTTTCTCGTGTAAGGAGATTTGATTTAGTGTCCAGTGGAATGAGAAAAAGGAGGGTTGCTTCTTCTGTGGACAGTTTCTTTGACCTTGACACAGATTGGTACCTGTTTTTAGCTAGAGGAAACACAAATGGAGCCACAAGTTGGTATTATGATTTAGTCCAGTTCTCAGTATATCTTAGTTTTATATTGTTTTTCAACTTTTTCTACATATCTAATGTTGAAATTATTATCTCTAAGGTTGAAATTATTAAAATATATTATTAATACTTTGTTTGAATTTAACTATGTTAATCTAATTTAGCTATTGTTATCTTTCAGTTGCAAATACATTGACTGATTTACATGAAAATATTTAAGTGCTTATATAAATTACAATACTTCAGTCTCATATTTATGATGAAATCTAAAAATAGCTGACAGTGCAAAAGAATTTTTTATACAGTAGTGCAATGGTGTATGACAGATGTTTTTTTAATAATATTTTTCCATCAAATTTAATTCACTTTACATTCTCCTTTTTTGCTGGTAAACATTTGTAAATCATACATTGTCATATGTAATGTGCAAATTATATAATACTTTCAAATATCAAGTTCTTTAAGCCCTATGTGTGCCCATTATTTTCCACATTGTTCATTGGCTTGCTATCTTTGTGCCAATTACATTTTTAAAGTACATATTTTACTTAATTGTATTTCACTCATTACTCTGCAATACACTTCCTTCTTCCTATTTCAGTCACAAAGTCAATGCATACATCATTGCAAATTGTTTCCATGGTAATGGCAGACTTCCAGACATTGAGAGACATCTCTTCTCCTTACACTGGTTTAACCCAAGAACCATCGCTGTCTACAACCACATTGCTGCAAACCATAAGCCCTGTAACAGTCTAACCTCACTCTTTCAAATAATAACAATTGCCCTGTAGACTGTTTTCTTTTTTCTTTCAAGCACATAAAATGTTTTTGGAACATGATGTAATAGTCAAGAAATTTGATAGATTTTCTTTTTCTCTATATGTGCAACAAAAGTTGGTTAGGCAAGATATAATGGTCTTGAAATATGTCCAGAATCCAGACAGTAGTAATTAATTAAAGGTCTTTGAAATTGATATATAACTGTATTCTGTTTGCTTTGAGAAAATATGATGACCTTAAATTCAGCATATTGATGAACTATTAACTTTTAATAATATTGAATGAATTGTGCATGTAATATGTAATGACAAACACCACTACATTTTTGTCATTTTCAGGGGACAAAAATTAGAAGAAATGAGGTGAATTATTTATTTGTCCTCTGGCCTGTTGCATTATTCTAAGTGGACATATATTGCTAGAAAGATAAGAACAAATAAGCAAATTCTTTTAATGTCAGAATACACCACATTCTTAACAACTCATTCTGGTAACTTGCAAACCCACTTATAATGTGGGGTCAGGTATGGATCCAATTTTTTTAAATACCCCCCTAATTGATAACTATTTATTGAACTTTTAGAAAATTGCTAACTAAAATGTTGATATATCACTCATTTTATGGTTGAAAATGATAAAGAGGACCTGGATAATTTAATCAACATTATCGTCTTTTCATAAGACATCATATAATTGGTTACATTTTCTTTCCATATCACATTCTTAGTACATCATCAGATATTTAAATAAATTTTGATTAATGAAAGTGTCACTTATGCCTGGTGTAGAGAATTACATAAATAATTAAATATTAAATTAAAAAATTTTTATTCTGTAAAATTTGTGTTTTAATTCTTTCACTTAGTGTCTTTTAAGTGTAATCACCATAAATGCAATGTTTAATTAAACATAAAATGTATCAACGATGTACACAGGCATTGCTCTGAGATCCTGATTAAGTTTCAACTGTGTTTTGATAACTGACTTGCAGAAGTATTGGTTGTATTGTTGCACTGAATTAAAAGCTGGCCTCCTTTATATTATCACATCAGTTATGTCTTTGGATCAAGTAAAGGAGGTTGTGTAAGAGAAAACTTAAAAGGCACCCAAATCCATCCAAGTTAATATCTAGTGGCCCTGGTCATGGGTTGGGTGAACTCATTTGATCAGTTGAACACTGTTATAAATGTTGTTGTGTATGTAACATAAACTACCTTAATTTAACCAACTAATTCATAATAATGATCAAAGACAGCAAGGCAACAAAGTGAACTGAATACTTCACAAAATAAAGAGCTTGGTTTCACAGATATGGACCATTGTCTTGAACTGGCATTTAGAGATATCATCAAGAATGATACAAAGCTGTACTATCACTTCCAATGAAATCACAACATCAATATTGCACTAACAATACAAAATTTGAGTTTCAACATAGACTGTTGTCTCACGAAATAAATTCTGCTTGTTTTTGCACAAAAAAAAAGGAAACTTGTTTGGTGGTGTATCAACAGTTAGTTTAGGTCCCTTCTACTCCGACACCTGACTTGGCATGATACTATTAAATACCAGTCTTATGAAGAAACAAAAAAGCAGAGCATACAAACGATGATTGATGAAACAAGTTGGAATGATCTTTCACATGTTGGACATTTTGAAATAAATGTTATTTATACAGAATAATGAACAACTTCATTAGGAAACCACTTTACTGACAATTTTTATTGATGTGATTGTAAAATGAGGATTCAGTCATCAAACAACTCAAGCAGTTTCTTAAACCCACCCCCGCAAGGTTTCTTTGAAGTATAGCCTAAGCAGATTTTTGCAATTTTTGGTGGTCTCTTGTTAGCTCACACCCTTGCTCATAGAGCGGTCTATGTTTGTGGACCCAATTGTGTGTGAGTTATCAAAGGAGAAGTATATTTGCTATCCCCATTATCTGTTTGTCCACCCATTTTCCATTTACCTTTATGTAATCTTTTCAAAGAAGTCATTCTGTTTGGTAATGTTTATGTGTAATGATAACTCATAAGACCTCAGAGATGGTTTCAAGTTGCAAAGCTGGCCTTTAGAGAGGAACCAAAAGACCCATTAGTATTAATTTTAATGACACAGACATTTATGAACACAGTTTCATCCAAAAGGTGTGTATGGCTTGAGTCAACAGCAGAATGGGAGTCAAACTAAATTTTGTTAATTCCTATAACTTTTTCATCTCAGATTAAACATTTTGACAAATAAACAGTTATAAAAATGTTGATTTTACTCTGAAATTCAAAACACAAGCAGATTTGGCAAGTACTTGAACTTGCATTTTTATGATTGACCTATATCAATTCTTTTTTATAGGGTTTTAGTGCCACTTGTTTGAACTTGAAATAAATCAAAATGCAAACATACGATAAACAACTTTGTAAAGGTAATAAAACTTAAATTTAAAGTTATGATTGACAGTTATTATTTCTTGTTTACAGGGATTTGATGCCACATGCTTTGACCTTGGCTGTGGCACAACCAAAGGTTGTTTCCATGACTGTAACTATGGAGCATCCTGGACTTTCCTGGTAACATGGAAGGATAATGGTGGTGATAGTGTGGAGTTTGAGATGAAGGCAAAGATACCAACAGCTGACAATTACTGGGTCTCGCTTGGATTGTCAGATGATAAGAAAATGGTATGTAAGTTAACACTTGGATTGTCTGATGATAAGATAATGGTATGTTAGTTAAGACTTGGATTGTCTGATGATAAGAAAATGGTATGTGAGTTAAGACTTGGATTGTCTTATGATAAGAAAATGGTATGTGAGTTAATACTTGGATTGTCTGATGATAAAAAAATGGTATGTGAGTTAAGACTTGGATAGTCAAATGATAAGAAAATTTTATGTGAGTTAAGACTTGGATTGTCTGATGATAAGAAAATGGTATGTGAGTTAAGACTTGGATTGTCTGATGATAAGAAAATGGTATGTGAGTTAACACTTGGATTGTCTGATGATAAGAAAATGGTATGTGAGTTAAGACTTGGATTGTCTGATGATAAGAAAATGATATGTGAGTTAACACTTGGATTGTCTGATGAAGAGATAATGGAATGTGAGTTATTAGCTGAATCCATGTTCTCTGAGTAAAAATTATTTGCAAAAATGTAAAAAAGTAATAACAAGAAGAAATGTTCAAATCTATAATGAAACAGTCTTTTAAAGAACAGTACAATTTACAATTTTATCTGACAACAATTGTTGTACTAAGGGACTCAGTATCATCTACAGATCTCTATGCAGATGACACAACATTGTCAGACATCCAAAACACAAAGCAAGAACTCAAAATTTCTCTACATAATGTCTTGAACAAACTGGACAACTGGTGCCTATGCAATGGCATGGTGGTTAATACTGGTAAAACTAAAATATTACTTATCTCAACACAGAAAAGAAGAACAAAACTTGATAGTGATGAACTGTGTCTGACATGGAAGGATACAAATTTGCAAATGGTCTGTCACGATAGTCTACTTGTTGTTTTGGTAGACAATAATCTATCATGGACTGAACATATCAAACATATCAGTAAAAAAAGTCAATTCAAGTTTTCTCAGTAGGATAAGATACTTTCTCCTAGAAAAACACAGAGAACCAATTTAAAAAAGTTACATACAACTCTATTTTGACTACTGTAATACAGTATATGGTAATTCAAATGATAAAAACTTAGCAAAGTTGGCATATCTGCATATCTCCAAAAAAAAGAGCATTTCAGTTAATATCAATCCATCAATCATTATAAGCAGGATTTTTAATGTGGAGGTGATAGCTAATGCAAGTTATAATTTATTAAAATTTGTATTTAATAATCAAATTGTTACATCCATATCTGACACAAGCATCTTCAAAAGGAGAATATATATATATATATATATATATATATATATATATATATATATATATATATATATATATATGCTTCTCTGAGGAATCCTGAAAGTATCTTTCATGTTCATAATATAGATGTATCCTTGATACAGAGGAATTCTTAAGACAGGTTTCATTATATTCTAGTTTATTTTGTTTGTCCGATAAATTTAAAAAATTGAAACACTGAATAGGATAAAATATTGATTAAGATTGCAATGTTTGCATTTGTACTGGTTTAGTTTAGTTTAATGCCTGTGGATGTTTACTAAATTGGAAAACATACAAATGAACATGCATGTGGACTGAGTGACACCACCCATTCTAATTAGGATACATATTTGCACAGGACTGGTAGATATGATTTTTTTAATTAATTCATTTGTCAAAGTATTCAGTTTTTATATCAAACGTGACATTGCTAGGAAAAAGTATAAGTTTCAGAGAAGGGCCTATTACCCAGTATTATGCAAAAGGTTGATTTACTGATAGTGATGATACACATGGTGTGTACAGTTATGTGTGACTGGTGTGTATATACTGTATGTGCCAAATGGTGTGTACAGTTATGTGCCACATGGTGTGTACAGTTATGTCTCACATGGTGTGTACATGCTGTCTGTGCCTCAGTGTGTGTATTTAATACATGTTATACTATTGGTCATATACAACATTGTTCAAGATTCTTTTAAAAAAAAATAGAAAATTTATTGTCACAAAATGACAAATAAGCAAAAGCCTAATAAGAAATTAAATATTCCTATTGTTTATATCATATAAATACATTTCATATTTCTGAATTTGGGTGGGTATTGTTGACTACTCAAAATATTAATACATTTTTGTGTATATTTCAGGGGAATGACAGTGTGATGGATTGCATTGTAAATTCAGGTGCTATCACAGTACATTCCTCATACAATTTACCAGAGTATTCCAATGAGTTATTACAGCCTGTAAGTATTCCACAGTATGATTTCAAATTATGAAGAAATTTTCTACTGAGAATCTTAAATGTCTTTTATTATTGATTTGACAACATCATGATGAAAAATACAAATTTAGTGGCCATCTTGTGATCTATCAATCATGAGTATTTAACTTGCAAATTCTCTTTTGGATGTTTGAAGCCATATCTAGCTTAATCAGTGTCATGACTTAAAAATAGCCATATCTAACACAATCAGTGTCAGGACTTAAAAATAGCCATATCTAACACAATCAGTGTCAGGACTTAAAAATAGCCATATTAACACAATCAGTGTCATAAATTAAAAATAGCCAATAAAACTTGTGTCCAGCCAATTAGGCTATTAAATAAAGTTGGATTCTTGGATATCATTTCTTATTTATGGACTATTTCTTATTTATAGACTATTTCTTATTTTTGTACTAGTCTTTATTTACAGACCATTTCCTATATATGGACCATTTCTATTTTGGAATATTTCTCATTTATGGACCATTTCTTATTTATGGACTATTTCTTGGGGGGGGGGATTTAGCTAGTCTTGAGTTTATTGTTTTATGGCCTAGAAAACTGATAATTCGAAAGAGCTTTGTTGCTTGTAATATTGTTAGTATCCCTCCACCAACAGAACCAACAAACAAGTAATTGTTTTTAATCAGTTTGAAATTACATATTTGCCCTTGACATGTTTCTAAAAATGATCAATTCCAGTTTTTTCTCACTAATTTCAGTCACATTTAAGGATTGCAGATCATCATGCCTACATGATTCATATTTTTAAAATGTGATGTTACTCTCCCTTTCTTCTTTTAATAACAAGGCTTGAATTTAGCATTTTTATACTTATAAAATGGAAGGTAATTGGGCAAAATACAAGTTGAGAATTAAACGTTTGACATTTTTGGTAAGTGCTAAATTTTTGGTGATATTCATTTGTAAATTGCATAAAGTATTTTAAATGCATTCATATTTGCAGAATGTAAAAGAAAGCTTGTTTTGTGTGCTTTACCATGAGATAAGCTATTTAGCTTTAAGCCTACAAATGTGACAATGCATGTACTAATATAATACACTGAGGAAATGGGTATAACTATTTTATTTTCATGTGGATGCAACATGTCTCTTTCACATCCAAACATGTTCACAAATATGGAAATATTTTTTCTGAAATTATCTGAACTTATAGAAAATCTTTTACACTGTAAGCTCTAATGGCTTGCTTTGCTAGCATATTTTGTAAGAAATGTTAACACAGATATATTTTTTATTATTGTTCTGACTTTCCCCTAAAAATGAAATAGTTGTTCCCATTGTTGGTCTGGTGAGGCTCATTGATTATGATATATCTCACAGTGATTAACTATAAGCTTGAACATGCAAGACCTGTATCAGTTTGGTGCTACATCATTAATGCACTCAGCACAGCATAAAATAATGGTCTCTAAAAATAGGGGACTACTAATTTTAAAGAAGTTGTGATTAATAGTTGTGTTAAATTATTCAAATATTTCATTTTTCTTTGGGGGAAAAATTTAACTTGGCAACTAAGTAGTCAAACCATGTGTACCTTGCAGATTTTACTAGTTTTTTAATTGCTCAAATTATAGCTGTGGAATTTTCAGTGGTTTTTTTAAAAACGTTTGTAAAAATTTATTTTTCTGTTTTTTTATCCTACATTGGTATAAAGGCATCTGTTGAGGCAAATGTTCAAAATTGAGGTCATGATTCCTGATGTCTAGTCATAATTGAATGTAACAAATCTGGTTTCTTGCTGGGTTTTGTGTGGGAGGGTTGTCCCAAGCTCAAATACATTGCCAAGACTAAATACTTTATTTGATTGTGCTTTCCAAACAAATATGAAAAACTAATTTTATAAGAATTTTTTTCTAGTCATTTGTATTTATTGCATTTTTTAGGGTTGGAATCACATGCTACTATTTGTATGCTCATGAAAAATTATATGTTAGTTATTATAAGATAAAAGCAATTCAGTTGTGCATGTATATTTTTATTCCAAATACTAACAAAAGTTAAACTTGAAACTGTTTGCAGAGTATCATAGTTACTGTTTACTCTTAAAGTCCTGGATTATCATATTATATCATACTGCTTGCCGATTATTAGAGCAAAATGTGATACTACTCAGGGACTACAATAGAGTAATGTCATACTTCTCACAGACTCTAATAGAGTTTTCAGTAACTGCTTAGTTATTCTAATAACAGAGTTGTCATACTTCTCAGGGACTCTAATAACAGAGTTGTCATACTTTTCAGGGTCATTTCATTAGGTGACTATATATACACTGTGTATTGATTTCATTCCTTTTTCCAGGATACATTTGGCATCACTAGTAAAAGTGGAAAAGTAGAAAATGGTGTTCTAACATGCAGTTTTTCTCGTGTAAGGAGATTTGATTTAGTGTCCAGTGGAATGAGAAAAAGGAGGGTTGCTTCTTCTGTGGACAGTTTCTTTGACCTTGACACAGATTGGTACCTGTTTTTAGCTAGAGGAAACACAAATGGAGCCACAAGTGGGTATTATGATTTAGTCCAGTTCTCAGTATATCTGAGTTTTATATTGTTCTTCAACTTTTTCTACATATCTAATGTTGAAATTATTATCTCTAAGGTTGAAATTATTAAAATATATTATTAATACTTTGTTTGAATTTAACTATGTTAATCTAATTTAGCTATTGTTATCTTTCAGTTGCAAATACATTGACTTATTTACATGAAAATATTTAAGTGCTTATATAAATTACAATACTTCAGTCTCATATTTATGATGAAATTTGGAAATAGCTGGCAGTGCAAAAGAATTTTTTATACAGTAGTGCAATGGTGTATGACAGATGTTTTTTTAATAATATTTTTCCATCAAATTTAATTCACTTTACATTCTCTTTTTTTGCTGGTAAACATTTGTAAATCACACATTGTCATATGTAATGTGCAAATCATATAATACTTTCAAATATCAAGTTCTTTAAGCCCTATGTGTGCCCATTATTTTCCACATTGTTCATTGGCTTGCTATCTTTGTGCCAATTACATTTTTAAAGTACATATTTTACTTAATTGTATTTCACTCATTACTCTGCAATACACTTCCTTCTTCCTATTTCAGTCACAAAGTCAATGCATACATCATTGCCAACTGTTTCCATGGTAATGGCAGACTTCCAGACATTGAGAGACATCTCTTCTCCTTACACTGGTTTAACCCAAGAACCATCACTGTCTACAACCACATTGCTGCAAACCATAAGCCCTGTAACAGTCTAACCTCACTCTTTCAAATAATAACAATTGCCCTGTAGATTTTTTTCTTTTTTCTTTCAAGCACATAAAATGTTCTTGGGACAATATGTAATTGTCAAGAAATTTGATAGATTTTCTTTTTCTCTATATGTGCAACAAAAGTTGGTTAGGCAAGATATAATGGTCTTGAAATATGTCCAGAATCCAGACAGTAGTAATTAATTAAAGGTCTTTGAAATTGATATATAACTGTATTCTGTTTGCTTTGAGAAAATATGATGACCTTAAATTCAGCATATTGATGAACTCTTAACTTTTAATAAATTTGAGTGAATTGTGCATGTCCTATGGAATGACAAACACCACTACATTTTTGTCATTTTCAGGGGACAAAAATTAGAAGAAATGAGGTGAATTATTTATTTGTCCTCTGGCCGGTTGCATCATTCTAAGTGGACATATATTGCTAGAAAGATAAGAACAAATAAGCAAATTCTTTTAATGTCAGAATACACCACATTCTTAATAACTCATTCTGGTAACTTGCGAACCCACTTATAATGTGGGGTCAGGCGTGGATCCCATATTTTGACAAAAAATGCCTCCTCCCAATTGATTACTATTTATTGAACTTTTAGAAAATTGCTAACTAAAACGTTGATATATCGCTCATTTAATGGTTGAAAATGATAAAGAGGACCTGGATAATTTAATCAACGTTATCATCTTTTCATAAGATATCATATAATTGGTTACATTTTCTTTCCATATCACATTCTTAGTACATCATCCGATATTTAAGTAAATTTTGATTAATGAAAGTGTCACTTATGTCTGGTGTAGAGAAGTACATAAATAATTAAATATTAAATTAAAAAAATGTTATTCTGTAAAATTTGTGTTTTAATTCTTTCATTTAGTGTCTTTTAAGTGTAATCACCATAAATGCAATGTATAATTAAACATAAAATGTATCAACGATGTACACAGGCATTGCTCTGAGATCCTGATTAAGTTTCAACTGTGTTTTGATAACTGACTTGCAGAAGTATTGGTTGTATTGTTGCGCTGAATTAAAAGCTGGCCTCCTTTATATTATCACATCAGTTATGTTTTTGGATCAAGTAAAGGAGGTTGTGTAAGAGAAAACTTAAAAGGCACCCAAATCCAGCCAAGTTAACATCTAGTGGCCCTGGTCATGGGTTGGGTGAACTCATTTGATCAGTTGAACACTGTTATAAATGTTGTTGTGTATGTAACATAAACTACCTTAATTTAACCAACTAATTCATAATCTTGATCAAAGACAGCAAGGCAACAAAGTGAACTGAATACTTCACAAAATAAAGAGCTTGGTTTCACAGATATGGACCATTGTCTTGAACTGGCATTTAGAAATATCATCAAGAATAATACAAAGCTGTACTATCACTTCCAATGAAATCACAACATCAACATTGCACTAACAATACAAAATTTGAGTTTCAACATAGACTGTTGTCTCACTAAATAAGTGCTGCTTGTTTTTGCAGAAAAAAGGATTCTTGTTAGAATGTGTATCAACAGTTAGTTTAGGTCCCTTCTACTCCGACACCTGACTTGGCATGATACTATTAAATACCAGACTTATGAACAAAAAATAAGCAGTGCATACAGACGATGATTGATGAAACCAGTTGGAATGATCTTTCACATGTTGGACATTTTGAAAATAAATGTTATTTATACAGAATAATGAACAACTTCATTAGGAAACCACTTTACTGACAATTTTTATTGATGTGATTGTAAAATGAGGATTCAGTCATCAAACAACTCAAGCAGTTTCTTAAATCTCTCCCCCTGCCGCAAGGTTTCTTCAAAGTGTAGCCTAAGCAAATTTTTGCAATTTTTGGTGATCTCTTGGTAACTCACACCCTTGCTTATAAAGCAGTCTATGTTTGTGGACCCCATTGTGCATGAGTTATCAAAGAAGAGGTATATTTGCTATCCCCATTATCTGTTTGTCCACCCATTTTCCATTCACCTTTATGTAATCTTTTCAAAGAAGTCATTCTGTTTGGTAATGTTTATGTGTAATGATAACTTATAGGACCTCAGAGGGGTTTCAAGTTGCAAAGCGGGACCTTAGAGAGGAACCAAAAGACCCATTTGTATTAATTTTAATAACACAGACATTTATGAACACAGTTTGATCCAAAGGGTGTGTATGGCTTGAGTCAACAGCAGAATTGGAGTCAAACTAAATTTTGTTAATTCCTATAACTTTTTCATCTCAGATTAAATGTTTTGACAAATAAACAGTTATTAAAGGTTTTTTTTTACTTTGTAATTCAAAACACAAGCAGATTTTGCAAGTGATTGAACTTGCTTTTATTTATGATTGACCTTTATCAATTCTTGTTTATAGGGTTTTAGTGCCACTTTTTTGAACTTGAATTTAATCAAAATGAAAACATACGATAAACAACTTTGTAAAGGTAATAAAACTTAAATTTAATGTTATGATTGACAGTTATTATTTCTTGTTTACAGGGATTTGATGCCACATGCTTTGACCTTGGCTGTGGCACATCCAAAGGTTGTTTCCATGACTGTAGCTATGGGGCATCCTGGACTTTCCTGGTAACATGGAAGGATAATGGTGGTGATAGTGTGGAGATTGAGATGAAGGCAAAGATACCAACAGCTGACAATTACTGGGTCTCACTTGGATTGTCTGATGATAAGATAATGGTATGTGAGTTAACACTTGGATTGTCTGATGATAAGAAAATGGTATGTGAGTTAACACTTGGATTGTCTGATGATAAGAAAATGGTATGTGAGTTAACACTTGGATTGTCTGATGATAAGAAAATGGTATGTGAGTTAATACTTGGATTGTCTGATGATAAGAAAATGGTATGTGAGTTAACACTTGGATTGTCTGATGATAAGAAAATGGTATGTGAGTTAACACTTGGATTGTCTGATGATAAGAAAATGGTATGTGAGTTAACACTTGGATTGTCTGATGATAAGAAAATGGTATGTGAGTTAACACTTGGATTGTCTGATGATAAGAAAATGGTATGTGAGTTAACACTTGGATTGTCTGATGATAAGAAAATGGTATGCGAGTTAATAGCTTCTTGATTTGAAAATACAAAAAATGTAAAGAAGAAACTTTCTCATCTATACTGAAATGTGTCTTTAAAATAAAGTGTGATTCATTGGCATGTGTCCTTTATATGGAGGATTCTAACTATAATTTATAGGTGGGTGTCCTTTATATGGAGGAGTCTCCAAAGTTTTATATTTATGTATGCATCAGCTGTTGACTGAACACATGTATATTTTTTAAGGCAGATTTGTTTTAACTGCATTCAGCAAGAGTCCTAAGTGAGCTTTTCATTTAAAGTCAATTTTGTTCAGGATAAAGATCTGGAAAAGTTTATTTCATGAAGTGGGGGAACCATGTGTTTGGCATTGGAATCTAATATTTCTTCAATCTTCTGGAGATGGCATTTATATAGCAATAATTAGAGCTTTAAATATTTGATGCATGCTGAGAAATTCCAGGTTAAAATCATTTTAAAATAGCTCAGGTAGTGGTAAACACAAAGTGGGTAACTTAGAATGCATGGCCTAGAGCTGAATGGTACATCAAGATATTAAATGCAGTGATAACTTGGAATGCATGGCCTAGAGCTGAATGGTATATCAGGACATTAGATGCAGTGATAACTCAGAATGAATGGTCTAGAGCTGAATGGTATATCGCAAATATTAGATGTAGTGATAACTTTAAATGCATGGCCTAGGGCTGAATGGTACATCAGGATATTAGATGCAGTGATGACTTGGAATGCATAGCTTAAAGCTGAACTGTATGCCAGAACATTAGAGGCAGTGATAACTTGGAATGCATGGCCTAGAACTGAATGGTACATTAGGATATTAGAGGGAGAGGTAGCTAGGAATGTATGGCCTAGAACTGAATGGTATATCAGGATATTAGATACAGTGATAACTTGGAATGCATGGCCTAGAACTGAATGGTACAGCAGGATATTAGATGCAGTGATAACTTGGAATGCATGGCCTAGAACTGAATGGTACAGCAGGATATTTGATGCAGTGATAACTTGGAATGCATGGCCTAGAACTGAATGGTACAGCAGGATATTAGATGCAGTGATAACATGGAATGCATGGCCTAGAACTGAATGGTACAGCAGGATATTAGATGCAATGATAATTTGAAATGCATGGCCTAGAGCTGAATGGTATATCAGGATATTAGATGCAGTGATAACTTGGAATGTATAACTTAAAACTGAACTGTATGCCAGAATATTAGAGGCATTGATAACTTGGAATGCATGGCCTAGAACTGAATGGTACATCAGGATATTTGATGCAGTGATAACTTGGAATGCATGGCTTAGAGCTGAATGGTTCATCAGGATTAGAGGCAGAGGTAGCTGGGAATGCAAGGCCTAGAAATGAATGGAATGTCAGAATATCAGAGACAGTGGTTGGCTCTGAATGTGTAAATGGTAGTGGTGTGTGAATAGAATTATATGAGTTGTGCTGAAACTTTGCAGAATATTTAACTCGTGTTAAAATGGTTACGGTTAGAAATTAGTAGTTATCTTTGTCAATGTTGTTGTCATTTATCAGGAATAAATGTGAACCTGCTCATTGGTGTGCATGTGTATATCTTCTAGTTATACAGTATATCAGTGTATGAGAAATATTGAAAATATCAGCTTTGATTGGACTAGCTGTCCATTGTAATGTCAGAATTTTAATTTGCATTCTTGGATATGGCTGCATAATTAGAGGAGGTATTAGAATTGGCATGGGGTCAGGGCTATGGGATTCAGAGAAGGCTATAACTGGGGGAAGGTCTGTGTGATTAAGAGAAGGGTTGTAACTGGGGACAAGTTTTTATGATTAAGAGAAGGGTTGAAACTGGGGGCAGGGCTGTGTGATTAAGTGAAGAACTGGAACTGGGAGCAAGTATGGATAATTATGACAAGGGTTGGAACTGGGGGCAGATCTATGTGATTAAGAGAAGAGTTGAAACTGGTGACAGGGCTACCTGATTAAGAGAAGGGTTGGAACTAGGGGCAAGGCTACCTGATTAAGAGAAGGGTTGGAACTAGGGGCAAGGCTACCTGATTAAGAGAAGGGTTGGAACTAGGGGCAAGGCTACCTGATTAAGAAAAGGGTTGGAACTGGGGGCAAGGCTACCTGATTAAGAGAATGGTTGGAACTAGGGGCAGGGTTGCCTGATTAAGAGAAGGGTTGGAACTGGGGGCAAGGCTACCTGATTAAGAGAAGGGTTGGAACTAGGGGCAAGACTACCTGATTAAGAGAAGGGTTGTAACTAGGGGCAAGGCTACCTGATTAAGAGAAGGGTTTGAAGTAGGGGCAAGGCTGCCTGATTAAGAGAAGTGTTGGAACTAGGGGCAAGGCTACCTGATTAAGAGAAGGGTTTGAACTAGGGGCAAGGCTACCTCATTAGGAGAAGAGTTTGAACTAGGGGCAAGGCTACCTGATTAAGAGAAGGGTTGGAACTGGGGGCAAGGCTACCTGATTAAGAGAAGGGTTGGAACTAGGGGCAAGGCTACCTGATTAAGAAAAGGGTTGGAACTGGGGGCAAGGCTACCTGATTAAGAGAATGGTTGGAACTAGGGGCAGGGTTGCCTGATTAAGAGAAGGGTTGGAACTGGGGGCAAGGCTACCTGATTAAGAGAAGGGTTGGAACTAGGGGCAAGACTACCTGATTAAGAGAAGGGTTGTAACTAGGGGCAAGGCTACCTGATTAAGAGAAGGGTTTGAAGTAGGGGCAAGGCTGCCTGATTAAGAGAAGTGTTGGAACTAGGGGCAAGGCTACCTGATTAAGAGAAGGGTTTGAACTAGGGGCAAGGCTACCTCATTAGGAGAAGAGTTTGAACTAGGGGCAAGGCTACCTGATTAAGAGAAGGGTTGGAACTGGGGGCAAGGCTACCTGATTAAGAGAAGGGTTGGAACTAGGGGCAAGGCTACCTGATTAAGAGAAGGGTTGGAGCTGGGGGCAAGGCTACCTGATTAAGAGAAGGGTTGGAACTAAGGGCAAGGCTGCCTGATTAAGAGAAGGGTTGGAACTAGGGGCAAGGCTACCTGATTAAGAGAAGGGTTTGAACCAGGGGCAAGGCTACCTGATTAAGAGAAGTGTTGGAACTGGGGGCAAGGCTACCTGATTAAGAGAAGGGTTGTAACTAGGGGCAAGGCTACCTGACTAAGAGAAGGGTTGAAGCTGGGGGCAAGGCTACCTGATTAAGAGAAGGGTTGGAACTAGGGGCAAGGCTGCCTGATTAAGAGAAGGGTTGGAGCTGGGGGCAAGGCTACCTGATTAATAGAAGTGTTGGAACTGGGGGCAAGGCTATCTGATTAAGAGAAGGGTTGGAACTAGGGGCAAGGCTACCTGATTAAGAGAAGGGTTTGAACTAGGGGTTGGGCATTATGATTATGAGATGAATTAGAAATAACATGATCTGATGATGGACAGAATTGAGATTGGAGGAGTATGGCTGCATGATTAGGCAATTGCCTGGAATGGTGGTGTCATTGGTTGCATGATTAGGGATTGCCTTGAATGGTGGTGTCAGTGGCTGCATGATTATGCAATGGTTGGAATGGTGGTATAAGTGGCTGCATGTTTTGGAGAGTAATTGGAATAGAGGGGAGAGCTGAATGCTTGATGATGACATGGGTTGGAGTTTATATGATTAGAACAGGGATTGGAATTAGAAGTGAGAGAGTTGCCAGTTTAGGACAGTAGTTGGAATTGGAGGAAAACAGCCTGCATGATTAGGACCATTGGGGAGAGCATTGTTGCATGATTTAGGAGAAATGTTGGAATTGATTTTGGGAGGGATTTTAATGGCTGCATTATTGGGAGAGTGTGGAATCGGTAGAGATAGAGGCTTCATTATGAAGAGATTTCAAATTGGACAGCACACCAGAGGGATTGTTGGGAAACAAATTAAGATATGTGATTGTTATTAATACTGAATAAGAGATTAAAATAACAACATGATACAATTCCAGAGGTAACTATTGGTGCTGCCATTCCAGAGGTAACCATTGGTGCTGCATCTGTTTGTGCTGTAACCATGCATGCTGACTTAAATATTTTTTCTATCTCATTTAAGTCTCTCCACCTTTATGTCATACTACATTTCCATTCAATAACTACAGTTATTCCCTTTTTCAAAGGTCACATGGTAAGGCCAATACTGACATGGTCAAGTTAAGCATATTTAGAAAATAAATTCCAATGAAAAACATGCTTTTTCAAATGATCCACATTGTAAGTTGTGTACATGCTGTATGTGTCATATGGTGTGTACATGCTGTATGTGTCACATGGTGTGAGCATGCTGTATATACCATTTGGTATGTACATGCTGTATATGTCACATTTGTGTGTGCATACTGTATGTGCCATTTTGTATGTACATGCTGTATGTGCCACATGGTGTGTACAAGCTGTATGTGACACATGGTGTGTACATGCTGTATGTGCCACATGGTGTGTGCATGCTGTATGTGCCACATGGTGTGTGCATGCTGTATGTGTCATTTGGTATGTACATGCTGTATGTGCCACATGGTGTGTGCATGCTGTATATGCCCCATGGTGTGTGCATGCTGTATGTGTCATTTGGTATGTACATGCTGTATGTGCCACATGATGTGTGCATGCTGTATGTGCCACATGGTGTGTGCATGCTGTATGTGCCATTTGGTATGTACATGCTGTATGTGCCACATGGTGTTTACATGCTGTATGTGCCACATGGTGTGTGCATGCTGTATGTGCCATTTGGTATGTACATGCTGTATGTGCCACATGGTGTTTACATGCTGTATGTGCCACATGGTGTGTGCATGCTGTATGTGCCATTTGGTATGTACATGCTGTATGTGCCACATGGTGTTTACATGCTGTATGTGCCACATGGTGTGTGCATGCTGTATGTGCCATTTGGTATGTACATGCCACATGGTGTGTACATGCTGTATGTGCCACATGGTGTGTGCATGCTGTATGTGCCATTTGGTATATACATTCTGTATATGCCACATGGTGTGTACATGCTGTATGTGCCACATGGTGTGTACATGCTGTATGTGCCATTTGGTATATACATTCTGTATATGCCAGATGGTGTGTACATGCTGTATGTGCCACATTATGTGTACACAATATATTTTCATACTGCTTTTAAGCACTTCATTTGCCTAGTTGCAGGAGGCCATGGTTTCAAACCTTGGCTGAGTCATACCCAAGTTATAAAAATGGTACTAATAGCTGCCTCACTAGTTGCTCAGCATTAAGAGGTTAGGACTAGTTGGCTTGCTATCAGGATATTGTGACTTGTTAGGGACATCATATTACATGTCTGCAGCATGATGCACAAGTTCTAGACATCACTAAAAACTGACACACTGCAGACATCATAGCAATATGACTGAAAAATCATTAAAGCTACATTAAAATTTCAAATCACATACACACACACACACAAACAAATTCATACTATAGGTCACATAGAAACTGTTCACATGCAGACTTGTTTTAAAAAAATGTAAATATTTACTGTCACGAAGAACAGATAAGCAAAAACTTGTTTTAACTTATTAAAAAGGAAATTTTTATATTGTCCTTGTCATACAAATATATTTTATATCAATATTTGTGGATTGCTACTCAAAATATTAATACATTTTTGTGTATATTTTAGGGGAATGACAGTGTGATGGATTGCATTGTTCATTCAGGTACTGTAACAGTACATTCTTCATATAATTTTCCAGAGAAGTCGAATGGCCTATTACAACCCGTAAGTTATCCTTGGTACAGTTCCAAATTGTAAAGAAACTTTCAATGTCTTTTATTACTGATATATACCTACATGATGAAATAAACAAAAGTTATCAGCCACCTTGTGGTCTACCTGTAAGGAGTACTTAACTCCCAAATTCTCTTGTTGATATCATGTGCCTTTGTAGCCATATCTAACGCAATCACACAGGCACTCTTGTTGATATCATGTGCCTTTGTAGCCATATCTAACACAATCACACAGGCACTCTTGTTGATATTATGTACCTTTGTAGTCATATCTAACACAACCACATAGGCACTCTTGTAACTTATAAAAAGCCTATAAAATATTGGTCTAGCCATTATGTTATTAAATAAAGTTGGATTCTTGGATATCATTTCTTATTTTTGGACTATTTCTTATTTAAGGACTATTTCTTTTTTATGGGCTGTTTCTTAATTATCGACTACCATTATTTATTATTTATGTACTATGAACTATTTATTTATGAAAAATTTCTTATTTATGGACTATTTTGTATTTTATGGACCTTACCTATGAACTGTTTCTTTTTTATGCACTTTGGCTGGTCATGAGTTTGTTGTTTTGAGGTATAGAAAACTGTAATTGTGGTGAGTATGGTTGATTGTAAGTGTAATCAAAAATGTATATTTGAACAGGATCCACATTATTTACCTCTCAAATCACATGAAATTACATATTTATGTTTAATGTTTCCCAAATGATTTATTTCATCAGCCTTGCTATTAGTGAGATCTGAATACAAGATAAATATGGAAGTTGCTAGATGAGAATTCCAGGTCCTTAAAGGTCATAAACTAAGCAAAATACTCCTGCATATTTCCATAATGTAAAAGACAACTCCTTTGACCTTTATTCCTGTACCATAAGATAAGCTGTTTAGCATGTAGCCTAGTTTTGTGGCCTTACATGCAATGGATTAAGACATAGCTATTGTATTTTCAAGGGGAAACTGGATATATCTTTTGCACCAAACTATTTTATTCACAAATATGGAAACATTTTTCTGAAATTATTTTTATTTCAGGAAAGTCTGTTACTATATCTGCTCTGATAACATTCTCTGTTGTTATTTTTGGTAGGACATATTATCACAAACATTTTTTTTTTGTGATATTGTCCTGACCATCCCCATAAAATTAAATGGTTGTCCCCAATATGTTCTTGTTGATCAGGAGGTGCTCATTGTTTATGAATCTCTTGCAATAAAAAGTATAAACTTCAATGTGTGATCTGTATTTTTTTAGTAACATGTCATTATGATATTTGTGCAATGCACATAATTAAAAAAAAATTAAAAATATTTCCTAAAAATGTGACTGTACTAATTTTGAAAAATCATGATTTATGTTTACAATGAAGATTCAGTAGTTGTGAATAAAAAATGTGATTAAATTATCCAAGTCTTTCATTTTTTAGGGAAGGAGGAAGAACTATTGTTGCTAAATACCAATTAAACATGTTATGTCAAGTGTATTCATGTTTCAACTCTGTCCTTTAATTTGGTTTCAGTGCAATCATCATATATTCAAATGAACTGTTGTACCCAAGCTTGCAAAATGTCAGTCTATCATCATAGCTGTCTGCAACTGTTTATGAAAGATCCTAATTAAGTGCCAATTGTATTTTGATCTCTGACTTGTGGAAGCACTTGTTGTATTGTTACAATCATTTAAAAGCAGACTAGCTTGGTATTGTGATGTTAAAATTAAAAAGCATGCAAATCCTACCTGCATAACAGCCAGCAGCCATTATGCTTAAGCAACTTCCAGAGTTTATGATGAACTTTAAATTCCTGAATTGGCACTCAGAGGTTTCTGAATGGTTGAGAAAATGTTTCACTTGCAATGACAGTATGGTATAAATATTTTGTTAATAGAAGAAGTAAAACTACAGAGTTTTGATGCTGATGGACATTCTTTCACAAAAGAAATGTCTCTGGTCTTTAAAAAAAAAAGGAATCTTGTTGAGAACCAAGAACAAAAAGCACAATTTTTTTATGTAGTCATGATGAATCTTGAAACTACTTCGAATAATGTTGTTAATAATCTTTCAAATTTCATTTTTCCTTAAAAAAAACCCCCACAAATATTCAAATTGTAATTATAAAATGAGTAATCAGCCTTGAAACGGCCCTGTTTCCCAAACATCCATTTCATTTTTCTCGATGTCAAGCAGGAATGGCATCATTTTTTTTTAGGTCCTTCTATAATTTGCACACTCATTAATAGTGTGATTTATATTTCTGGACTACACTGAGCATGAGTTATCAAGGGAGATAACCAGTAAAATAATAGGCATTTAAACAAGGGTTTTGGAAGTTGATATTTTTATCACTTGCAAACAAAGCAGATAGAAAAATGATAAAACTTTTAAGAGCCACTCATATACTGATATATTGATCTCTGATGGAGTAAACTTCATGATGTTTAGGGACTCTTAATATATATATATATATATATATATATATATATATATATATATATATATATATATATATATATATATATATATATATATATATATATAGTAAATGTCATACTGGTTAGGGCTCCAGTATATATATAGTAAATGTCATACTGGTTAGGGACTCTGATATATATGTAGTAACTGTCATACTTGTTAGGGACTCCAGTATATATGTAGTAAATGTTATAATGTTTAGGGACTCTGATATATATGTAGTAAATGTCATACTGGTTAGGGACTCATATATATATATATATATATATATATATATATATATATATATATATATATATATATATATATATATATATATATATATATATATATATAGTAAATGTCATACTGGTTAGGGACTCTGATATATATATATATATATATATATATATATATATATATATATATATATATATATATATATATAGTAAATGTCATACTGGTTAGGGACTCTGATATATATATATATATATATATATATATATATATATATATATATATATATATATATATATATATATATATATATATAGTAAATGTCATACTGGTTAGGGACTCTGATATATATATATATATATATGTATATATATATATATATATATATATATATATATATATATATATATATATATATATATATATATATATATATATATATATAGTAAATGTCATACTGGTTAGGGACTCTGATATATATATATATATATGTATATATATATATATATATATATATATATATATATATATATATATATATATATATATATATATATATATATAGTAAATGTCATACTGGTTAGGGACTCAAATATATATATATATATATATATATATATATATATATATATATATATATATATATATAGTAAATGTCATACTGGTTAGGGACTCAAATATATATATATATATATATATATATATATATATATATATATATATATATATATATATATATATATATATATATATATATAGTAAATGTCATACTGGTTAGGGCTCCAGTATATATATGTAGTAAATGTCATACTGGTTAGGGACTCATCTGATATATATGTAGTAACTGTCATACTTGTTAGGGACTCCAGTATATATGTAGTAAATGTTATAATGTTTAGGGACTCTGATATATATGTAGTAAATGTCATACTGGTTAGGGACTCATATATATATATATATATATATATATATATATATATATATATATATATATATATATATATATATATATATATATATATATATATATATATATATATATATATATATATAGTAAATGTCATACTGGTTAGGGACTCTGATATATATATATATATATATATATATATATATATATATATATATATATATATATATATATATAGTAAATGTCATACTGGTAGGACTCTGACAGATTAATTATCATAGGTACTGCTCAGCAAAATTTCATTGGGTGTCAGTATATTCACTGCATATTGGTTATTAGATTTCATTCCTTTTTCCAGGATACATTTGGCATCACTAGTAAAAGTGGAAAAGTAGAAAATGGTGTTCTAACATGCAGTTTTTCTCGTGTGAGGAGATTTGATTTAGTGTCCATTGGAAAGAGAAAAAGGAGGGTTGCTTCTTCTGTGGACAATTTCTTTGACCTTGACACAGACTGGTACCTGTTTTTAGCTAGAGGAAACACAAATGGAGCAACAAGTGGGTATTATAAACTAGTCCAATTCCCAGGATGTCTGAGTTTTATATTGTTCAATATTGTTTTTTCATTTCACTTAATGAAGTTATTAAAATATGTAATTAATACTTTTTTAAAATTTAACTATGTTAATCAAATTTAGTTATCATTATCTTTCAGTTATAAATTCATTGATTAACTGACCTTATTTGAAAAATTTTAGGGCACTTATGTAAATTACAGTACTTCAGGCTCATATTTATGATGAAATTTGAAAAAGCTAATAGTTGAAAAAAAATTTTTAACAGTTGTGCAATGGTGTATGACAAGTGTAATTTTTATTAACATTTTCCCAACAAATCTGATTCATGCTGCATTTTAAATTCTCAAATAGTTTTCCTGGTTAAAGACTTGCATTTTACACATTTGTCTATGTCACATGTAACCTGCACATCATAAATAACTTTGAAATCACAAGTTCTTTAAGTCTGCAGTAAGTTCTTATGTGTGCCTATTATTTTCTTCATTATTCATTTGATTTTCATCTTTGAGTCTATTTAACAATTTTATTTTAAATTTGTGTATTAAAGTTCAGCATGTTTACTCATCCTCAACAGGTTCCTTCTTATTTCAGTATAATCATTTATCTACTGTATAGTTTTTATCTCCCTGTTTGAGTGTATCGCATCCATTCCATCATTGTATACGTTCATTCTTATTTCAGCATATTCAGTATAGGTTCTACCTCCCTATTTCAGTGTATTTCATCTATTTCTGCACTGTATGTGTTCCTTTTTATTTCACTGTATTTCAATCAGTCATCTACAGAACAGGCTGATTCTTCTCCTTTGTATTTCTGTAGTTCTCACTCTTTCCTCTACAATATAGGGACCTACTTTTATTTCTGTGTTTTTCACTCTTTCCTCTACAATATAGGAACCTACTTTTATTTCTGTGTTTTTCACTCTTTCCTCTACAATATAGGAACCTACTTTTATTTCTGTGTTTTTCACTCTTTCCTCTACAATATAGGAACCTACTTTTATTTCTGTGTTTTTCACTCTTGCCTCTACAATATAGGAACCTACTTTTATTTCTGTGTTTTTCACTCTTTCCTCTACAATATAGGAACCTACTTTTATTTCTGTGTTTTTCACTCTTGCCTCTACAATATAGGAACCTACTTTTATTTCTGTGTTTTTCACTCTTTCCTCTACAATATAGGAACCTACTTTTATTTCTGTGTTTTTCACTCTTGCCTCTACAATATAGGAACCTACTTTTATTTCTGTGTTTTTCACTCTTTCCTCTACAATATAGGAACCTACTTTTATTTCTGTGTTTTTCACTCTTGCCTCTACAATATAGGAACCTACTTTTATTTCTGTGTTTTTCACTCTTTCCTCTACAATATAGGAACCTACTTTTATTTCTGTGTTTTTCACTCTTGCCTCTACAATATAAGAACCTACTTTTATTTCTGTGTTTTTCACTCTTTCCTCTACAATATAGGAACCTACTTTTATTTCTGTGTTTTTCACTCTTTCCTCTACAATATAGGAACCTACTTTTATTTCTGTGTTTTTCACTCTTTCCTCTACAATATAAGAACCTACTTTTATTTCTGTGTTTTTCACTCTTGCCTCTACAATATAGGAACCTACTTTTATTTCTGTGTTTTTCACTCTTTCCTCTACAATATAGGAACCTACTTTTATTTCTGTGTTTTTCACTCTTTCCTCTACAATATAGGAACCTACTTTTATTTCTGTGTTTTTCACTCTTTCCTCTACAATATAAGAACCTACTTTTATTTCTGTGTTTTTCACTCTTGCCTCTACAATATAGGAACCTACTTTTATTTCTGTGTTTTTCACTCTTTCCTCTACAATATAGGAACCTACTTTTATTTCTGTGTTTTTTACTCTTTCCTCAACAACACAGGTTCCACTACAGTTTCTTTCTTATATTAGTGTACTTTATTCATTTTCCTCTAATCTAAAGGTTCTTTCTTCTCATTTCAGTGTACTTCAGTCATTCCTCTATTGGAAAGGTTCCTTTATATTTATTGTATTCAGTCATTCCTCTACAGTACAGGCATATCATTTTTGAGTGTATTGCACTCATTTGTCTATTGTTTATGTTACTTCTTATTTCAGCATATTTCATTCATTCAACTACTGTACAGGTTCTTTTTTGCACCCATTCTGCTGCTGTATATGTTCCTAATTGCAGTGTATTTCACTTGTTTATTTATTATATTTATTATTTCAGTGTATTTTATTAATTCTTCCACAGTACAGGTCCATCCTCATATTTCCTATTTCAGTGTATTTCACTCTTTCCTCTACAATACAGTGTATTTCACTCTTTCCTTTACAGTACAGTATATCTCACTCTTTCCTTCACAGAACAGTGCATTTCATTCTTTCCTTTACAGTACAGTATATTTCACTTTCCTTTACAGTATAGTGTATTTAATTCTTTCCTTTACAGTACAGTGTATTTCACTCTTTTCTTTACAGTACAGTGTATTTCACTCCTGAGTATTTTCCTTTTTATTTCAGCATGTTTCACTCAATTTTCAAGAGTAATCATTCTTTCTTCCTATTTCAGTGAATTGCACTAATTCCTATTTCAGTGAATTACACTAATTCCTTTGCTCTATAAGTTCCTTCACATTTTGGTGTATTTCATTCTTCTACAGGACAGGTAGCATATTTTACTGACCCCTACAGGACAGGTAGCATATTTTACTGACCCCTACAGGACAGGTAGCATATTTTACTGACTCCTACAGGCAGGTAGCATATTTTACTGACTCCTACAGACAGGTAGCATATCTTACTGACTCCTACAGGACAGGTAGCATATTTTACTGACTCCTACAGACAGGTAGCATATTTTACTGACTTCTACAGGTCATGTAGATTATTTTACTGACTCCCACAGGACAGGTAGCATATTTTACTGACTCCTACAGGACAGGTAGCATATTTTACTGACTCCTACAGGAGAGGTAGCATATTTTACTGACTCATACAGATAGGTAGCATATTTTACTGACTCCTACAGACAGGTAGCATATTTTACTGACTCCTATAGACAGGTAGCATATTTTACTGACTCCTACAGACAGGTAGCTTATTTTACTGACTCCTACAGGCAGGTAGCATATTTTACTGACTCCTACAGACAGGTAGCATATCTTACTGACTCCTACAGGACAGGTAGCATATTTTACTGACTCCTACAGACAGGTAGCATATTTTACTGACTTCTACAGGACATGTAGATTATTTTACTGACTCCCACAGGACAGGTAGCATATTTTACTGACTCCTACAGGACAGGTAGCATATTTTACTGACTCCTACAGGAGAGGTAGCATATTTTACTGACTCATACAGATAGGTAGCATATTTTACTGACTCCTACAGACAGGTAGCATATTTTACTGACTCCTATAGACAGGTAGCATAATTTTATGACTCCTACAGGACAGATAGCATATTTTACTCTCTCCTACAGGACAGGTAGCATATTTTACTGACTCCTACAGGACATGTAGATTATTTTACTGACTCCTACAGGACAGGTAGCATATTTTACTGACTCCTACAGATAGGTAGCATATTTTACTGACTCCTACAGGACATGTAGATTATTTTACTGACTCCCACAGGACAGGTAGCATATTTTACTGACTCCTACAGGACAGGTAGCATATTTTACTGACTTCTATAGACAGATAGCATATTTTACTGACTCCTACAGGACAGGTAGCATATTCTACTGACTCCTATAGGACAGGTAGCATATTCTACTGACTCCTACAGACAGGTAGCATATTCTACTGACTCCTATAGGACAGGTAGCATATTTTACTGACTCCTACAGAAAGGTAGCATATTTTACTGACTCCTATAGGACAGGTAGCATATTTTACTGACTCCTACAGACAGGTAGCATATTTTACTGACTCCTATAGGACAGGTAGCATATTTAACTGACTCCTACAGACAGGTAGCTTATTTTACTGACTCCTACAGACAGGTAGCATATTTTACTGACTCCTATAGACAGGTAGCATATTTTACTGACTCCTACAGGACAGGTAGCATATTCTACTGACTCCTACAGACAGGTAGCATATTTTACTGACTCCTATAGGACAGGTAGCATATTTTACTGACTCCTACAGAAAGGTAGCATATTTTACTGACTCCTACAAGATAAATAGCATATTTTACTGACCCCTACAGACAGGTAGCATATTTTACTGACTACTACAGACAGGTAGCATATTTTACTGACTCGTACAGACAGGTAGCATATTCTACTGACTCCTACAGACAGATAGCATATTCTACTGACTCCTACAGACAGGTAGCATATTTTACTGACTCCTATAGACAGGTAGCATATTTTACTGACTCCTACAGGACAGGTAGCATATTCTACTGACTCCTACAGACAGGTAGCATATTTTACTGACTCCTATAGACAGGTAGCATATTTTACTGACTCCTACAGGACAGGTAGCATATTCTACTGACTCCTATAGGACAGGTAGCATATTTTACTGACTCCTATAGACAGGTAGCATATTTTACTGGCTCCTACAGACAGGTAGCACATTTTACTGACTTCTACAGGACAGGTAGCATATTCTACTGACTCCTACAGACAGGTAGCATATTTTACTTACTCCTTTAGACAAGTAGCATATTTTACTGACTCCTACAGATAGGTAGCATATTTTACTGACTCCTACAAGATAAATAGCATATTTTACTGACTCTTACAGACAGGTAGCATATTTTACTGACTCCTATAGACAGGTAGCATATTTTACTGACTCCTACAGGACAGGTAGCATATTCTACTGACTCCTATAGGACAGGTAGCATATTTTACTGACTCCTATAAACAGGTAGCATATTTTACTGACACCTATAGGACAGGTAGCATATTTAACTGACTCCTACAGACAGGTAGCTTATTTTACTGACTCCTATAGACAGGTAGCATATTTTACTGACTCCTACAGGACAGGTAGCATATTCTACTGACTCCTACAGACAGGTAGCATATTTTACTGACTCCTATAGACAGGTAGCATATTTTACTGACTCCTACAGGACAGGTAGCATATTCTACTGACTCCTATAGGACAGGTAGCATATTTTACTGACTCCTACAAGACAAATGGCATATTTTACTGACTCCTACAGACAGGTAGCATATTTTACTGACTTCTACAGGACAGGTAGCATATTCTACTGACTCCTACAGACAGGTAGCATTTTTTACTTACTCCTATAGACTAGTAGCATATTTTACTGACTCCTACACACAGGTAGCATATTTTACTGACTCCTATAGACAGGTAGCATATTTTACTGACTCCTACAGACAGGTAGCATATTTTACTGACTCCTACAGACAGGTATCATATTTTACTGACTCCTATAGGACAGGTAGCATATTTTACTGACTCCTACAGACAGGTAGCATATTTTACTGACCTCTACAGACAGGTAGCATATTTTACTGACCCCTACAGGACAGGCAGCATATTTTACTGACTCCTACAGACAGGTAGCATATTTTATTGACTCCTATAGTCAGGTAGCATATTTTACTGACTCCTACAGACAGGTAGCATATTTTACTGACTCCTACAGGCAGGTAGCATATTTTACTGACTCCTACAGATAGGTAGCATATTTTACTGACTCCTACAGGACAGGTAGCATATTCTACTGACTCCTATAGGACAGGTAGCATATTCTACTGACTCCTACAGACAGGTAGCATATTCTACTGACTCCTATAGGACAGGTAGCATATTTTACTGACTTCTACAGAAAGGTAGCATATTTTACTGACTCCTATAGGACAGGTAGCATATTTTACTGACTCCTACAGACAGGTAGCATATTTTACTGACTCCTATAGGACAGGTAGCATATTTAACTGACTCCTACAGACAGGTAGCTTATTTTACTGACTCCTACAGACAGGTAGCATATTTTACTGACTCCTATAGACAGGTAGCATATTTTACTGACTCCTATAGACAGGTAGCATATTTTACTGACTCCTACAGGACAGGTAGCATATTCTACTGACTCCTACAGACAGGTAGCATATTTTACTGACTCCTATAGGACAGGTAGCATATTTTACTGACTCCTACAGAAAGGTAGCATATTTTACTGACTCCTACAAGACAAATAGCATATTTTACTGACCCCTACAGACAGGTAGCATATTTTACTGACTACTACAGACAGGTAGCATATTTTACTGACTCCTACAGACAGGTAGCATATTCTACTGACTCCTACAGACAGGTAGCATATTCTACTGACTCCTACAGACAGGTAGCATATTTTACTGACTCCTATAGACAGGTAGCATATTTTACTGACTCCTACAGGACAGGTAGCATATTTAACTGACTCCTACAGACAGGTTGCATATTTTACTGACTCCTATAGACAGGTAGCATATTTTACTGACTCCTACAGGACAGGTAGCATATTCTACTGATTCCTATAGGACAGGTATCATATATTACTGAGTCCTACAAGACAAATAGCATATTTTACTGGCTCCTACAGACAGGTAGCATATTTTACTTACTCCTTTAGACAAGTAGCATATTTTACTGACTCCTACAGATAGGTAGCATATTTTACTGACTCCTACAAGATAAATAGCATATTTTACTGACTCTTACAGACAGGTAGCATATTTTACTGACTCCTATAGACAGGTAGCATATTTTACTGACTCCTACAGGACAGGTAGCATATTCTACTGACTCCTATAGGACAGGTAGCATATTTTACTGACTCCTATAGACAGGTAGCATATTTTACTGACACCTATAGGACAGGTAGCATATTTAACTGACTCCTACAGACAGGTAGCTTATTTTACTGACTCCTATAGACAGGTAGCATATTTTACTGACTCCTACAGGACAGGTAGCATATTCTACTGACTCCTATAGACAGGTAGCATATTTTACTGACTCCTATAGACAGGTAGCATATTTTACTGACTCCTACAGGACAGGTAGCATATTCTACTGACTCCTACAGACAAGTAGCATATTTTACTGACTCCTACAAGACAAATAGCATATTTTACTGACTCCTACAAGACAAATAGCATATTTTACTGACTCCTACAGACAGGTAGCATATTTTACTGACTACTACAGACAGGTAGCATATTTTACTGACTCCTACAGACAGGTAGCATATTCTACTGACTCCTACAGACAGGTAGCATATTTTACTGACTCCTATAGACAGATAGCATATTTTACTGACTCCTACATGACAGGTAGCATATTCTACTGACTCCTACAGACAGGTAGCATATTTTACTGACTCCTATAGACAGGTAGCATATTTTACTGACTCCTACAGGACAGGTAGCATATTCTACTGACTCCTATAGGACAGGTAGCATATATTACTGACTCCTACAAGACAAATAGCATATTTTACTGGCTACTACAGACAGGTAGCATATTTTACTGACTTCTACAGGACAGGTAGCATATTCTACTGACTCCTACAGACAGGTAGCATATTTTACTTACTCCTATAGACTAGTAGCATATTTTACTGACTCCTACAGACAGGTAGCATATTTTACTGACCCCTATAGACAGGTAGCATATTTTACTGACTCCTACAGACAGGTAGCATATTTTACTGACTCCTACAGACAGGTAGCATATTTTACTGACTCCTACAGACAGGTAGCATATTTTACTGACTCCTACAGACAGGTAGCATATTTTACTGACTCCTACAGACAGGTAGCATATTTTACTGACTCCTACAGACAGGTAGCATATTTTACTGACTCCTACAGACAGGTATCATATTTTACTGACTCCTATAGGACAGGTAGCATATTTTACTGACTCCTCTAGACAGGTAGCATATTTTACTGACCTCTACAGTCAGGTAGCATATTTTACTGACCCCTACAGGACAGGTAGCATATTTTACTGACTCCTACAGACAGGTAGCATATTTTATTGACTCCTATAGTCAGGTAGCATATTTTACTGACTCCTACAGACAGGTAGCATATTTTACTGACTCCTACAGGCAGGTAGCATATTTAACTGACTCCTACAGATAGGTAGCATATTTTACTGACTCCAACAGACACGTAGCATATTTTACTGGCTCCTACTGACAGGTAGCATATTTTACTGACTCCTACAGGACAGGTAGCATATTTTACTGATTCCTATAGGACAGGTAGCATATTTTACTGACTCCTACAGGACAGGTAACATATTTTCCTGACTCCTATAGGACAGGTTGCATATTTTACTGACTCCCGTAGGACAGGTAGCATATTTTACTGACTCCTACAAGACAAATAGCATATTTTACTGACTCCTATAGGACAGGTAGCATATTTTACTGACTCCTATAGACAGGTAGCATATTGTACTGATACCTATAGGACAGGTAGCATATTTTACTGACTCCTACAGGACAGGTATCATATTTTATTGACTCTTACAGGACAGGTTTGCATATTTAACTGACTCCTACAAGACAGGTAGCATATTTTACTGACTCCTACAGACAGGTAGCATATTTTACTGACTCCTATAGGACAGGTAGCATATTTTCCTGACTCCTACAGACAGGTAGCATATTTAACCGACTCCTACAGGCAGGTAGCATATTTTACTTACTCTTATAGGACAGGTAACATATTTTTCTGACTCCTACAGGATGGGTAGCATATTTTACTGACTCCCATAGGACAGGTAGCATATTTTACTGACTCCTACAGGACAGGTAGCATATTTTACTGACTCCTACAGGACAGGTAGCATATTTTACTGACTTCTTTAGGACAGGTAGCATTATTTGCTGACTCCTACAACCAGGTAGCATATTTTACTGACTCCTACAGGACAGGTAGCATATTTTACTAACTCCTACAGGAAAACGGGTTGCATATTTTACTGACTCCTACAAGTTCCACCTTCCTAATTTAGTGTATTTCACTTATTCCTGTACAGAACAGTTATCTTTTTTACTATTTCATTTTATTTCACTCATTCACCTAGAGTACATGTTTTATCTTCCTATTCTATTGTTTCATATCAGTCCTCTTCAGTTTTCTTTTTTCTATTTCAGTGTATTTCTCTTTAGTGTATTTCTCTTCAGTGTAGTGTATTTTTCTTCAGTGTATTTCTCTTCAGTGTATTTTTCTTCAGTATATTTCTCTTCGGGACAGGTTCCTTTTTCCTATTTGGCCCATTTCTTTTCAGGATAGGTTCCTTTTTCCTATTTCAGTGGACAAAGTCATGCATACATTACCACCAGCTGTTTCCAATGGAATGGCAGACTTCCAGACAGTGAGAGACATCTCTTCTCCTTATACTGGTTCTACCCAAATGAGTCCCGTATGTAATAGTATAAATTGACCCCTAAAAATGGAAGTAATTGCCATTTAGATTTTTTTTCTCTGCATGTGCAACAAAAGTTGCAAGGATGAGATCATGTAATAGTTAAGAAATATGTCTAGAAAACAGTATAATTATTGTTAAGAGTCTTTGAAATTACTGTAAACTCTTTGCTAATTTGAGGAATTATGATAATGTTATATGATAATATTATAATTTATGTAATATATATGATAATATTATAATTTATTTTTTTATATATAGATATATATAATAATATTATAATTTATATGATATTTATATAATTTACTTTTCCCTTGATCTAAAGTTCAGCATCTTGTTAGACTCAATTTTGACCTGTCATATTTATTTTTTAATTTTAATTTGAAGATATTTTAATAAAATTGTGACCAGAAGCCACACATCATTCAGGTCAATTTGGTCGAAGGAAAAATGATTGTATCATCATTTTGCAGTTCACCTTCAAATTTGTGGAAGTAACAATACACTAATAGAATATAAGGTGTTTTTATTATTAGGTAAGAAAAAAACTTAGTGGAGATGTGGTATATGTACCATATCTACCAGTCAAGTCAAACTGCAAATAATATATATCCTGATCTACTCTACCATAATGTGACTGCAGATCAGTGTCTGTATTGCTTGTTCTGCTGATTACTATGAACTTATTGCACAGACCCATATCTATGGTACATTATTTCTAAATTTGCATTTTGATTTGACTTATAAGTGTCTATTTATGGTACTTTACACTTGTTATAGTCCATAAATTTGCATTTTGATTTGACTTATAAGTGACTATTTATGGTACTTTACACTTGTTCTAGTTCATAAATTTGCATTTTGATTTAACTTATAAGTGACTATTTATGGTACTTTACACTTGTTATAGTTCATAAATTTGCATTTTCATTTGACTTATAAGTGACTATTTATGGTACTTTACACTTGTTATAGTTCATAAATTTACATTTTGATTTGACTTATAAGTGACTATTTATGGTACTTTACACTTGTTATAGTTCATAAATTTGCATTTTGATTTAACTTATAAGTGACTATGTATGGTACTTTACACTTGTTATAGTCCATAAATTTGCATTTTGATTTGACTTTTAAGTGACTATGTATGGTACTGTATACTTGTTATAGTCCATAAATTTGCATTTTGATTTGACTTATAAGTGACTATTTATGGTACTGTACACTTGTTATAGTCCATAAATTTGCATTTTGATTTGACTTATAAGTGACTATGTATGGTACTGTGCACTTGTTATAGTTCATAAATTTGCATTTTGATTTGACTTAAAAGTGACTATTTATGGTACTTTACACTTGTTATAGTTCATAAATTTCCATTTTGATTTAACTTATAAGTGACTATGTATGGTACTTTACACTTGTTATAGTCTATAAATTTGCATTTTGATTTAACTTATAAGTGACTATTTATGGTACTTTACACTTGTTATAGTCCATAAATTTGCATTTTGATTTGACTTTTAAGTGACTATGTATGGTACTGTACACTTGTTATAGTCCATAAATTTGCATTTTGATTTGACTTATAAGTGACTATGTATGGTACTGTGCACTTGTTATAGTCCATAAATTTGCATTTTGATTTAACTTATAAGTGACTATGTATGGTACTGTACACTTGTTATAGTCCATAAATTTGCATTTTGATTTGACTTTTAAGTGACTATGTATGGTACTGTACACTTGTTATAGTCCATAAATTTGCATTTTGATTTGACTTATAAGTGACTATGTATGGTACTGTGCACTTGTTATAGTCCATAAATTTGCATTTTGATTTGACTTATAAGTGACTATTTATGGTACTTTACACTTGCTATAGTTCATAAATTTGCATTTTGATTTAACTTATAAGTGACTATGTATGGTACTGTACACTTGTTATAGTCCATAAATTTGCATTTTGATTTAACTTATAAGTGACTATGTATGGTACTTTACACTTGTTATAGTCCATAAATTTGCATTTTGATTTGACTTTTAAGTGACTATGTATGGTACTGTACACTTGTTATAGTCCATAAATTTGCATTTTGATTTGACTTATAAGTGACTATGTATGGTACTGTACACTTGTTATAGTCCATAAATTTGCATTTTGATTTGACTTATAAGTGACTATGTATGGTACTGTGCACTTGTTATAGTCCATAAATTTGCATTTTGATTTGACTTATAAGTGACTATGTATGGTACTTTACACTTGTTATGGTCCACTGATGAGTTGCCTAGAAAAGAAGAATATAATCACTTGTTAAAATACATTTTCAGGTTATAATTAGTTCTATTTTTGTAATATATTCGGTAATTGGATCTTGTCTTGTCAAAATATGTGCTTTATGATGACCAGATTTACACATTTAAGCTGAGTTTTAACTATATCCATCCTCCTCATTTTCAGATTTACTTCTACTGTTGTTTTCTTTGTCTTTGTGCAGGCATTTTTATTTTGGTTGCATAAAACATTTCAACTGCTTTCATTTTCATATTCAACAGACTTTACAAACAGGAGGCTCTTGCAAGGACCCTGCCTGTGGGAGGACCAAGGGTTGTTTCCATGACTGTGACCTTGGCACTTCCTGGACATTTCTCATATCCTGGTCTGACACTGGGGGTGATAGCATCAACTTTGAGATGAAGACTAAAATCCCTGGAATGGACAACTACTGGGTGTCTGTTGGGTTGTCTAAAGACAGACTAATGGTGAAAACATGACTGCTTTTTTAAAAAAATTTGAACAGAAACTGATAAGTACACAAATAAAAACATTTGACCCAAGCTATGTTGATTCAGGAAGAAAAATGTTTAATGACTTGAGCTTGGAAATCCTTTTATAATTGATGGAAATGTATCACACAGTTTATTATAAAATAATTTCCATGGATCTTGAGCATGTGATTGCATAATGGTGGCCATTACTGACCCACATATAGAGTCACAGTAGGATTGGGTTGACCTAATCTTTCACAGGAATTTTTTTCAAAATTTTCTAAACTATTTAATCTGCTTTACCAATTCAACAATGCATCACAGTGGATTTATCATTGTTGTTAACAAACTAAAGGGAAATAACTTTATGCAAAATCAAATAATGACAAGTCAGATTTCTTCAGTGAAAATTATTTTCCATGTCTGAAATGTAATATATGTTCTGTTTATTTGTTCTGCTATATATCTATATTTTTTGTAACTCCTGGTACATGATTTTATCAAATTTTAAAAATATTTTTTCATGGCTGTAAATCATACAGAACATCTTTAGTTAAATTTTATATGCATGGCCTGAATATTAGTTTTACACAGAATCTATAAATAGATGTTTACTTGTATTTTGACAATTATTAATAGTTATCTTAAAAAAAAGACATCATTATCACTTATGGTTTAATTTCTCAGTGACTGATGGGGTTTCAATGTTTCTAGAATAATTCTGTTACTTCCTAGTGGTTTGACTAGGTTGCATAAATATGCAGAAGTGATGCAAAATGAGTAGTTGGCACATTAGATCTGTTGTGAAATACCGCAAAAGTAGATGTATACAATGAGATGACTGAGAAATCAATTTCATTCTGATTTTTTGGAGTCATTCACATATTTTGTTTTTCTGTTGTAAGTCTGCAGATGTACTTTATGTTGTACTTAGATATTATTTGAGAGGAAAACTATTTGTTTGGATTGTTCAACGGAAATAGAAAGAGCTCATTATTTGGACTATAATAAAATTCTGGAATTGTTATGAATTATTCAAAGGAATTCTGGATGCCATCTTGACAACATCATGGTTGATAGAGGGCCAGTAGATTTCAGGAATTGAAATTTGTAATGAACTTTCCAATCATTTATGATAGTCATTTGTAAGGATTAGCTTAGATTCACTTCATAATACTGAAAATTCATCTCATATTTTTCATTTATAACTTTGATAATTAAATTGTTTGCTTAGTTTCACAAAACTTTTTTCATTTTGCTTCATTTCTGTTAATTAGCTTATGAACATTGACTTGTAACAGTTCTAGTTCACAAATTACTAATATCTCTAGCTGCAAACACATATTTCAATTGTCACATGGCATGATAGAAAACCTTATATTTTGAGGTGTACAAATATAAGGATATATTTTTCACATGTGAAAATATAGGAACAAAATAATATTAAAATTGTTTTGCAGATAACATTCTATAGATAACACTTAAGTATATAATGGGTAATTTTGTTATAATTTACTTATATTCCTGTTTTGGATGGTATAATTCAATACAAACAGTTGATATTGTTTAGAATGGTATAATTCAATAGAGATCGTTGATATTGTTTAGGATGGTATAATTCAATACAACAATTTATATTGTTTAGGATGTTATAATTCAAAACAAATAGTTGATATTTTGTTTAGGATGGTATAATTCAATACAGCCAGTTATTATTGTTTAGAATGGTATAATTCAATACAGACAGTTGATATTGTTTAGAATGGTATAATTCAATACAGACAGTTGATATTGTTTATAATGGTATAATTCAATACAGACAGTTATTTTTATTTAGAATGGTATAATTCAATACAGACATTTGATATTGTTTAGAATGGTATAATTCAATACAGACAGTTATTATTATTTAGAATGGTATAATTCAATACAGACATTTGATATTGTTTAGAATGGTATAATTCAATACAGACAGTTATTATTATTTAGAATGGTATAATTCAATACAGACATTTGATATTGTTTAGGATGGTATAATTCAATACAGACAGTGATATTGTTTAGAATGGTATAATTCAATACAGACAGTTGATATTGTTTAGAATGGTATAATTCAATACAGACAGTGATGTTGTTTAGGATGGTATAATTCAATACAGACAGTGATGTTGTTTAGAATGGTGTAATTCAATACAGACAGTGATGTTGTTTAGGATGGTGTAATTCAATACAGACAGTTGATATTGTTTAGGATGGTATAATTCAATACAGACTGATATTGTTTAGGATGGTATAATTCAATACAGACAGTTGATATTGTTTAGAATGGTATAATTCAATACAGACAGTTATTATTGTTTAGAATGGTATAAATCAATACAGACAGTGATATTGTTTAGGATGGTATAATTCAATACAGACAGTTGATATTCTTTAGGATGGTATAATTTAAAACAAACAGTTGATATTTTGTTTAGGATGGTATAATTCAAAACAAACAGTTGATATTCTTTAGGATGGTATAATTTAATAAAGACAGTTGATATTGTTTAGAATGGTATAATTCAATACAGACAGTGATATTGTTTAGGATGGTATAATTCAATAAGGACAGTGATATTGTTTAGGATGGTAAAATTCAATACAGACAGTTGATATTGTTTAGGATGGTATAATTCAAAACAAACAGTTGATATTCTTTAGGATGGTATAATTTAATAAAGACAGCTGATATTGTTTAGAATGGTATAATTCAATACAGACAGTGATATTGTTTAGGATGGTAAAATTCAATACAAACAGTTGATATTGTTTAGGATGGTATAAATCAATACAGACTGATGTTGTTTAGGATGGTATAATTCAATACAGACAGTGATATTTTGTTTAGGATGGTATTATTCAATACAGACAGTTGATATTCTTTAGGATGGTATAATTTAATACAGACAGTTGATATTTTTTAGGATGGTATAAATCAATACAGACAGTGATATTCTTTAGGATGGTATAATTTAATACAGACATTTGATATTTTTTAGGATGGTATAAATCAATACAGACAGTGATATTGTTTAGGGTGGTATAATTCAATACAGACAGTTGATATTGTTGATACTCAACCCCTTCCCCTTACATTGTGCATGACCATAACTTATTACCAATGTGTTTGAAAGAACTAAAATTTACAACCACTAACATTATTAAAATTCTGTTACTTTCAGGGAGATGACAGTGTCATGGATTGTTCCATTACAAATGGTGTTACTACAACATACAACTCTTACAACACTAAAAATGCCAAGTGGAATGCGGCACTGAGTAATGTAAATCTAAGTCAAAAACTTTTTTCTTGTTTCCACTTGATGTCCAGCTTAAACACATCAAATCTATTTTTCATCCAGACATTTTTAGAATCATTTTTCTTTTAAATTATTAATGGTATACATTTTTTTCCAAATTGACCTGAAACATTTCACCATCCATCCATCCATCATTCTACATATTTACCTTACAAGCTTTTTTGCCCTGTTCTTGTAAATATTTGTTTTTATTTTTTTAATAGATGTTACCAAAATTTGCATGAAAGTAGTATTCATTGAACATTGCACAAAGTTTTGATTTTTAAATATGATATCAACAGATATTATTTTACATTTACATATATTTGTTGGATGCAGTGTTGCAGTATCAGCCTTTATAAAAGTATGAAATTGACCCTCTCATCACATATGTTAAATTTATGGAATTTTAGAGAGAAAATGGTTGTAAATTCTATTACCTGTTTAATGCCTATATTAAAGATAGTTTGTGTGCATGTTTATTGTCTGCCAATAACTGCTACTACTAATACTTGGGAACATATTGTCAAATTATCTCATTTTTGACATGAACAATACATTCCAGTTGAATGCAGCTCAAGTAGCTGTACCCACTTTAGAAAACAGACCATTGCCTATATAGCTACTTTGGGTACTGACTAGCTTAGATAACTACCTTTGAAACAGATTATAGTCTAGGTCACTAATTTTAGAACAGATTATAATATGACTACTTTCTGAAACAGACTATACTTAAGATAGCTATATTTGGAAACAGACTATAGCCAAAGGGCCAATGGTTGTAGCTTTAGGAAGGGACATCAGTCTGAATCATACAAGCCATATTCCCTGATAGTGCTGGGGGTTTCCAAGTCCAGAAAGTGCACCTTGAAGTCAAAAGTGGTATCAAAGCATGTGAGCAAAAGAAGAGACATTCTGCGATTGAGATTTAGCAATCTTTTAGTGTGAAGACATATAAAGTGAAATTCAAATCTGAATAAAAGAAATTGTCAGCTTTCTTCAAAGTATTCAATGCAAAGAAAGAAATAGTTGTAAAGATAAGCATTATAGTCACAACCACACTGGCATTAAATAAAAACATATGGGAAGTTTCTCTCTTTAAAATCCATTGGATGGCAAAATATTGGCTTAATATGATGCAGTCATTGCTGCTTTCAGTAGTTAGTAGGAGATTTGAAGGCAATGCATGTGTCACTAGTGTTTATCTTTGCACTCGCCAGAGACAAGATGCCAGTGTTGTTCAAACTTCTTTGCTGGATTCTCTGAGTGAATCACGGTCAGAACAGAAATGTGCATGATGACCATAATGTTGTCAGGACAGTTTAACCAAAAGATGTACATGTTTTGCTCTATAAAAACATAGATAAAGATTTTTTGTGTATGAAAAAAGAACAGGTATATGAAGTGTTGGGAGCCATGCCACAACAGAATTTGTGTTACAACAGAACATACTATGGAGAGGTCACAGTGTATATATATATATATATATATATATATATATATATATATATATATATATATATATATATATATATATATATATATATATATATATATATATATGCAATAAACTGACAACGAACAGTACAACACTTGTAACTAACTAGCCTAAGTGCTTTCGACTCTTAATAAGTCTTTTTCAAAGGCAAATACAAAACATATATACGACAAACAAATAAACACAAAAACGTTGTGTTAGTAAACCTCTACATGGCTGTCTCCACATGTGTTAAAACTATAAATACAATCAGCTTGTATAGACTAGTTGTGGAAACTGAAAACGGTGTATAATTCCCTAAAAGTCTACAAGCCAAAGCGACATCTATTTTTACTTTTTGTACATTTATGTAATGCAGATTATATCCCAGATATTTGATTCTATACCGGTTATTCTTATAGTAAAAATTGATATAGTAAAAATTGAAGGAAAATAGGAAGATTTAGAAAATGTTAAATTCTATTAGTGCATAGTTTTCATTTTCTAGTCTTCTTGGTTTAGACCGCTTGGTTTCAATGTACCAAGGCGGCGTATCCAGTATGATTCCTTTTCCTTCCTGGTTTCAGAACTCCAGCTGTGGTTGTTAGCAATAGCGATAAGTATTATATCACTGAAAGTGTGGCCAGGGGAGGAGAAGTGTTCTGCGACTGGGCTTCTGTACAGCTTTTTTGTCATCCAATCAGATCTATGAAGGTTTATCCTTATGTGTAGCTTTTCAGTTTCTCCGACGTACTGAAGGCCACAGATCTTACATGTGATGAGATAAATCACATTCTCTGTTTTGCACGTTTTGTTTGGACCATGTATGTTTAGTTTTTCTTTAGTCACTGTGCTAGTGAATGTCTTGGTCTCTATCATATGTTGACAGGTTTTGCATCTTTTATCGCCACAGGGTCCAGATTGACTAGGTTGGTTTTGACTAGCGATTGGCGTTAGCTTTGCCCTGACTAGGATGTCCTTTAGGTTTTTGGTCTCCGGTAAGCTACTACAGGTTTGTTCGGAAGTATTAGGTTTAGTATGTCTGATGATTGCACAGTTGGCCAGTGGTTTGCGATGATTTTACCTACTTTGGGATTGTCTGGGTGATAGGTCAGAATAAATGGTATCCTATCAACCTTTTCTTTCTGTCCATATCTGAGTAGGTCATCACGGTTTGTTTGTTTGGCCCTTTGGATTGCCTCTGCAATCAGGTCTTTGTCGTAGCCTCGGTAAATTAAATGTTTAGCCAGCTCTTCAGACCTTTCTAGGAATCTTTCATCGTCGGAGCAAATTCTGCGTATCCTCAGTGCCTGGCTATATGGAATGTTCTTAATGCAGTGTTTTGGATGACAGCTGGTTGGGAGGAGATACTGGTGTTTGTCGGTTGGTTTCGAGTAGATGTCTGTGTGTAATTTGTTTTCCACCAGTCTGGTTGTTGTGTCCAGGAAAACATGGTTTGAGTTGGAAATTTCTGCCGTGAATTTTGTTGAAGGATGGAAGTTGTTTGCCTTTGATATGAAGTCATCCAGACTTTCTCTTCCATACTGCCACTTCATTTCTATATCATCGATAAAGCATACCCACTGGTATGGTGTACGCTCAACTGATGCTAAGAGCTGACCCTCAAGTTTTCCCATGAAAATGTTAGCATACGAAGGGGCCATTTTAGTACCCATTGCAGTTCCATTGATTTATAGGTAGTTTTCTTCATTAAATTCAAAGTTGTTGAGTTTTAGGACAAGCTCCAGGAGTTGAACTAAGAAGTGTGTGGGTGGATTGTTTACAGTTCTTGTTTCCCATGCTTCGCTACATGCCTGTAACCCTTTGTTGTGCGTTATGTTGGTTTACAAAGATGTGATGTCTAAGGAAGCAAGTAATTTATCTGGCAGTAATGGTTCACTAGCTTTGCTTTTTATGAGATAATCTGTCATGTCTTGAAGATATGATGGTAATTTGTGGACATGTGGTCTCATAAAATGATCTAAATATTCTGATATCCTTTCTGTGGGGTGCCGGTTACCTGAGATTATAGGTCTGCCAGGGTTTCCTTGTTTGTGGATTTTGGGTAGAAGATAAAATCTACCTGCTCTTGGATTTTCTGGGCTTAAGTAGTTTTTTGTTTGCTGGTCTATGTGTCCACTTTTGTACACCTCGTCAATAACATTAGTGATGATTTTTGCATATTCCAGCGTTGGTCCAGTTTTTGGTAGAACCTAGCATCACTTAGTTGTCTACTTGCTTCATTAATGTAGTCTTCCCTATTCATAATGACAACAGCAGAACCCTTATCTGCAGGCTTAATTATAATGTCTATTCTGCTTTTCAGTGAGTGCAGGGCATCTGTTTCTTCTTTTGTCAAATTAGAATATTTGTTAGTATGGTCGATATGTCTGGAAAGAATGTTTTCAACCGAGTTGATAAAGGCTTCCAGATTCGGAATTGAGCTTTTTGGTGGGGTCCAGTTACTTTTCTTTCTAAATGTGGGTTGGTCGCAGCTTATATTTTTCTTTGATTTGTTTGTTGGTTGCAAGGCAAAATGGGCTTTGAGTCTTAGTCGGCGGATGAACTCTTCGGTGTCATTCTTAAGCTTCCCTCTGTCGTATGTTTTTGGACAGGGACAGAAACTCAAACCTTTTGATAAAAGTTTTATTTCTGCATCAGTAAGTTCTAAATTGGAGATGTTGGCTACTGTGTTAGTAACAGTTGCATTAGTGTTTGTTACAGAGTGCTTGCGATTCTTTCTTTTGCGGCAATTTTTCTTCTTACGGTTGTTTTTAGAAGAAATTTCGTCAATTGAAGTTTCTTCACAACAGTCCTTTGGTTGTAGATCATGACTTCTAAGTTTTCTATCTCTGACTTTGTATAGTTTCGAAGAGAGTCTTTGTTGATCTTTATTTAATTTGGAGTAAAATGTTTTCAATTGTTCTTCTGTTGAGACGAAATTGAGCTGATGTTTTAGTTCTTCAATGGTTGATGATTTGACTAGATATTGATGGTTTACATTTTTACTAAGTAGGGCTGTGAGTTTCATGGAAGCGTCGTGAGTTTTTTTATTCCATCTTTTGTTGAATCTGTTTGAGCTCTTGCCAATAATTTGCAGTTTCACATGAATTTGAAGACCTTTAGTGACTGTATTTGTTTCGAGGAAATGATGCAAGAAAGTGCAATGATGCTTTAGGCGAAGTAAGGCCTACAGACATACTAAACCTAATACTTCTGAACAAATCTATAGTAGCTTACCGGAGACCAAGAAACCTAAAGGACATCCTAGTCAGGGCAAAGCTAACGCCAATCGCTAGTCCAAACCAACCTAGTCAATCTGGACCCTGTGGCGATAAAAGATGCAAAACCTGTCAACATATGATAGAGACCAAGACATTCACTAGCACAGTAACTAAAGAAAGACTAAACATACATGGTCCAAACAAAACGTGCAAAACAGAGAATGTGATTTATCTCATCACATGTAAGATCTGTGGCCTTCAGTACGTCGGAGAAACTGAAAAGCTACACAAAAGGATAAACCTTCATAGATCTGATTGGATGACAAAAAAGCTGTACAGAGGCCCGGTCGCAGAACACTTCTCCTCCCCTGGCCACATTTTTAGTGATATAATACTTATCGCTATTGCTAACAACCACAGCTGGAGTTCTGAAACCAGGAAGGAAAAGGAATCATACTGGATACGCCACCTTAGAACATTGAAACCAAGCGGTCTAAACCAAGAAGACTAGAAAATGAAAACTATGCACTAGTAGAATTTAACTTTTTCTAAATCTTCTTATTATCCTTCAATTTTTACTATAAGAATAACCGGTATAGAATCAAATATCTGGGATATAATCTGCATTACATAAATGTACAAAAAGTAAAAATAGATGTCGCTTTGGCTTTAAGACTTTTAGGGAATTATACACCGTTTTCAGTTTCCACAACTAGTCTATACAAGCTGATTGTATTTATAGTTTTAACCCACGTGGAGACAGCCATGTAGAGGTTTACAAACACAATGCTTTTGTGTTTATTTGTTTGTCTTATATATGTTTTGTATTTGCCTTTGAAAAAGACTCATTAAGAGTCGAAAGCGTAGTTTCGTACTTCGTCAGTTTATTGCATCTATATATATATAGATATATATATATATATATATATATATATATATATATATATATATATATATATATATATATATATATCTATATATATATAGATATATATATATAAATGTGACATCTGGGTCTGGGACCATTTAATTGGGGAAAAGGATAGAACATAATATTTTAAAGTTTATAGGTGTCTTTACAGGTAATACAGCAGTAATAAATGCCTCTGTCTCATTTGGGTGGTAATGCTCTTGTAAACACAAATCAACTACACCAACACAAGCATGTGCTTATTATTGCCTTTCAATCAGTCTTTCTCCTGGCTAAAATCATCCTCAAAAGCCTGGACCAATTAAATGTTATTATTTTAACAAGATTAAGATAACAAATAATAATAATAATAATAATAATAATAATAATAATAATAATAATAATAATAATAATAATAATAATAATAATAATAATAATAAAAATTATTATTATTATTATTATTATTATTATTATTATTACTTTTTTTAAAGATGGTAACACAATTAGCTAAGAACTAATCTACCTTGAGGCCCTCATACAAGGGAAGTAATTTATTTTAGCTGCATCTCTGAAGCCACTGGATATATTGGTTTGGGAAAAAGGAAATAGAGTGGGCATTTCTAATCTCAACTGGAGCAAAGTTCCAGAGTATTGGAAACTTTTTAAATAATTCCTTATTTGGTTTGGGAATTTTGTAATGTTTGGTAGACATGGATCGCAGATGGAGAGTATCTAATTTGAATGTTCAGCTCAGCATGTCAAGTGTGCTACTGCTATAATGGATGTTCTATATCAATATAATGCCTAGAAGAATCCTCTGTAGTTTTGAAATTAATTTTGCTTTGCTGATTGTATGTTGCTTCCTGATTGACACTTGTAAAAAATGAATCATCATACTTGAATAGTATTCTGATGTCTGAAATAAACATGCTTTTCATTTTATGTAAGGAGTAAAATTCTGACTTGAGAGAAACATTGCTGCTGGTCACAAACTTTGTTAAAGTTGGGTTCATCTTTTTCATTCAATGCAGTGATGTGTAATAACATCTGTTCTTGAGCATGTCTCTTTGATATATTTGAGTGATTTGTAATAACAACTGTTCTTGAGCATGTATCTTTGAGGTACTTGAGTGATTTGTAATAACATCTGTTCTTGAGCATGTATCTTTGAGGTACTTAGTGAGTGTAATAACATCTATTCTTGAGCATGTCTCTTTGATGTATTTGAGTGATATGTAATAACATCTATTCTTGAGCATGTCTCTTTGATGTATTTGAGTGATATGTAATAGCATCTATCCTTAGCATGTTCCTTTTGAAGTACTTGAGATGAATTATGTTGTTCTACTTTGTGTTCTTTACCTATGCAAATTAGATAACTGCACTCACCCACAGCAGAATTTGACATGACAAATTACCCTAACTATAGTCAGCCAATTAGGTAATCTCTGAAAGGCAAATGTTTATTTCTGACCACATTACCTTTTAATTGTCTCTATATCTAAACACAGATAAACAAATTTAAGTCATGAAATAAAATAAAATCAAACGATGAAATTTTGAAGATGTTAATAATACTTAAAGACTGCATTTATGCACAGCTCTATGCCTTATAGGAATACAGTTTTTCCATTTCATCATTTTATTTTAGCAAGTGACAATCTCAGACATTTTGATTAAAAGCTGATCCCATTTTCTATTTTATTTTCCAGGCAACGTATGGGATATATAACAAAGGTGGAAAGGTGGAAGATGGAATTTTTACATGCAGTTTTTCTCGTTTGAAGACAGTTAGTTCCATATCAAATAATAAAAGGAAGAGAAGAGCAGCTGTATCAGCTGATACTTTCTTTGATCTGAATGAGGATTGGTATCTTCTGTTTGCCTTTGGGAAAACAGCTGGATCTGCAAGTACGTGTTCATTGTGAAGTTTCACATCTTCATAACTCTGTTGGTAAAAATCATTGATCTACTTCACAATATTTTCCAATTAATAAATGTCGACAAAATCACTCAGTTTAAAATGTTCTTGTAACATACAAAATTTGCAAGTTACTCATTTGGATATTTATGATTTATCTCTGTATCGTCATTAGGATCTATGAAATTTAAGAAGATGTAGTTGTTACTGAATTAACACACATTGCATGCCTATTACCAAGACACCTTTTTATTATTTCAGACTGTTCTTCAGTAGCAACGTGAAATATTAAAAATTTTAGAGCCTGTACATTTTTTGCTTTTTAGCCAGCAAGATTATTCACAGTCTGATTGACCTTCCTAAATCCTCAGCAGTCAAGGCTGATCTACAGTCTATGAATGACCTTTCTGCCTCCAAGGTCAAGGAACTTTTGATCAGAATTCATGGTAAGATGCCACAAAAAATATAGCTTGTGGATAAAAGTACCTGTATAATATGCCTACACATACAATGAAGCCTCTCTACAATCAAGTACCTGTATAATATGCCTACACATACAATGAAGCCTCTCTACAATCAAGTACCTGTATAATATGCCTACACATACAATGAAGCCTCTCTACAATCAAGTACCTATATAATATGCCTACACATACAATGAAGCCTCTCTACAATCAAGTACCTGTATAATATGCCTACACATACAATGAACCCTCTCTACAATCAAGTACCTGTATAATATGCCTACACATACAATGAAGCCTCTCTACAATCAAGTACCTGTAAAATATGCCTATAGTGACACATACAATGAAGCCTCTCTACAGTCAAGTACCTGTATAATATGCCTACACATACAATGAAGCCTCTCTACAATCAAGTACCTGTATAATATGCCTATAGGGACACATACAATGAAGCCTCTCTACAATCAAGTACCTGTATAATATGCCTACACATACAATGAACCCTCTCTACAATCAAGTATCTGTATAATATGCCTATACATACAATGAACCCTCTCTACAATCAAGTACCTATATAATATGCCTATAGGGACACATACAATGAAGCCTCTCTACAATCAAGTACCTGTATAATATGCCTACACATACAATGAAGCTTCTCTACAATCAAGTACCTGTATAATATGCCTACACATACCATGAACCCTCTCTACAATCAAGTACCTGTATAATATGCCTACACATACCATGAAGCCTCTCTACAATCAAGTACCTATATAATATGCCTACACATACAATGAAGCCTCTCTACAATCAAGTACCTGTATAATATGCCTACACATACCATGAAGCCTCTCTACAATCAAGTACCTGTATAATATGCCTATAGGGACACATACAATGAAGCCTCTCTACAGTCAAGTACCTGTATAATATGCCTACACATACAATGAAGCCTCTCTACAATCAAGTACCTGTATAATATGCCTATAGGGACACATACAATGAAGCCTCTCTACAATCAAGTACCTGTATAATATGCCTACACATACAATGAACCCTCTCTACAATCAAGTACCTGTATAATATGCCTACACATACAATGAACCCTCTCTACAATCAAGTACCTGTATAATATGCCTACACATACAATTAAAGCTCTCTACAATCAACAATCAAGTACCAATACAATATGCCTACACATACAATGAAACCTCTTTGCAATCAATTACCTGTATAATATGCCTATAGGAACACATACAATGAAGCCTCTCTACAGTCAAGTACCTATATAATATGCCTATAGGGACACATACAATGAAGCCTCTCTACAGTCAAGTACCTATATAATATGTCCATAGGGACACATACAATGAAGCCTCTCTACAGTCAAGCCTATAGGAACACATACAATGAAGCCTCTCTACAGTCAAGTACCTATATAATATGTCCATAGGGACACATACAATGAAGCCTCTCTACAGTCAAGTACCTGTAAAATATGCCTATAGGGACACATACAATGAAGCCTCTCTACAGTCAAGTACCTATATAATATGCCTATAGGGACACATACAATGAAGCCTCTCTACAGTCAAGTACCTATATAATATGCCTATAGGGACACATACAATGAAGCCTCTCTACAATCAACAATCAAATGCTGGTGTCCCTTTGATAGACATAAATTCAGCTAGTAAATTTAAGAAATACAATTGTTAAATTTTTTTTTATATCAGCAGGTGTCCTCTCTATGGAGGTAAAATTAATATATAAACTTAAGAGTAAGTAAAAAAGGTCATTAAAAGTTGTAGGTATCCTCAATAAATGGGAGTTCTGTATATGTTCTCCATATGGAAGTAATATTAATAGGTAAAATTAAGGATAAGTCATTAAAATGTCTCCTCTATAAGCAGATGTCCTCTATAAGCAGATGTCCTCTATAAGCCATTTTCCTCAGTATGAGGATGAAATTAATAGGTAAGTGTAAGAAAAGAATAATAAATATTGCAGGTGTCTTTAGTAAGTGGGCATTCTCTGTGTAGAAGTAAAATTAATGTTCAAACTTAAGGAAAAGAGTCATTAAATGCCATCTTGCATGAACAGAGCAATTAACTTCTGTATATAGGTAAAATTAATAGGTAGATGTAAGAGTCATTAAAGGTTGTCTTGCATGTGCATGTGTCCACTATAATCAGGTGTCCTCTGTGTCGAGGCAGAATTAATAGGTAAGAAACCTACTAAATAATTTCCTGTAGGATATACTGTCCATGTGAATGTGTCATTTGATGTAAGTTTCAATGTACTTGTCATAGATTTCTTGTTTAGATCCCATTAAAAGTTTCCATGTATGAGCAGATGTTCTATGTGAACAGGTGCATTCTATATTGAGGTCAAATTAATAGGTAAACTGAAGAAAAGGTCAGTGTTGTCCTATATGAGATGTTCTTATGTGGATGTGTCCAATGATAGGGCTTGATATTGTTTGGTAGTGTGCTTGCCTATGACAAGAAAATTATTTTGACAGTTTTCATCATTTCATTAGTCCAATGGCAAATAGAGTTTCTGTCAGTTTTCATCATGTTAGTGGTCCAATGGCAAAAAAAGCTTCTGTCAGTTTTCATCATGTTAGTGGTCCAATGGAGAATAAAGTTACTGTCAGTTTTCATCATGTTAGTGGTCCAATGGTGAATAAAGTTAGTCAGTTTTTATCATGTTAGTGGTCCAATGGTGAATAAAGTTACTGTCAGTTTTCATCATGCTAGTGGTCCAATGGTTAGTAAAGTTTCTGTCAGTTTTCATCATGTTGTCCAATGGTGAATAAAGTTACTGTCAGTTTTCATCATGTAATTGGTCCAATGGTGAATAAAGTTAGTCAGTTTTCATCATGTTAGTGGTCCAATGGTTAGTAAAGTTTCTGTCAGTTTTCATCATGTTAGTGGTCCAATGGTGAATAAAGTTTCTGTCAGTTTTCATCATGTTAGTGGTCCAATGGTGAATAAAGTTATTGTCAGTTTTCATCATTCTAGTGGTCCAATGGTTAGTAAAGTTTCTTTCAGTTTTCATCATGTTAGTGATCCAATGGTTAGTAAAGTTTCTGTCAGTTTTCATCATGTTAGTGGTCCAATGGCAAATAAAGTTACTGTCAGTTTTCATCATGTTAGTGGTCCAATGGCGAATAAAGTTACTGTCAATTTTCATCATATTAGTGGTCCAATGGTGAATAAAGTTACTGTCAGTTTTTATCATGTTAGTGGTCCAATGGTTAGTAAAGTTTTTGTCAGTTTTCATCATTTTAGTGGTCCAATGGTTAGTAAAGTTTCTTTCAGTTTTCATCATGTTAGTGGTCCAATGGTTAGTAAAGTTATTGTCAGTTTTTATCATGTTAGTGGTCCAATGGCGAATAAAGTTTCTGTCAGTTTTCATCATGTTAGTGGTCCAATGGCGAATAAAGTTAGTCAGTTTTCATCATGTTAGTGGTCCAATGGTTAGTAAAGTTTCTGTCAGTTTTCATCATGTTAGTGGTCCAATGGTGAATAAAGTTGCTGTCAGTTTTCATTATGTTAGTGGTCCAATGGCGAATAAAGTTTTTGTCAGTTTTCATCATGTTAGTGGTCCAATGGTTAGTAAGTTTCTGTGAGTTTTCATCATGTTAGTGGTTAAATGGTGAATAAAGTTTCTGTCAGTTTTCATCATGTTAGTGGTCCAATGGTGAATAAAGTTTCTGTCAGTTTTCATCATGTTAGTGGTCCAATGGTAAATAAAGTTACTTTCAGTTTTCATCATGTTAGTGGTCCAATGGCAAATAAAGTTACTGTCAGTTTTCATCATGTTAGTGGTCCAATGGCGAATAAAGTTACTGTCAATTTTCATCATATTAGTGGTCCAATGGTGAATAAAGTTACTGTCAATTTTTATCATGTTAGTGGTCCAATGGTTAGTAAAGTTTTTGTCAGTTTTCATCATTTTAGTGGTCCAATGGTTAGTAAAGTTTCTTTCAGTTTTCATCATGTTAGTGGTCCAATGGTTAGTAAAGTTATTGTCAGTTTTTATCATGTTAGTGGTCCAATGGCGAATAAAGTTTCTGTCAGTTTTCATCATGTTAGTGGTCCAATGGCAAATAAAGTTAGTCAGTTTTCATCATGTTAGTGGTCCAATGGTTAGTAAAGTTTCTGTCAGTTTTCATCATGTTAGTGGTCCAATGGTGAATAAAGTTGCTGTCAGTTTTCATTATGTTAGTGGTGCAATGGCGAATAAAGTTTTTGTCAGTTTTCATCATGTTAGTGGTCCAATGGTTAGTAAAGTTTCTGTCAGTTTTCATCATATTAGTGGTCCAATGGTAAATAAAGTTACTTTCAGTTTTCATCATGTTAGTGGTCCTATGGCGAATAAAGTTACTGTTAGTTTTCATCATGTTAGTGGTCCAATGGCGAAAAAAGTTTCTGTCAGTTTTCATCAATTCAGTACTCCAATGGCTAGTAAAATTTCTGTCAGCTTTCGTCATTTTAAATAGTCCAATGACTATTAAAGTTTCAGATGTCACTAATAACCATTTAATTATACTTTTGTATGTAATTTTAGAAAATCTGAATCCTTGTGTGATGTCCAAGATTTCTCATAGTAAATTGTATAAATATTAGAAGCATTTGGCTTCAAGATGAGGCTCTATACTCATTACAAGCCTTGTTAGATTGAAATTGCAAAGTTGTATATCAGAGACTGTAGTCTGAGTTTCCTCTGACCTTTAGATATTTTGACATGTTAGGGTGGGAGGTCAGAGAGTATTGACCGTCTCAAAGTTGGAATTTGCCAAAACCACATGTTTTCAGCATAATGTTAGCTGCTTACTGTTAGGTATAGCAAAACTGAAATGCCCTTACTTTGAGTCTTACCAGCATGAAATCAGTAGCAAGGTGATTTATCATCTCAGAAATTATAAGTGCAATACTTTCTATGTCTTTAATCCATTGATGGAGAATTCAGCATTTAGAAAGCACATGTCAATAAAGTAGTCACATGACACCATCAAGAACTGCAGTCATATGAAATACAAATGAAATGAAATTTTCCAATTTTCATTTTTTATAAACATTTACTCATGATTGGCATATATATCATGACTTTAATTGGAATGTATATTTTTATTTGAAGCAGTTTTGTTTATTTTTCATTTGAACCAATTTTGTTTGTTTCTTTCATTTCTCTATCAGTTGCTACCAATTCTATCATATTCTAGTGTTATCTAATGTAACTTTAGTTTATTTTAGCTTTACCAGTCACCTCTGATTGTTCATTTCTTTTTGTATTTCTTTTAATCTTTATTATATATTGTCTCATCTTCGGAATAATTAAAGTCTTTCAAATAATTTAAGTTTCTTCATTATCTGTCATTCCTTTTTGCAGCTGATGTCATTGTAACATGGAATTATTCTGTATTGATTTTGGTTAACATTTTGTTCAAATTAATTTCTTCTTTTCACATGGAGAATAACCATTTTATTGTTCAGTGTATTTTCTTAAAAATGTTTTATTGTAGAAAATGGTTGCACTTATGCACTGTTTTGTACTGTAGTTGTATTTCGTATTGTTTTCCAGCACTGTACATCAACAGTTATGGCCCCTTAATGCCCATTTTCTCCTGACTTAGCTTTCCAAACAAATGTTTTTCAGTCTGAGTAAATTATATGACCTTCCCTATGTACTTATCATATGTATAACATCATAATCTTATTCTTATTGTACTTACCTTAATGCTTACTTTCCTAGATACAACATTTAGTATCCCAGTCCACTAACAGGTCATAGATACAACATTTAGTATCACAAACTCCTATACAGCCTTTAGTACCCCAGTCCCCAATACAACATTTAGTATCCCAATCCCCTAACCTGTCACAAATACATTTAATATCCCAATCCCCTATACAACATTTAGTATCCCAATCCCCTATACAACATTTAGTATCCCAATCCACTAACTGGTCATAAATACAACTTTTAGTAATCCCCTATACAACATTTAGTGTCCTAATCCCCTATATAACATTTAGTATCCCAATCACCTAACTGGTCATAGATACAACCTTTAGTATCCCAATCCCCTATACAACATTTAGTATCCCAATCCCTTAACAGGTCATATATACAACATTTAGTAATCCCCTATACAACATTTAGTATCCCAATCCACTATACAACATTTAGTATCCCAATCCACTATACAACATTTAGTATCCCAATCCCCTAATCAGTCATAAATACAGCATTCCGTATCCCAATCTCCTAACTGGTCATAGATACCAGTACATTATTTAGTATCCCAATCCCCTATACAACATTTAATATCTCAATCCCCTACAAAGTCATATATACAACATTTGATATTCCAATCCCTATACAACATTCAGTATCCCAATCCCCTATACAACATTTAGTATCCCAATCCCCTATATAACATTTAGTATCCCAATCCCCTATACAACATTTAGTATCCCAATCTCCTAACTAGTAATAGATACAACATTTAGTATCCCAATCCCTATATAACATTTAGTATCCCAATCCCCTATACAACATTTAATATCTCAATCCCCTACAAAGTCATATATACAACATTTGATATCCCAATCCCTATACAACATTCAGTATCCCAATCCCCTAACTATTAATAGATATAACATTTGATATCCCAATCCCTATACAACATTCAGTATCCCAATCCCCTAACTAGTAATAGATATAACATTTAGTATCCCAATCCCTATATAACATTTAGTATCCCAATCTCCTATACAACATTTAGTATCCCAATCCCCTATACAACATTTAGTGTCCTAATCCCCTATACAACATTCAGTATCCCAATCCCCTATACAACATTTAGTATCCCAAACCCCTAACTAGTAATAGATACAACATTTAGTATCCCAATCCCTGTATAACATTTAGTATCCCAATCTCCTACACAACATTTAGTATCCCAATCCCCAATACAACATTTAGTATCCCAATCCCCTATACAACATTTAATATCCCAATCCCCTATACAACATTTAGTGTCCTTTAGTTTAGTGTAAGTGGCCAAGTGGTGTAAGGCATTATGGATCACTGCCATCTCATCTGTCTGCTTGAGTTTGAGTCCAGACTCGGCTAAGGTGGGTAAGTGAGAAAGCCTGCCAGTAGCTTCTCGTGGGTCGGTGGTTCTTCCCTGAGTTTTCCAGGGTTCTTCCTTCCTCCATTAATACTGGCCGCCATGTATAGCCTATCTTGTGCTAAAAAAATGGTGTTAAACCCTACAACAACAACAACAACAATGTATAATGTAATCCATCTTGTTTATTGGTTTAATGGCATTATAGCAATATGGTTTTGTTTCTGTTGTTCTCAAGGTGTATCATTTACCTGGCTTATATTTATTTTAATTTACTAATGATATATGTAAATTAACTAAGTTATGTGGACAATTTGCTCTATATTATTGAGTTAGACTGTATGCATTGCAGGTATTTTGATGATTATTGCTTGGATGACCTTGGCAAGCATAGGAATTATTGTGGCTCGCTTCTACAAACCTGTTTGGCCCAATTCCCGTCTGGGAGGAGAGAAAATCTGGTTTCAGGTAATAAATTGAGAGTAACTCATCTTTTTAAGGCACCATGTTACCATTATAATATGTGTAGACTAGAGTGCAACCATCATGCTTTGATTTGATAAATTTCTGCATTTTCCAAGTTGCAACAAAACTTTTTTACCCAGAAACCAGATGCTACCAGATTGTTGGATCTTGGCTACCATATGCTTAATATAGTTAATTCATTGGAATACTACATAACATCAATATGCTTAATATAGTTAATTCATTTGAATACTACATAACATCAATATGCTTAATATAGTTAATTCATTTGAATACTACATAACATCAATATGCCTAATATAGTTAGTTCAGTGGAATACTACAAAACATTACCATGTTTTGAAAAAAAATTATTTTTACATTCTAATTACAAATTTTGAATATAGTCCTACATGATAAAGATATCACATGAATTTATCATCAGATTTTGAATATAGTCCTACATGATAAAGATATCACATGAATTTATCATCAAATTTTGAATATAGTCCTACATGATAAAGATATCACATGAATTTATCAAATAGACTAATATCATCAGGATCTCTGTTGAGTACAATTATGAGAGTGCACCACACATGCAAATCTCCAATGAGTACTATTATAAAAGAACACCACACATACCCATCTCCAGTGAGTACTTTTTTGAGAGCTCCATGAATACACATCTCTGATTACTATTATGAGAGTGCTCGGTAAATACACATCTCTGATGAGTACTGTTATGAGTGAGTACCACACATGCACATCTCCCTCCCCAATTCATGCACAATATATTCCTAAGATATAGAATGAACTATAAGCAAGGGCACTAGTTACCAAACGACCTCCAAAATATAAGAAGTGATACCATTTCTGCTGGACATCCAGAAAACTGCATGGGGAGGTAGGCAACTGGGATGTCTAATGGCTGAATACATGCATAGGGCATAATGAGGGGTTGTAAATGATTATCTTTCCAGTTGGTTGAGCCACAGAAATCCCAGTTCTTTTATGTGGCTATTCTGATCTAGAGCAATCTGTTGTTGATCACTTGAGAGATATTATTTTGATTCATTCATTAGAAGACAATTAAATATATGCAAAACAACTGTTTCATGTTTAAACCTTAAACAAAAACTTATTTTATTTGGTGAACAAATGTTGAAATACATGGTCATTGAGAGGTAGATTTTGCATAAATTTAATTAATAATTACCTCTATGAGTCAACATCTTTTAACAGATTTGTGTGTATGTGTGCATGTGTGTGTGATATTCAGAAACAATTGTCATTTTAAAATATTACATTGTACATAGTGACAAAATTCAACGTAATGTTTTCAATCTCATTGCAAACTGTCATTGCAAAACTGAAACCAAGAACAGTACAACTTTATTTAGACCATGACCTTTTCTCTCCTTTTCTATCTTCCATGTCATATTTTGGGTCATATTCATATTTGTCATATTTAGTCTGATTAAAGTTAAATTAAATAATAATCTCTTTTAACCAAAAGTTATTTTCTGGAGGAAAGCAGGAGTAACATAGCAGATGATAAAAATACTTTTCTATGATGACATATTTGAAAAACTTATTGTAATAAGCATTTAACCTGAGAATAAAATAATATTTACAATATACTATAATTTGGATATTACCATAATAACATATTAAATACATGTTTAACATAACAAATATTCAACAAGAATCTTGTATATTTCTAAGGAAGTCAATAATTTGTACTAAATTATCGAATAACTTTTTGAAGTTATTCAGAATAAATTGCTGAATGGTCCATGAATTATATAATTTTAAGGATATGAATCTGTTGAAAACAAAATTTCTAAAAAAGAATCACAAAATTAATTGCATGAAAATGACAGGTATTTAATTTCTATGAAGATATGAGAAAATGTGATTTTTAATTTGTGACAACAATATCACAGGTCATGCCTAATGTTTGTTCACTTTCAGATTACTGGTAACTCCTTTGTTTTTCCGATGTAACTTAATTTCTTCTCTTTATTTGAATCTTCTCTCACAGATGACAATGTCTGTAATCCATACAGTGAAGACATTTTGTAAAGCAAGATGAATAAGCTATCTTTTTATTGATTGTTTTTTGTTAAGAAGGAAGTATTCTAGAAAAAATCATGGACCGCTTTATCCCATGCTGCCACCTATTGGTTGAAAGGGAAGATAACTGGCTGTGATTTCTCATTATCTATAAAGCATTTTCTACAATACAGTTGTTTGCTTTTCTGTATAAAATACCTTTACTTTCAAAATGCCTAAACTGTGAAAGATCATTAACATTATTGCAACTGGTTTCAACAACCTCACATGTACACAAAAACATTGTGTATTATGTCACTATTTTTTGTTACTGTTAATTCAAAACCAAACAAGATACATTTTTGAAAACATATATACATTTATTTTATGATACATTGGTCAACATCAGAACTCTATTTCTTTTTTATGGTTCTGTATGTAAAATATTGATGCTGTGATTTATTTGCAGGTAATAGTGTTGTCCATTGTATGTCATCCATTGTCTGATGTCTGTCATGCACCCATCTGATAGTAAAAGATTTGTATAAGCTACTGCCCCTAAATTCCTTGTAGGATTACCATGAAGCTGTAAACACATATTTATCTAGTTTGGCCTAAATAAAAATGCTTCTGCTAGGACATCCATTATGGCCACAACAGTTGTCAACATTTGGTTTTTGATACTCTGAATTGATGGTTGTATCAACATGAAGTTTTCACTAAATTACTTTTTATGATGTCTAGCTTGTCTTAAATAAAAATTGTGCCACTCAGTGGTGGTACCCTCCTTAAGAGGGCCTCAAGGGAGAATAGTCCTTGACTAATGAATCACTCTCTATATTATTATCTAAGCTACCTGAAGCCACCCATTTCCAACTGGAAGATTTTTTTGTACTTACTTCAGATATATAAACTGGCATGTCCATCATACTTTGCAAAAAATGTTCAATAAAAAAGCATCACTTGCAGAGATGAAGTAGTATGCCTGTAATGTAGCAGACACCTGACTCATGCATACCTCCTCAATTGAGAATCTCAATGTAAATGTATGCCATGATAGTGTCTACTGACAGTGGAAAACATTCTTGTTGTTTGAGATGAGAGTAGATTCCAATCTGTCTTAATGGTAACAGTTACTCAGGAGTCACCTCTTCAGAATGGTCATCATAATTTCCCCCCAGAAAATTTCCTTTGTAAATGGCCTGTGTGTTACATTTATCTACCTTCTGTAGTCAGTGGACATTTATTTTCCAGCCAAACAATGGTTTCCCCCTCCAGTCAAACAATGGTTTCTCCCTCCAGCCAAACCATGGTTTTCCCTTCTAGCTAAACATGGGTTTCCCCCTCCAGTAAAACAATGGTTTCTCCTTCTAGCTAGACAGTGGTTTCCCCCAGCCTTCAGGAGTCATTGGTGCATATTTGCAGCAATGATCACTCAGTCCTTTGCTTTATGAGGAAGGCATTGTTTAGATAATGGAATATCAGAATTTATCAAACATTTATTATGTTGCTTTACTCATTCTATTCAAGTCATGTTGATAAAAAATGTCAATAGGTCAAATTCATAAGTGAGGCA